>VZTI01004253.1:100507-130309 GCA_013397865.1 Struthidea cinerea
CCGCCCTCAGCGGCCGCGCCCGCCGCCGCCGCAGCGCCCCCTCGCGGAGCAGGGAGCGCGCCATCGGGATGCCGCTGCCGCCGGGATGCCGCTGCCGGCCAGACAGAAACGACAGGGTTGGACAGCGCGTTTCCTCCGGGCAGCCATCCCGCCGCCACCCCTCCCTGACCTCCAGTCCCACGGGGAGCCAGAGCGGGGTCCTACCGCCGCCGAGGGCTGCGCCGTGGGGTGGGGGTGACGCGCCGCCGCCCGGGACAGGCGGAGGCGGCAGCCCCGAGGCGCGTCGGCAGCGGGGAGCCGGGGCGGGGGAAGGGCCGGGATGATGGGGAGCTCGGGGCGGCCGCTGCCCCCATTCCTGCCCGCAGCGCCTCCCGCCCACTCCCTCTGCTGGCGCCCCTTCCCGTGGCGCGGTGGGTCGGTTCCAGTAAGCGCAAAGCCACAGCTCTCTCTGCTATTCATTCACGTCCAATGCTAAACGGGTTTCCGAGAGAAAGTCATGGTGTCCTTGGCTGTAATTCACGGTAGTAACATTGTATGTTTGCTTTATGAGCTTTTAAAAGCATTTACGTGTGTTTTTTCTACCGACGACTAACTCTAATACCTTCCAAATCTCTCTTGGAAGGCCGCAATGAAAAACAAGCTAGTTTGCAGCTCAGTGAGAGGTGTTTTATGTGATACCTTACTCATTGAAGAGGAGACACACACACGTTCTTGATTAGAGAATAAATGTGTCCCCCATGCTTTTGGATGTGGACAACAGGCAATAATTCTGTGAAGATTTTAGGGGGAAATTGGCACCTGAAGAGCACTAAGCATTAGAGCTGTAGAGCATAATTTTTAAAATGTATATCTAAACCCCTCACAGATCACTAGCTGCAACTGAACCCACAGCTAAGCCTAAGTTAAAATGCTTAGTCCCCAAGCTAAAATACCAGCCTACCACTGCTGCCCAGCACTTTTCATGACCAGTGCTTCCTGTTCCTGAAGGCCTCCTGCTGTGGCCTGGGCACATTGTCTGCATCGATTCCCTTGTTCCAATGTTCATAAAGCTTTGGTGCATCTTGAGGGCTGTATAAATAGGTCACAGCTGTAGGTTTTGTCCATGGTCATAGCATTAGACCATATAAAGTCACTGGAAATACCTTGAATTCCCTGCTGCTACAGAGCAGGGAAGGGCAAAACAAGACAGTTTTGACAATAGAGTATGAAAATTCCTTATATACCATATCTGTCAAAACAGAATGCCAATTCTGTAATACCAATTGTTTTTCAATCTTTAGAAATAATCCTCACCTCCTTTAGAGCAATAAATTATCAAAACTCACAAGCATATTTGAAAATGTTCCTATGTGACCCGGTTTCTGCGCTCATGTTTTCTTGCCCAAAATCTCACTTTTCTTGTTGCAGCACTAGCATACCATGACAGGGAGGAGGAGATGCTCAGAAGGCATTTTCCTCTTCATTTCTGTTATTTTAGCACAGGCAGCAGGTCACAAGTTTCTATAGCACACTTAAGCCATCTCCCCATTTCCTGATTTGGCAGCAGCACCCAGCCACGTGGAACCTGCTTGAAACAGAATCCATATTATAGTGACTGGCTGCAAGAACCCAGCCCCTCGAGTACGCCCATCTAAATTAAAACAGAAAAGGCACTCGTTCACTGCAGTATAGTTACTGTAACACTATTTGATAACATATATCCTAAGAAGCTGTAACTTAGCACAGGAGACTCCCGATTTCAGTGACAACAAATGAAATCCTTTAGATTTCTGTATGCACTTAAAATTGAATGTTAAACTGAAAGAGATCACATGCAGAGACAAAATTCTATTTTTTCCTCATCTCTCAAAACTAAACCCACATAAAGAGAGTTTTCCCCTTTTTTCAATGTTCAAGTTATTTCCAATTTTTTTCTTTTCCTCATCATTTCCACATTTTAGTGATGATGCACAATTGCTTTCTGAATGCCTTGTCCATGTTGAAATCTGTAATATTTCAGTATATGTTACTGGAATAGTCATGCTTGTCCTAGGGACTGACAGCCCTGTGATATTCCAGAGAATGAATATTATGTAGTCAGCAAATAATGACAGTGCTTTTAAAAGTGATGTGCATTATAAAACCAATAGATTTTCTTACAACACAGAATGCTAAATTAATATTAAGTATGTAATTTGTTATATTAAATTCAAATAGGTCATTCAAAAGCATTCCTGCACATCAGTCCTGTTTTTCATCTATTTATATAAAAATATCTACTGCAATTCATTACTTGGCTACAATTACTCAGTGCTAGAGTTGCACAGACAGTGAGTACAGACTACAGCTACTGTACTTATTTGGTCTCTGGTTTCACAAAGTGATGCGTAAAACTATAACAACAACAACAACAACACCACCATTATTACTAGGACCATATCTCTAACTACTAAGTGAAAATTGATGGCGTTTATCAGGTGGTACAACCTGTTTCCAAGGGAGAAGAGTGAATTGCAATATTTAGTACGATAGCACCACTCCGTGTTCAAAGTGGATATGGCTTTGTAATCAGTACATTTCTTAGCAGCTGCATTGCCACCTGAATAAAAACAGTGATGGTACTATTTATAATCTCATTAATCCTATATATGAGAGAAGTAAAGCATGGATACAAACATGTGCTGAATATAAAGATATTGGAAAAAATTGTTTAATACCTATCTTGATAAAAATGACCGAAATGGGAGTACTAACAGAATGGAAATCACTCCAGTTTGTTAGCATCATTCATAGCATCTTTTCTCCAAAAGCTAAGACACAATTTTTGACCTGTTTAGTCCTTTAGTTCCTTACCTACTTTGCTACTTACAATAGATCATCCTGAAGAACAGAACAGACTTGCCCTCTGCCCACGCTTCCCACTGAAGAACATTATACCATATAATCTGCTAACTTTTTATTCATGAACAGGATCAGCAAGGAGACAGTCAATAATCAGTTTCAGAAAGTCTTGGCTTGGCATTCAGCCATGTTAAAGTCACAATGCTTATATTAATGTCATGGTCTCCTAATAAGTATTGGATATGTGGAAAATTAAAATGATCCTATTTTCTTCTTCAGCAATCCTTTTTTCTGTCAGTAATGAAATATTGCTGTCTCAGGAGCTGCTTCACTGATGTTTCTGCAGTGCACCAAGATCAGCAACTTCCTCAGCAGTCCAAAAAAAATTTTCATTGGAATTTTTTAACATGAGTTTAATCTTCCCTTCCTCTTAATCAGTAGTTGTAAAATTGTCTTTAAAAATCGTACCATCAGACTTCACTACCGACATTGTCCAGTCAGGTGTTTCTTTCTGGCATTATATTGTCTATCTTCTCCTGACTTTACCATATATCCTGTATTTTAAGATAAGCCATTTGGATGGCACTCTACAGGAGAGTTGTTATATATGTGACGACAGTGGTCTAAGAATTCAAAGTTAAATTCAATGGAAGATATTTCTTGATTAAATGAGTCAATATTATCATAGACAATATATGTCCCAAAATACATAGTATGTAAATAAATAGCCATAAAGCCAAAAGTACAGTGTTCTGAGCAACAGTGTTGCTGTTTCACCAAACTGTTTGCTAATTGTAGAAAGTAATGTGCTGCTGGATCTGTGATTCCTCTTCTCTTCCACAGTGTATCCACCACTGGCTTGAACTAAAGAAATAGTGGACTATTATCAGTGACACGTAAGAGCTTTTAAAAGCTGCTAATGAATTAGAACATGGCTTTGAAACTATCCAACTTTATAAAAAAAAAAAAAATTGAAAAAATAAGCAGCAGTCAAAATTTCCAATTACAGATTTTCCTGTAGTACACCCATTCCAAAGCAATGTAGAAGCAGTACCTGAAAGGTCTCACTGGGCTGCACTGTCAGTGGACTCAGAGGATGCACAGAAAACACTGTTTCAAGACAGTGGTTTGAATTAAGGGAATTAATGTCCTGCTTTCACTCTTTCACGTCTTTCAACAGCCCACCAACAGAGGTCTCCAACTTCCTGCTCACGACTTGCATATTGATTTATTTTACTTTACTGGAATTGCAATCTACAAATACATCTTGTTTACAGGAGGCTGAATTGAACTTCTTGACTTCTTGTTGACTATAATAAGTTTTAAAGAAATTGAGTATTTTTAAAACATCTTTTGTATTGTTTGTTTTTGGTTTCAATATGAGTGACTAAGCCAACATTGTAGAGAGACCAAACTAAGGATTTATTGTAAAGCATCACTGGATAGCTTGGCGCTTGCAATGTTTGATTATTGATTTTACTTTTGAAACACATTTTTTTGCCATTTCACAATAAAAACAAGATGAGGTAAAGTGGATGGAAAATGTATTTTGCAGGAAAATGTATTTTGTTTAAACCTTGGGTAAGGAATTCATTTGCACACTAATATCTAAACCACTCTGCTTAATTTTGAATATTAATAGAAATATTAATACAGTATTTAAGTATCATAACTAATTAGTTTGTCCTGCACTAGAGCATCAAATCTCACCTGGATGTGACATGGATTTTGCACGTATATTTACAGTCACATTATCCTGATGTGTCTGGAAGTAAAATCTTCTGCATTGCTGTGTATGTCTGTGACATCTATTATACCTGAGAGGATGGAATATAAAAGACCAGAAAATTGTGGATAGATGAAAAATATTACTAGCATTCTACTTGCCATTTTATAAGCACTTTTAGAGTGGAAAGAAAACAAATAAATATATATTTAATAATAAGTTTTTACTACAAAATGAAGAAAATATTTCTACTCACAAAATGGGGTTGTAGAAATCTCCATTTCACAGCCACATCAATGTAAGCATTTATCTCGTTTTCCAACATGAAAACACACATAGTAATGCAGATGAAGTTGGATCTCCTTTACATATATGAAATGCATATCTGTATTCTGACTTAAACCCTAAGTAAGTGTTAATAAATTAATATTGAAAATTAACGTGGGCAAAGATTAGGTGCTTTTCAAAATTTATTTATTTAAATCAAGTCTTACCCTAGCCATTCACATTTACTGTCTTTTCTCCCCCATATGTTGACTAATTTTTCTCTCCATCAGTTTTAATTGCACAATTTACACTTGAAATTGAAAGAGCAATTTAATTGTTATTGAAGTCAAAGGCAAAACTACCATAAAGATTTTCATAGGACCACACTATGAAGAAACAAAATGCTTATTTCAAAGAAAGTCTCTACTTTTAATTAAACATTAAACACTTAATTAAACTAGACAAGTAAAAATATTAAACATTTTGTTACTTATCTACCTGCTGTAGTCATTGTGCCCACTGTGTTGTTTTGTAAAATACACCAAGTCTACTAATCCCACTAAAAAGTCTTGGGAACGCCACCAGGACTTTGGGCTCACAGTCTCCATAAGAGGGCACCCTCACCTAACAGCAGAACTGTATTTTAAGAATTAAGAATTTTAAGAATTTTAAAAGCTGTCCAAAAGCTTTAAGGAGGGAAGAAATCCCTCTGGGGAGTATAGTGAGAGAAAAAGTTCCTAAATGCCCCATCCCTGGCAGTGTTCAAGGCCAGGTTGGATAGGGCTCTGACCTGGTCTAGTGGGAGGTGTCCCTGCCCATGGCAGGGGGGTTGGAACTATATGGTCTTTAAGGTCCCTTCCAAACTTACCCATTCTGTGACCCACAGTGGACTTGGCAATGTGTTTACTGGCTTGCTACAAAGAAATGGTACATCTTATCTTACCTTCAGTGTTATGTCTAGAAAATGCTGGTAAATACTTCTCATAGAATCATAGAGTCATAGAATTGTAGAATGGTTTGTGTTGGAAGGGACCACTGGAGATCATCGAGTCCTGAGGTCCACCCACCTGCCCAAGCAGGGTGCCCTAGAGCACATTACTCAGATTGTGTCCAGGTGGCTCCTGAGTATCTCCAGCGAGGGAGACTCCACAACCTCTCTGGGCAATCTGCTCCAGTGCAGTCACCCTCACAATAAAGTTCTTCCTCACATTCAGGTGGAATTCCCTGTGCATCAGTTCCTGCCCACTGCCTCTTGCCTTATTGATGGGCAGTGCCAAGCAGGGCTTGGATCCATCCTCCTGACACCCTCACTTCAGACACTTTCAGACATTGATGAGGTCCCTCTCAGTCTTGTGCAGGCTGAACAGGCTCAGATCCCCCAGCCCTTCCTTGTGAGTGAGGTGCCCCAGACCCCTGCTTACCTCTGTAACCATTTGCTGGACCCGCTCCAGAACTCCCATGTCCCTCTGGTCCTGAGGAGCCCAGAACTGGACACAGCACTCCAGATGTGCCTCACCAGGGCTGAGGAGACCTGCTGGCAATGCTCTTCCTAATGGACCCCAGGACAACACTGGCCTTGGCCACAAGGACACTGCTGGCTCATGGACAGCTTGTTGTCCACTAGGACCTCCAGGTCCTTCTCCGCAGAGCTGCTTCCCAGCAGTTCAGCCCCCAGCCTGTGCTGTTGCGTGGAGTTATTCCTCCCCAGGTGCAGGGCCTGCATTTGCTTTTGTTGAATTTCAAAAGGTTCCACTCTTTTTTCTGATTTTGCTAATCTGTAGTTACAGAGATCTACATAGATACCCCGTCCACTCTGTTTCTTTCCTTAAAATGAAGTCTGATCTGTAGCCATTGCCTGGTCTCTTTCCCTGTACACTCTGATCTTATTTACAGATGTAGTTGCACTGAGGAGTACATTACTACTCCTCATTTATGTACTGTAGCTAACTTTTAAGAAGAGACTTCTGCCATTCCTATGAAATACCAAGGGAACCCTCTCTGAATCACTCCCCGATTCACTTCTGTTGAATAGCAATATTTCAGAGAAAAATATCATGATTTAAGAAGAAGTCATTTCCATGCCTTAAGTCACAGGACTAATTAACAGGAGAGGAAACTTTAAACATACTATGTGAATAGAATATTAAATGTTTTGAAAAAGTTTTACATGAGAATGAAGTTCGATGACTTGATCTTGAACTGTTAATTAATTTTTCATCGTAACTTTTAGTGTCAGAGATTGTTTCGTATTGTATTCAGAAGATGCGGGTTGTCTCTGATGAATTTTAGGAATAGAATTACCAATTTCTAATGGGAAATTATTTTCATTCAAGCTAATATCCTATTAAGGATTATTAATTCCAATATCTGCCATTTGCTGTCAGAACACGTGTCAAATGAAAGGAAATTCATGTACTGATGTATTAAGCTGGGTAAGAGTTTCTTTAGATGCCTGTTTCACCTTTTCTCACTTTTTTTTTTAGCAGAGTACTGTTAATTACTTTTCTCTGTCTCAATCTTTATTTAGCTTGATTTCTTTTCCACATTACATTCTCACTAGACCAAGGTGCACACAGTTATTTTAAATGGCCGAAATCAAATAAACATGAAAATCAGAACCATTTAAAACTGTATTTGGCAGAGAAAACTGGTATTTATTTACTAATAATATTTACTATACTAATATTTATAATTCTGAGACCGTCGCCTTTTCTAGACTCCTTGATACGTTTCCCTCTTTTCTATAGGAATAGAAATTAAACTAGCTCGGTCTCTCCTTTCAGCACCAAAAATAAGTAAGTTTTAGGGAACTTTGAGTATTTAAAATAGGCAAATATATCTCTGATGAATAAGACCTGCAGCAATTGACACCTGAGACTCAAAAATTTGTAAGAGTTGGCACACTCTATTTGGTTTCCTTCTGTGTATTTTTTTTCCATCATTATCCTTGCTACACCTTTGCTAAAAAAATATGACTACTAACACCTGGTAGGCAACCACATATATAATACAGTGTTTACATTAAAAGGACAAAAATACTAGTACTCTAAGAAAATTAAAACTATTATTACTATAAATATGAAACTAATTATTTGTTACACAGTGTGGGATTTTTCCCCTTTTCTTCAAGAATAATGTGCAAAACACCTAGGTTACCCATGAGGCCAAAACCAGCAATTGATAATGTACTTCATTTACTTCCTGTACTTTTATGAAGCACACTTACTTCATGTATTTCCACAGAGCTCCTATTTGTCTTGGAAGGCATTGGGCTGATTTTCCTGAAGATGGAAAACTCTGATATACAGCAAAGCAAGCTTCCCCTGTCTCCAGGATAAGGAGGGACCTTGGACAGACATATAATTCAGTCGCAACACTTACTCATTCAAACCAGAGATCAATGAATAAATGGTGACGATGCTCTGTGTGCCCACTGGAAGCTGACCTGCACTGCAAAAGCAGCAGCACTACATCTCGGTGCAGAAGCAGGTTGCAGCCATTACCCCATCTATCTGTAATGTTAACCTTGAGTGCTTGCACGTGTGCACTACAGCTGACAGGAGTACAACAACAGGGCCATAAAGGGAATGTCAATAATCATAAAAAGCTGAAATTGACCTACTTACCCAGAGATGAGTAACAACTTATTTTCAAGCAGCAGAAGTGGATTACACACCTTATCTATATAAACATGACAGGTAAAAATAACAGGAATTTGACAGGTGAGCTGAAAGGACTGCTATACTATAAAATTTGTATTTGAAGGAAGGTGAGAGAATAAAGACAGGGAAGAGACAGCCCGTCTCTTGGCTTGTGACTTTCGTCTCTCCAGCACTGAACATTCAAAATTCTCACTTAGTTCCACTGAATTCAGGCAGTAGGACAGGAAGCCATATGGCAGGGGATTGGCTAAATAGTGCCTGTGAGGTTTTACTAATAGCATCTACCAAATGTGAACTTCATCTTCCTTTAAGTGCCTGTCAGGTATACCATATTCCATATTGACATGGCTCTTTATTCTTATCACACCTCTAGATAACTCACTTTGATGGCACAACCATTCTGGTTCTAACAAGGTTGAAGTACAACTGAGATATTTTTGTTTGTTTGTTGCACTTACTATTCCAGCCCATCCAATATTATCAGGCCAGAGTATTAACCTTCATATAACAGACCTAAACTTTCATCTGTACAGTATTTCTGGAAAGCCTGACAAGAGCAGTCATTTACTAATAACCTGGTCTCACACTTTCAGAGAGAAGCATACAAGTGGATGGAAAGCAGACTCACAGGTCATGAGACAAAGAGGGTACCCACATTAAAGAAAACAGGAGCAACCAAGTCTGTTTTATAAATGGATTACGCTTCTAAAGGCTTGAGTGTGCCAGAGTTGTGAGCTGTTTTGAGTTTTCCCCTAGTAAGTGCAAGATTAAAGTCTTGGGGAAACTTAATGAGACACTATTTCTTAGCAGTGCCTCTCCAGCAGGGATTTTCTTTCTAGGAAGGGCTTTCTAGTCTAGCTTTTGTTTCAGAGGCTGAAACCAAACAGAAGAGTAAATGCAGCATTTGTGTTATGAGGACAGTTAGATCCTCAAAGGGGATTGCTGTGTTACTGGAGAGCCTGAGCATCCAGATTAACATCAAAGGATTATGATTGCTGAAATACAGTTAGCTGAAAACAGATCTTTTTTCTATTTTTTTCTTTCTTTTTTTTGAGCAGAAAGATGCATTCAACCACTCTGAACAACACGGCACTTTTATCTGTTTTGTGGACTTCTGTCACACACAAATCAGAGAGTTCCCTTCCTGGTACTAGAAGATAAATACTTCTGATCAGTGAAATTGCATTATTTTCACAGATAAAATAATACACATTACACATAAGAACATTAAATAGTATCATCTACTCATCATGCTTTCAACACAGTATGAATAGTTGATTGCATCATGAAAGAAAGGACAAGTTGTAGTACTTAGGCAGAACGCAAACTGTGGAGCAAGTTTGAGGGGACAAACCAGAAGGAAGACTGGAAGGAAAATTAAAGAATAATACACAATTTTTTTCATAGCAAACAGAAGATATGAGAAAAAAAATCCATGTAATTGGGAACCTTTTTGAGAACACACTTCAAGATGACTTCAAAACTGGTCAGACTTTTCAAATTTCATTCTGCTGGGAAAGTTTTCACTCTGAATCGAAGAGAAAACCCAGAAATTGTGAAGCTTCCCATGGGTATGAAATTATTCTGTCTCATTTCATTTAATTTCATCCCATCTTTGTAACTCCTTCTACTGATTTAATTCCTAGCACTGATGAAAATCTCCTGGCAGAGCTTCTGATCCCAGGAAAAAACAAAAAAATCCACTACTGAGGTCTTAGTATGGCTGTGATCCCTAATTTGCCAAACACAGCATCGACAACTACAACCACATCATGAGCAAGACTGCTTGGACAGCTGTTGTGAAAAGGCAACCTAGAAATGAAGAACAGATAAAGACAAGGCTAAGGATGCAAGAATCTTCAATGACATCATAGCAGCAGGAATCCCTCGAGCAGTAGAAGTCCTCATTCAGACTTTCATGCTGGACATGTTGTTGAGTTTTTACAGTAACTTTAAGTAGTGGTACACGCAGAATCTACTGAGCAGAAAGAATGAAAATTTACCCATGCATTCACCAAATAAAACCTGGAACAAAGGAAAAGCACACAATCTCCACAGAAAATCATACAACTCTCAGTGGCTTTGATAAACACAATATAATGATCATTTTTGTTACAAAGGCCTCAGAAGATAGGATTAAGCAGTTTCAGATGAGTCATATTATTTAGAATCACACTTTGATTATGTGATTTACCCTCCCAGCAATTCAGACTGCATAACATCCAATGTCTGTTTAACCAAAATGGACTATCTGATGATGGATACTTTTATACTGAGTTAAATTGACTGTGCAGCTGTTTAAACACTGAAGGCACTCAAGCGACTGCTTAAGCTATTATTGCTAGAGGTACTGCATTCTGAATCAAGCTCTAACTAGGAAAGAAATACCTTTCACATGATTTTCATGAAAAAATACACTGAGACAGAGTTACTGGGTGTACCACTAAAAATATGGTATGTAAAAAGATTAGTTAAAATTATACCATTTAAGCCTGTTTTGAGTAACATTTCCCCAGGGTTTATAGGTCTCTGCCGTGAATTTTTCATAATGCCTATATTGGAAACATAAGGAACATGATCTACTTGGAGAGAAAAAAAGTATATGAAATAATAACAACAAACCTAACTATATTTAATCCTATATTTAATAAATGACCTTCTTCTAAACCAGTAATGATCAAGGTGCTTTGACAACTTGATTGTGTTATTTGCGGGAAGCGGAACTATTTTGAAACAAAACCAGTCTTCACTGAAAAGCATTCATGTTAATTGATAAATCTAATTTTAAAAAAATCAAAATTAAAAACTCTGTTTAATTTCCTAATTAAAAACAGCTTGTGTATTAAATTTAGCAATACTATTAAGAGCACATGTCCCTAAAAAAACCTCAGAGTAAATGCTGATTTCATTACCTTCATATTCCTCATAGGAACATAATGATACAGAATTCATTCCCCTACACTTTGATGTCAATGATGATCCTCTGTTAATCACTCAATTTTACAAGTGTTTCTGCATATGGGTAAACTGCACAATGCTGTTTATGTGGGAAAATTATAGTTTAAATAATAACGAAACAGCATTTTATAAATTTATCTATTCTTTTGATTTGTTTTACTGTCGTGAAATGGCTGACTACAAGGAAAATACATGCACGGTTCACCAAGTTCTATTCTAGAAAATATAACTACTATTCTTTATGATTATTGTAATAACAAATAACTTTGCTTTTAATCTGAGGGGGTTATCTAGGGCATAGAGGAAATCAATGTCTGAAGCAGATTTGTAAACAATTTGAATAACAAACACCTTTGTTGTTGTTGTTGTTAAATAGTTCGGAGTAAAAATAAAAATCTCAGACACAGGATGTACATAAAAACTAGTCCTCCTGCCTGAAAAATACATATCCTCATTTCTTATTTTTTGAAGACATGAATTCACTAAAATACAGTACAATTATAAGTAATACATATTAAAGACAATATTGACAATTTCAAGGTTGAAATTTATAAATGTCAAAATTTGTCAAATTATCTATTTTTCTAATTTGAAATCATCAAATTTTTTCTTACTGTTGATATGGTCTAACAGAAGTGATATGAGCTATACAAAGTATTTTGTGTAGTTCACCATGTACTTGGTCATGTACTGTAACTTCAAATGGACACAATGGCACCTAAGCAAGATTGAAATGTTGACATCTGCAAAAAAAAAAAGGAATAAATTTATGAAACTTACAAAAATATTGTGCCATGTCTGGGTTTCAGCTGGGATAGACTTAATTTTTTCATACTAGCTGTTTCAATCCTGTGCTTCCAATTTAATATGAAAGCAATTTTGACAACACACTGATGTTTTGGTTGTTGCTGAGTGGTGCTTACCCATAGTCAAGGACTTTTCCATTTCCCATGCTCCATCAGTGAGAAGCTGCACATGGAGCTGGGGGGAGCATGTCCAGGACAGCTGACCCGGACTGGCCAAAGGGATATTCCATAGCGTGGGAGGTCACACTCAGTACAGAAACCGGGGGGAGTTGGCCGGGAGGGGCCGATCACTGCTCAGGGATGGGCTGGGCATCGATCAGCAGGTGGTGAGCAAGTGTGTCTTGTTTCTCTTGGGTTTTATTCCTCTCTCTCGATCTCATTTTCATCATAATTATTATTATTACTGTTGTTATTATTATTATAATTAATGTTGTTATAATTTTTCCCATTATTAAAGTGTTCTTGTCCAACCCATGAGTTTTGCTTTTTTTTCCCCAATTCTCCTCCCCACCAGGAGGGGTAGGCATGGAGGGGCGTGAGCAGGCATCTGCATGGTACTTAGTTTCCAGCTGGGTTTAAACCACAACATGCCATTTCTTTCTTCCCTTACAATCTTTGTCACAATAACAATGTCTAATAGTCTTTAATATACAGAATTGGTAGGTTCCCAGTTAGTCAGTCCCAATTTAGTCTCAAGACTTTTACAATAAATGAGTTAATAAAAAGTCCATCACAGGCTTTGGCTTGAATCAACATTTCAAGTTATCATATAGTATTTTGGAATATGGTGGTACATTGATACAGTAATAGTTGTGAGAATGACAGATATCACAGACAACACTAATTCAGTTCTTCTTGCATTCTATAAAATTATAAGAATGGCATTGTTTTGGGGGGGAAAAAATAACCTGTTAAGAGATATCAAACCTTTCAGCCTTACAATTTTCTTCTCCACGAAGAGCCAAAGCAGACCAAAAAACTAATTTAAAATGAGATAAAATAGTGAATCAGAAGTCTTAACAGCTTTTCAGAAACACAAAAAATAGCTGCAATTTGGTACATAACATTAATGGTGCACTATTAACTCCCGGCTGCAGAGCAGACAGATGGCAGCATACGGCCGTACATTTGTGAAATGGGGTAGAATTTCAACACCGACCTTCTGAACCAGGAGCTCGCAAAAATTCTACACAAGATTAACAGGCTGTCTCACCAAAGCTTCATGGTCTACTTACAGGGTAAAAAAAATTAACAAAAAAAAAGTGTTCACTGTCTTTACTGGTACCTTTTGAGGAAAAAATACACGTAACCAGAAAAGAGATTGCAAGAAGGAATGCTAAACTGACATAAACCAAAAATGCCGTTTATAACACCCCAACAACTAAGCACACAGAGATATTTGTTGTCACATTTTTTTTGTAGAATCTCTCTCTGCATATGGTCTTATGAAAAACAGTTACAAATATAGACTAACATATGGTTTCAGTTCGAATTCATACATTTAAAGAGTTATTTTAAAGGGCTACTTTAAAGCCTTATTTTAAGACTTTTGAGACTCACAAAACACACACAGCTTTCCATTAACTTCAGCACATCACACATCCAAAATAGTAATTATATTTCTGCTGGTGACTTTCCAAACAAGAAGGACGTGTTAAGCATGTTTAGGAACATCACACAAGACTGTTGATCTCCAGTAGAATTGTGGCAAGAACTTGTCACAAAAACTATTGATAACTGCTATGTGAGCAGAAACAGTACTTAATGGACAAAAAAACCACCTTTCATTCCAACAGCAGAACCCACATGGTTTAGAAATTACTTGAATACACAAGCTTCACATGTAAAACAGATGAATAGTAAAAAATTAAAATGTCAAAATTTAGGTCACAGCCCCCATACACCAAGGAAATATATCACTTGACAAAACACACCACCACTTAACTGAAAGATTGCTCCCTTCTGACCTGCCTAAGAAGTTCATGCTGATATAACTGGGCAGGAAGGATCTCTGCAGCAAGGGTTATCCAGAAGAAGCTGTAAAGGTACAGGAAAAGTGAGGAGGGGAAAGGAATTGCATTTCCAAAGTGCTGAATGCACAGCTTCTTGCCAGCAAGTCAACAGAAAAGATCACTGGTGTCACCAGAACATGAAAGTGTGAAAGGTTTTCAAAGACATCAAGAACAACGTTTCCACAAAGAAGAAGGTCCACAAGTCAATCACCATATGTAAAGAATAGGCTATGGAAATATGGTGCTAGCACCATTGTTTTAGTGCTTATTTCTTAAGGATATCAAGAAAAATTATTCTACAGTTTTTGCTTCCCTGCTCTCCTCACAGTGATTTTTTAAACACAAAGATTAATCTTAGCCAGATTTGATAAAAGTAAACCTGTCAGCTATTAAAAATCTAAAAGTTCCAGGCAACTACGTACAAGGTCAAGATGGCATTAATGGCCCCCTAGTGAGGGAAAGACCGGAGCCTGAGTACAGGAGTCATAAGTCACCAGAGCGTCCAGATGGGGCAGAACTTTTGAAAATACTTAAAGTTTGTATCTCAGTCAAAGGCAAAAATAATATAGAAATCCATAATATGTTAAGTTCTATTATTTCCAGTATAAAAAAAAAAAAAAAAAACCTGGAAATGACTTGGTGAAGTTATACAGCTTTTCTTATATATTGAGCATGGTTTACATGACAATCGATAACTAAGTATTCACATAAAATAGGCATATGATAATTTTTCAGATAATTCAGATTTGCACACATAGAGTGCAAGATGAAACAGATAGCTTGAGATCCACCTTCTGAAAGAAAACTTTACAAAAAGAAAGGCAACTAGAAGTGCTATTTTCCGTTCCATCTTCCATCGGTTCTGGCTTCAGCTGAGTGCCATGAACATCTCTTAAGGCACTTAAGTCATCACTGTAAATATATTCTGGTTTATTGGCCATGGAAGAAAAGAGAAGAAAGACCATATGACCTGTTGCTACAGCTATGTAACAATTAAAAGGAAGAAAATTGGATTTCAAATCCACAGAATACAGTGGTTTACAGCTACTGGGCTATTAAGGAAATTGTCTTTGGGAATAGACCCATTCCATGTTTTTTGAATGTCAGGATTAAATTACTTTTATTGCTTCAGGAATCTTCATTCTTAGACATTGTGCAACTGTTTCATGCTTGCATAAGTTTGGAATGGGTCCTGAGCTAAATAATTGTCATGGAGTCTTTTAAACTACCCAGTTGAATTTAATGCTAACTAAAGACTTTGCCAAACTGTTTGCCAGAATAGAGGCACAACACAGGTAGCAAGGTCAGCAGCTGGATTCCTGTATCTCATTAATTGATGGGCTATCTTTTAGTTCATTTTTTTAATCTTACCGTTTACATTATAAGAATCAAAAGACAAAGCAAAAGGTGAATCAAAATACTTCATCAAGTACTTTGCTTCTGAGTTCTGCTATTCAAGTTGCCCTCCTAAGGTCAAAATTTTCAAAGGTAACTGCTGTTGCCTTCTGCTTCCCTCAGACATGTAGCACAGCTAGTTTGCTTTTCAAAGCATTTCCAGCTGAGCATGGGGCTCTGAAAGCTCTTCACAAATAGCAGGGTAGTGTTTTTCAGGCTGCCCTCTCCTACTGACAGAAGCATGCTTGGAAGAAATCAATCTTTGTGGCTACCCCAGTTTCCAGATTGGACATGGGTGGCCAGTTCTAGTCAAATACACCTCTCAAACCAGTGTGACTTCTCTTTTCTCATCTTTTACATACACAGAAATTCTGAACTGCAGGATGGGCAGTTCAGATGCACAGTGACATGGATTTAGATGGCAGTAAGAATGTAGCTGTATTTTTTCCAGTATTACCTTAAATGCAGAGCCATTTACCTCATAGCAGCACATGCTCCAAAACTGTTACAGAGATTGATGTCATCTTTGTCGATTTCTACGCTAGAAGTAATTGTATCTTTGTGAATTCTTGCCTTTTACTAATGGCATCATCTTGGGGAGATAAAGCAGGAAAGGTAGAGTAGTGGGGAAGGCACCTGTATGTCCAGAATTCCAGAGGAGATGGCACGGCCATACACAGAGGTGAAATAATGCAAAGAACAGAAAGAAATCTAAAGCTAGTAGAGCATTAGTTGAATCAGTCATCAAAATTATTCATAGTCTGTCCTATTTCTATCAGTCTATGGGTAAATGAAGGACAGAAAGATTGTCAGATTTTTTACAACAAAGCTTAGAGATTCACTTTCCAAATACCCTTTCTTCAGGCCAGTTGCACCAACATAGTGTGTCAAGGTGACACTGGATAGAGTTGGAATTCTTTTGCATACATCTGATAAAGTGCACAGTATAAGAAAACAATTTCAACATTACTCAGCTGGCTGCTACATTATTTCTGCCAATCAGATTAATGAATGCACTGTCTTACATTTGTAGTCCTTATTTATATAGCTAGATTTAGAATCCCCCTCATAATCCTCCTTTAAAGTAATCCCATTTTATGTGCTCATTTTAACTGCGTATCTTGCTGATGCCTATCTTTTGTTTAACATAGCAATCAAAAAAAACATCAAGAAAGCAACAGCAGAGAAAGACCATTTCACAAGAGACTATTTTGAAACACACTATTGAAAAACTACAAAAGCAGATTTTCTCATGGTGTAACTATCATGTAATTCCTGCATGAAGATTGAAGCAGCCTCTATATGCTCTGTTATGTGAACTACCCTACTTCTCTTAAGAGGGCAATGGTTCAGAATGACAACACTGCAATATCTTTGCTTAACTTCTATGGCCAACCATAAAAATGTTCAAATAATAAATTATGCTTTAAAGTAATTTTAAAAAGTAATTAAAAGTGCAGATGTGTCAGAGAAGGAGGTAACATTACCTAAAAACTGTATCAAATCCCTGAAGCTGGGTCTGCACCTAAGCCACTGGACTTTGAAATCTCAGAGGCCTTTTCCTTGAGTTTGATGGATGAGCATGGCTGCAGTGGCAGTCATGCAGTGGCAGGATACACCAGCTGCCTGAGCAGCATTCCAAAGAGGGAGTTCAACTGGAGCAGAAACACATCTTGGAAGTACTGGGTCACCTGCACCAAAACTAAAACAGTGCTTTCTGCCTGATTTTTTTCCCTGTGGCCATCTTTTAAAAGGAGTAACATTTTCAGAGAGAGGCAACAGTACATATACAGAAAAGAACTTTTGTCCCACGGGTTATTTTGGTTATTTGAATCTACCTTATTTGCTTCTTACTATTCCTACTTGATGACATTTCATTATCTGCCTGGCCATAGTGAAACACTGCTGCCATGTTTTGAAGTTGTCTTCACTGCAGGCATCTTCCTCTACGGGTTCATGGCTAAAGCATTTTGTACTTGTACAGTAGTACAAGTCCTGCATCTATACTTATGAATGAAAGCACAATGGTATAATACCTCTGTCACCTTTTTTTTTTTTTTTGGTAGCAGAAATGCACATTGGTAAACTAAGGACAAAAACGATTACAGCACTTATTACTGCCCGAAGGAAGTGGGGCAGAATGAGGGCTGTTTTCCTCCCACTGTTGTTGGAGTTTTTATATAATATCCTTTTAAAATCATAGAATCACTGAGCAAGTTTCATTCTTCCAGCTGTGTCAACTTTTTCAGTGTTTCAGACCAAAAGCTACTTTTACAACTGTGTGTAAGTGAAGAGGTTGACTGATGAAGACTGCAGACGAATCTGTAGACAGAATATAGATGAATGCATTTTTCCTGACTGGCTGGTCACCTGTAGGATTTGGCTGTATTTTACTTTATATCCCCTCAAAGGGTTTCATAGAGCTACACTGGATTATTTTTTTTTCTGTCTCCCTTCCCACAATACGTTAACATAGTCTCCTCAAGGTTTTAGCAACAGTTCAAAACTGACCTAAAATTTTCAAGATATATGACAAAATTTTGTGCACTTGAATACTTTTTCAGTGAATAAGATGATTTTATTTGAATGCTTTAAAAGAAATATACAATGCTGTAAATAATTACAATTTGGTGAAGAACTTCTTTCTATATCCCAGCATAATTACTCCATCTCAGTTTAATAGGAGAAATATTTTCCCTAGGATATATCTTTTTAGCCTGCAAAGCATATTAAAGATTTTTTCTTGTTTCAAGTTCAGAAACAAACAATAATAAGCCATCCTTACCTTTCAAAGTTCAGCCTGTCATCCTGGATAATTACATCATTCTGATCGTCGTACAAGCTAAGAATCTGTTTAACAGTAAAAGCAGTAATAGACAACTCTTTGGAAAAATAGCATATTAAAAATTCAGTTTGAAAAATATTGAGATATTCTCTTAATTTTCTCTGCATTTATTTTTGTAATTATTATTCTCCTAGCTTTATAGTTTGGCTGTTACAGAAACACTGTAATTACTATTAGCATCCAATAAAACATTTTAAAGAACTTTCTTAAAAATGAAAATCATCAAGTTTGTGCCTCAAAAAAATTGCAATGGAAGACAAAGAATGAACTCTGTGATTCAGGAGTTATTTAATATTCCCTTGTGATATTTTGGCTATCAGCAGGAAATGCTTCCAAATTACTAACAGCATTTCATAGTTCTTTTTGCTAAAGCGCATACTTTCAGTTTTAAAGATTTAACCTATATCTGAACAGTGGTAATCTAAAATAACCTTTCTGTTTCAAATAATCCATATTAATTTCATATCAAATGTTGTATGTGTCTTAACCTTAAAGTAATGGCTGTTGATATAAGAGCTGTAGGACATATGAAGAAATTAAGCCAATGTTTTTAGGTTCAGGCTTAAGCTGTGGTTCATAACTGTATTTCTCTAAAAAAAGAAAAAAAAGAAGCACTTCTTGCTGCAATCAGCATATATTTTCCATCCTGAATAAGAAGCCCCATTTTAATTTAACTTTTTTTTGTGAGTACTATCACCACACCCTCCCATGGGTACAAAGAAAACAATAACATTTCATATCAGAAGTCTGTACAGTTTTGTACTAGTGTAACCCAACATGGTTATGATTAATGACCTGCCTGTTGCATTTCCATACGGGTTGGAACTTCAATGTATAAGTTAAAATATTGGTCCCTGTAAAGTCAACAATACAATTCCCATTGACTTAAGATGTTTAAGAATTTCATCCACTGCTCTTTGCTTCACATTGTTCTTGATTATTCATTTGGAGATTATACAAGACATGAAAAATACCTTTTTTTATCTATTCATAATCTTTTAGATAAGCTGCAAACAGCTGTTGTTTCTTTCACATACATAAGTGTTCTTGCTAGGCACAAAGAAATCTGAGTTTCAAGTATGTCTGTCAAAATCACGTGAAAGCAACCGACTGAGTTGATGCTTCTCTTGTAACACTTTATAGACACATACAGAAATGTATATCCAAGTTTCAGTAATTATGTATTCATATATTTGATTGTGCAGTGATGTGAAGATTAGAAATTTAAATTTGTTTTAAGCCTGAAAATTCCTTAAATGCTCTTCTAGAAATCACAGATAGAAAATATTTTCAGTTCTTAAACAAATAATCATTCAATCACTCTTCTGCATCTAGTATATATGGATATGTAAGTAAAAATAAATCTAACACTAAGTAAAGGGTAAGAGATACAGAGCAGACGAAAGGCTTTTTCACGTACTCTTTCCTTTGGGCCGTTGTGCGGTGTCAGTGTTGCAGAGCCAGAAGCAGGGCTGCACCAGCAAAGCTGCTTTCTCTGGCAGCAGTATTCCCCTCTTGCTTGTCAGCATGGTTGTATTGCTCACTTTCTGTCACAACATGGGCACCAAACACACGAATTGTGGAAAAAAAAAGTCAGTCTCAACTTGATTCAATGTTACTACCTGATATGTATCCACTAAAGCACTTTGTCTTCTGGGCCACTGGATCCTTATACTTATTTGCCTCCATTAACTGTACTGAGTTTCAGAGGTTTCCACTTCATGTGCCATTGTGTCCTACAAACTAAAATGCTTAATTATAAAGAAGATTGCCAAACATACTAAAAAAAAAGAAAAAGAAAACCTCTGTGACATGAAGGGATGGGGTTTATGCTTAAGATGAGCTCTGTGACTTCATGTACATATATATATAAAACTGGCATTTACATGGAAATTGTTATAAAGGCGTTTTGTGAGACCTGATAGCTCAGTATCTTGGGCGAAGGGGACTATGATAATATTGATAAAACTATATAACGTACTACACAGTCCAAATAGCAAAACTGTTTTAGGTTATGTTTTAACCATCTAAAGAGAACACGAGAAATTAGATAAAGCTTCGATGCCATAGAGAAGAGACTGCCTGATCCTAAACAATGCTGTATTGTAAAACGAGTGCTCAATAGCATCAGAGCACTAAATTGTTTGACTACACTGACCCTCAGCAGCTCTACCTAACATATCTATTCTCATCCCTAGTACATCAGAAATGGCTGGTTCAGTGCTGCCATCAGAAGACAGGTACCAGAGCTGCAAAAAAGATTTTTACCTGAACAGCCTGATTGTATCAGTATTTGAATTTTTGTTCTTCCCAATGAAACGCTGAATTTGTCAGGAGAGAATAGTGCCAAATGATGGGCAAAAATTTCTGTATGTATCGGTGAAGTTGACCTAGCATAGCAGAACATGCAAACAATAATTTGTAACTGTAGCTATCACATAGAGTAGATTAGCAGCTGAAATTGTAGAAAGGCATACTAGAACCCTGACAGCAGTTTTAGAGCAGATAGCCGAGGAGGTCTGCAGAATCCCATTTTATGCTCTTACTTGCAAGAAGTATGAACATAGAGATGAAAAGCTGGCATCTTTCATCTTCCTTCTCCTCTGGCCAGGTCTAATGGAATTCTAGCCATCAATAAAACAAAAGGGTGATTGAATTTTGACACTCTTCTTGTGAAAGTGAATAATAAAACAGAAAACCTTCATCTTTGACCATGGTCCAAAAGAAATTACCCCTGCGTTTTATGTTAAATTAATATTTAATGTCATTCCATTTAAAAATTGGAGTTATACACAATCATTTGGTAATAATAATTTCATTTCAATTTGATTAGATGTGCTTCAGCTTATTGTCATATTCATTTACTACATTCACTGCCATGGGAGTATAAGGCTAATCTGTTTGTTTGGATTAATGTGCCCCGGTCCAACAACCTGAGAAAAAGAGCTCTTTCTGGGCCTTACAGATATGTAAGGTCTACTTCTAAATCAAAAGTGTGAATTTGAGATTACTGTCTCTGCTGTAAACACAGTTATAGAAAAGCTGAAGTTCCAACGAAGTGCCAGGCTGATGATACTTACCATTACTTATCTTGATTCACTAATTGATTTTCTGGCCTTACATATCTTTAAAAAGCAGCCAGGCTTTTTAAATACCATATTTTTTCATAAGCTGATGAGAAACACTGAGATTTAGAGCCTCCCAGCAAACATTCCGGCCATGATCCAATTCTCAAAAGAACACATTTACAATATTTACCCCCTAAATTTTGTTTTTCTACTATACATGATTTGTGAAAATCCTCGACTCCCAGGAGCATTCTTTTCCACATTTCTTTATTCACATTAAGATTCTCACCCTTCAGCATTTCTTTTGCAACTGAAGCTAATAGGACTTTTGTTTGTAAGGACATGGGGAGTATGTATCTGCATCACAAATTATGCCAGTGATTTTTTCAAGTCAAAGTATGATTAAAATTGATCAGAGGAAAACCTTATCTCATTCTTTTGAGATCTTCTGCTTGAATTTGTTTTGATTCAGAATACAGACTGACATAAAAATGAAGTTAAATATTATAGGTAGCCTCAGACCCACCTACAAAACCAGATGTAAATCCAAGGCTACTCAGTATTCAGAATTGCATTTATAGGCTTGAAATATCCCACACCTGGGTGAAGAAGCTCCATAAAGAGAACTTCATGTACATCGCTATCTAAGATCTTAAATGCTCAACTCAATATCTTGCTCATAGAACAATACTTGCCCATTATGAACAATCCGTGGTCTTACCAGAGGGTCAGTCTGAAGGATTCTCAAAAGAAGAGCCACCACTTGAGTGCTGATTATCTTGAACATAGGTATTTCTCTGTTGAACTGAGAAAAAAAAGCACAGAAAATACAAACAAAGGATGTTTGTATAAAAAGATCTAATGTTTACTGAAAAAGCTGAACAACATCAAAACTATTCTTGTGAATTCTTGCTTGAACAGGAATTAATCCTGAGCTTGCAAAAAAGACTTCAAATTTTACAATAATTATTTTAAGAGCAAAATGCTAATAAGAAATTTTTAGAGGAAGAAACCTAAATACAAAACAGTAGAAAATCATCTACTTATATTTTAATTATAGATTGAATTTACCAGACTTTAATCTGATATTTACAGAGAAGACCAACACAGGGCTCATTAATTTTATTACAAAGCAGCAGCTACACAAACATTTTACTGGCATGTGCATTTACTCAGCCACCAAATTGTCCTCTCTCAGAAACTGTTCCCCTAACAGGGCCAGGAAGTAGTGGTTCCCTTTCAAATGGATTTTTGCCAGTAAAACACAATCTCAATCTCTGAATTTAAATTACTTTTCTCTATTATATTCATTCAGTTCTACTATGCAGGTACTTGAATGTGATTTGGAAAAATACTTAGATCTCTGAACATTTGGAAATAAAGATTTTCATTGCCATTGTAGGGCAGTGCATACATTTTTTTTTCAGAATAAAAAATACATAGCTAGAAATATGTAGGTTCCATGGCATATCCAATTTTTAAAAAAGCCATAAAACACCTTGTTAATAAAGGGATCACAAGAACTTCAGATTTGCAGCAACCATTTTTATCAGAAGCCATCATTATATCAGTGATATTTTGCCTCTGCTGGGAACAGAGTAGCAGTCTTTCTGTCTGTTTCTTGTGGTTGTTTCAGTATTCATCTAAATTCAAACTGCAAAGTGTGCTGGGTCTGAGCTCTCGTTGTTTGCTTTGATAGCCTCTTTGAACAGTTCAGGCCCTATTCTTGCCCCAAGAATATCCCTCTAGGGGTCTCACAAGATAAACATTGCTCAGGACTCTTTTACTTAAAATGATATCCTACCTAATAAATCCAATCATTACACAGAATAGATCAAGCATAGTAGAAAAGTTCTTTACAAACCAAGATTCAGTGCAAGTAGAAAAGGGATGACAGGGAAAGAAAAATAATGGCAAAATCCGTAGGGCTTTTAGTGAAAGCAAATAAGAATTCATTCAAATTCTTAATCTAGTTCTAATCTATTCCATATAGTGTCGAAGAGGGGAGAGTGGGAAAGAATGGATCAAATGTCTCTGAGAACATACATTAAGGAAAAAATTATCCATGCTCATTAGGCATTTTAACATTGAGAGTAATGTAATTTTTTAATATATTACTTGCAAACTAGATTGAAATTAGTTGTCTCCTTCCTTCTGCAAAAGATTCACACTGGAGACTGCAAAAGGCAAAACAGTTCTTTCTTTCTGTCCCACTTTAAACCCACTGGCCAACATGACAAAAAGACTACTAAAAGTACATGTGAATTCATAGTAGTGCTTGGCATTTTGTGCTGGTTTTAGCATCAGACAGAAATTAAACTCCAAATAATCCACTCCCCCTCTCTCGCCCTTTCTGGTAAAGCAGGGACAAAAAGCAGAGAATATGGGTTGGGGTCACGATTTACTGAAAGCACAAAGCAAGGATAAGACATGCACAATAACAACAGCAATATTAACAGCAAAACCTTATAAAAAGAGGAAGTGTTTTACCCACAAAAAGGTGTTTACCACTGGGAACAAAAGCAAGATGGCGGGTGGATGCTTCCCGTAGGTCGCATCCATGTGGCTTCTCCACATGAAGGCAATATGGTGGCTGCTCCCGCGCGCCACACATGTGGTCCCTGGGAGCAAGGGCAAGATGGTGTGGCAGGTCCTGCGGCTGGCTTTTCCCACCCCAGCCTGAAAACAATGCAAAGACAAAGACAAACTAACCCCCTGGAAGCTGGGGAAGCCGTCCGAGTCAGGGTCACACCGCTGCTCTGCTGGGTTCAGCTCCGCCTGTGCCAACACTTCTGACGCTCCCCTGCGCTGCGGGGTCACCATTTCCTACCACTCCGCTGTGCACCTTTCGGCTCAGCCAGGCTCCCTCGTGGCTCAGCTGCTACTGGCACCACTGCTCTCGATCCCTTCCTTATTACAGAAGTCAGAACCATCCTGCACATCAAGACCAGTCTTCTACACTTTGAAAAATACATTTGGTCGCATAAAGGTTCTGAACAGAAACTATGCAACTTATTAAAGCATGGAAAGAAGTACCTGGAACCAGCGGCTGCTTCATTTAAATCATTTGTCAAGATGTAGATAGGCTACAGAGCCCATTCTTTAAAAATGAGGTTTGTGTTCCATGAAGTCATATAAGGATCTTTGCTGCTGTGCTTTGCTTTCCAAGTTTGTTCTGTGTAGCCAACATCAAGCAGTGTCTCATGCTGTTGGTTTGTGAGTTACAGGCTGAAATATTAACACATGGAAAAGTCAAACCTTCAGGAAAAATTTAAGCATCTTGAGGGCTCTTGTCTCATGTCACTTTCTCAGTGATTCTCTATCTTACAAAAAGTGTCACTCTGACATTTTATGTTGCTTCTTACAGCTGTATCTTGAAAATTTTAGAGATGTTTGAACACTAATGCACAATGAGCCAACAGACATCTGTCAAGCCCAGCCATACCAGAAGCAATGACTTCCTGTGGCTGGTTTGGGACAGGGTGATTAATCAGATATTCTCTTTTGCTCAGACCTCCTATAGAAGTCTTGAGAAGAATGTTTGCAGGCTACAGCTGCTTGCTCATCCTCAGCCAAATTCAGATCTCTTAAAATTGAGCACAATCCTATATGCAGAACAGAGAAAACCACCAAGGTAATGCAGATTCTAGGAAGAAGAGCAGCCATATTTTTCTAGTAACAATTTGACAAATATACTGCCAGAGTAATTGCAACACTTGAGCCAATATTCTATCATTAGGTTTCAAGTGTAGGATTTTCAGTTCTTCCTCCCTGGCAAAGCTTTTAAAATCTTATCTGACATATCTTATTGTGTCTTTCATTTTATACAGTCTTTTTTTTCCTTGCTGATATTATTGCAGATATGAATCATAACGTGTATTTGCATAGTATTAGGGGTCTATTTCTTTTTCACATGTAAGATGGAACAAAATGCTTTAATTCTAAAAAATGTAACTATTTAAAATGTGACTCACGAAATACTGAAGCTCTTAAGCACTTCAAAATACTGGTAATGACGCTGTCATTCAGTCACTCATTTGGGCATACCTCTAATTTTGAACATGGACCCATTGAACCCAACTCTTCCCTGACGACAGCAATAAAATTCAGGACCTTGTTGGATCAGAACCTAAAAGAGGTTAATTTCAATCTACAAGAGCATCCATTAAAAAGATGGCTAGTCTAAACCACTGACAAACAAGAGATTTAATATATTTACCTCTCTTCTGTACTTCTTGTACCTAGAGACAAATAATCCTCAATACATAGATTCCAGCATATTAGAGCCCAAAACAGTATCTTACTAGCCCATTCTTATTCAAATTTAGTGGCAGAAACAGGAAAAAAACCTGTTTTCTCAGTATCTGTTAAATACACCATATCCTTTCCTGTTATCCTCCCCTTCCATTTCTGTTCTCTCCTGTCACTCCCTCCTACCCCTTTCTTCTGCAAAAACATTAAATGAAAAATACACAGAAAGGTCAAGGACAGAGAGTTTTGTTAGTGATACATAGAAAGGGCTAACAGTTAAGTACTGACAAGTTTAATCAGGAGTCATCCAACTACATTCTCTTTCTTAAAAAAGAAAAAGATAAAGCATTCACCCGCAAATACCTGCTACGCCCTTAGTATATCCCACTGGTGACAGGCTATTAAAACAGCAGTGCAATTTACTACCCTTCATTACTATCCTTTGTCTAACTAAACATTTTTTTCATATCTGTCAAACCATTCAGTGTTACTTCCTGTTTCATATCCTACTCAGTATTCTTGGAAAAAATAATTTATTGCTAATTTGTGTAATATATGGCACAGACAATAGGAAAAAAATACATTTTCTGGATATTTTATTTCTTTTGGGGCTGTGTTTGCATCCATTTTTTTTACTGCAGCTCTAGTCACAGACTTTGCACTCAAACCATCATGACTGCTGCATTTACAGTGTTGCTCTCTAAATAACTTACTTTTCTTCTTTTGTCTCTCTCTCTGGGTTCTTTAAGGGATCTTATTGATCAGAAGACAATAGAGCTGACACTTTAATTCAGCACTACCCAGTCTATGCTTCTGCAATTCACTGAAGTTCACTGAAATTCCAGAACATCCTACTTTTGATTAAAAAGTTGACTCTAAAAATATCCAGGTTTTTCTTGGTCTCAGGTTTTGAATGTATCTGAAAACAGGAAGGGGGAGAAAGGAAATATTGAAAAACCCACACACTTTCAATCCAATATTATTGTTCAGCCATACCACAAAAGGAATAAAAGGAATTTAAGGGCGAGTTTTGAATGGAAGAAGGATCAAATGTTCATATTCTCCACAAGGGAACTTTTCAATTCTACCTAGACACAAAATCATATGTGGTAAAACCACCCTCTTAATCAGGCCACGATATGAAGAAAAAAAAAAAAAAAAGAAAAAAAGAAGTGTTAGAAAGCTGAGCAGCTTTCATAAACGTTGAAAAAAGCTTTACATGGTCCTAGGAGCCTCAAACTCCGCAATTGTCAGGAAATTGTCAGGCAATATCTCCTGTGACACAGACGTATTGAGGAACAGGAGAACAGGGAATAGCCAGCCATTTATGACAAATGAAGTCTTAATCCAATTCCACCTGAGATTAACAATGAAATCACAATTTCTTTTAATGCTGAAGGAATCTTCCACACACAACTTAGTCTATTAAATTCTCTTCAACTGTATATATGCAAAATTTTACAGTACTACCCCTTCAGACTTCCAAATCTATAACTTAGTATAATATATAACTTATATAGACTTAGTAAAATATATTAAAATATCTACATATCAAATGCATGTGACATTAAATAAAGCCATGATATATCATTGGTTGGATGTATCCTCTTTATTAAGCTGTGGTTTTCATTACAAACCTACTCAAATTTCCCATATTTGGTGCCTTTGCAGTGTTTGTCTTTTTCTAAATGAGAATTTTTTCCCTATCTATGTTATATCTTAATGTCCTGTTGTGCAGAACTTCACATGATTCCTTCTGCATTTTCATGAGTCTAATTAAGGCATTTATTAACCCTTGCTATGAAGGTAATTCCAATCCTGTGGAATTACCATATTTTCTCTTGAGAATGAGAGAGATCCCAACTATAAAACTTTCTCTATCCCTGGAGCAACAGGACTGAAACATTGCCCTGGAGAACTCAGCCCAGAATTTTTAATTCTGCAAGGACACAATGTCTTTAGGCATTCAGACCGACTAATTAATAAAAACAGAATCTGGGCTATCACCTGACCTTGACAACAGAAGTTCTTCATTTTGTATCTGGCTTTCAGATTGCTACTATCACAATGAACGAGGCTGCAATGCTCATTGCAGTTTCAGTAACATTCTATCATGGATTGTATACAGTCAGTACCTCTTACCGAATTTTCTCTAAACAGAAGACTTTTCCTGAGAAAACCATAGTAATGGAAACTATACTCTTTCTTATACTTAGATATTTTTGAAGATTTAAAATACTGAAAGGACTATCAGGGGCATTCTAATTAATCCTGAAAGCATGAAAATGGGAGGCAAAACACCTGGCATCATTTGTAAAAACAGGAGACAATCAGATTTTTAAAAAAAAAACCTTGGATGTCCTCTGTGGATGTCTGCTCTGCCTTAGAATGTGCATTTCTTGAAAATTATTACTGGCGTCACTCGACTGTCTTGTATTAAAAAAATGCTTTCTCCTGTACTGCTTTGTTTACAAATGTTGTTAGTGAAGTGAAGTGTTGTCAGTGGAGTGCTTGAATAATACTGTGGACATACTGAAAATGAAATTGGTCTCTCACTGGAGAAAATGGGAGCAACTATGCCAAGTCATTAAAATATGTTGGTTTCAAGTAAGTTTAAGGGCCCACTCAGGGCTGTATAGTGTTTTTAATGAAGATCTCAATGTGATCAATAAATAATAAGATATTAAATCTTAAACTCACTCTAAGGTACATAGTACCTGTTTTTAAAAATTAATGAAGTGAGCACAGAATTGTGGCACAGTTGAAGTAAATTTCAGGACGAAGATGATTTGTGCTGATGTGCTGGACTGGGCCTCGAATGATCTTGGATCCGTTCCCAGTTCTGACCTCAACTTCATCTAGAGCCACATAAGCTTCTTTAGACAACACTGCAAAGCTGTTTAGCTATTTTAAGATGCACAGAGGTGTCTGTTAGGGTTTTGAAAACACTTAACTACACTTGGAAATTATATCCTCTGGAATTTGGAGACCCAATCTCAAATGTGGCCCATACACAAATAATAAAAAGCATAAAGTCCTTGTACAGACGTATCTAAGTCTCAAATTGATCATCACACCTCAGCAACTGAATGAAAGAGTTAAGTCAATACCTCCTCACTTCTGGAGACAGTTCACTTTCCATACCTGACAGAATTTAAATTCCTGTGATTTAGGGCAATTAGCCATCCCATGGTCACTAAGTAGAGAGTTTTGAATGGATATATGCCCTTTGGTTACCAGAATAAACCCCATCATTTAACCACAGATATGAGTTTCTGGTTGAGGTTTCTACATCTTTTTTTTTCCCCTCAGGATTGCTAGAGGATAAATGTACTAATGTCCTCTGAAGAGATTCTAACTGGATCAGACAGTGTCATAAGAAAATTCTGAGCAGAATCATTTGTCATGTTGAAGCTAGGCATATTCTCAGAGAAAATGTGTAAATAATTGGGAGTTCAGAAACATTTTCATTTTACTGTTTACTCACATAAAGATTCTAATTAGTGCAAATCACTAAAGTCCGAATCACTAAAATCCACTGACAAAGACTCTTTTACGTTCCTTAACCCTTCCTGGTGAAGCAATTTAAAATTAATCTGCGTGGCACAGTAGATATAAGTTATACTCTAACCTAAAATCTGTCAAGCCCTAGAACATAAGGTCCAGAATAGGGAGTAATTCCCAGAGACAATTTTTTTTCAAGTGGGAATAATGTGCAAGTTAACCTTCAGAAAAAGAATGACAGATTGCATGGGATATCTTAGCTCCTTTAATTCAAGATTTTTTATATAGCCAATGCTCTGGGCTGCAGCTGGAAGGAAAAGAGAAGAGTATGAGAACAGCAGAAGATAGAAACTACAACTGTTGATACGGTAAGATCCGGTTGACTAAATCCAGTGGACAAATACACTCTTCTGCTGATGTCCTGGGTGCTTTCCAAGAATCACAGAAACATCAAGGTTGGAAGGGATCTCTGGAAATCATCTATTCCA
>VZTI01004253.1:130347-220660 GCA_013397865.1 Struthidea cinerea
GCTGCCAAGGCAGGGTCACCTAAACAGGTTACACAGGAACATGCCCAGGTGGGTTTGGATTGTCTCCAGAGAGGGAGGCTCCATGTCCACCCTGGGCAGCCTGTTCCAGTGCTCTGCCATCCTCAATGTATAAAAGTTCTTCCACATGTTGAGGTGGAATTTCTTGTGTTTTAGTTTATGGGCATTGCTCTTCGTTGTGCTGCTGGGCACCACTGAAAAGGATCTGACACCATGCTCTTGGCACCCCCTTTGAGATACTCATGTGCATTAATGAGATCCCCTTTCAGTCTTCAGATTAAAGAGGTGCAGCTCCCACAGTCTCTCCTCACAAGAGAGATGCTTCAGATCCCGATTCATCTTTGTGGCCTCCACTGGCCCCTCTCCAGTATCTCCTTGTCATTCTTGAACTGTGGAGACCAGAACTGAACACAGTACTCCAGATGTGGCCAAGCAGAGGGGCACGATCACCTCCCTTGACCTGCTGGCCACACTTCCTGATGCACCCCAGGACACCACTGGCCCCCCTGGCTGCAAGGGCACTGCCAGCTCATGGTCCACTGGTCATCCACAGAGACTCCCAGGTGCCATGCACAAAGACTCCATTCTCCACAGAGCTGCTCTCTAGCAGGTCAGCCCCCAGCCTGTGCTGGTAGTAGGGTTATTCCTTCCAAGGTGCAGGACCCTACACTTGCCCTTGTTGAACCTCAGTACGTTTCTCTCGGCCCAGCTCTGCAGCCTACCAGGGTCCTGCTGAATGGTGGCACAGCTTTCAGGTGTATCAGCGACTCCCCACAGTTTCATATCATCAGCAAGACTTGTGCAAAATGGAGTGCTCTTGTATCCCTGAAATAGCATACAAGGTCCACATCAGCACAGATCAAAGCCCTGAGGCACAGCATAAAACTGTTGGGGAACCAACAGATAGTTCTGAGTAAAGGAATAGAGGATATGAGATCCTTAAGCTCTCAGTTCCACCTCATGGAGGCTAAGTGTAAGCTACACTGTTCACTAAAAATCTCTGGTTTCCAATTATGTATGAACAGTCTCACCATTGTCCTTGCAGAAGTTATGGAAGAATTCCCAGGTGCAAAGCACCAGCCAGGTTGTTTTCCCAACAGCTTGACAGAAAAATCCTTGGCCTTCCAAGTGCTCTTCAGGTCACAATCAGACTTCCCTCTAACTAAACCCAACTGTCAAGTATTCTTGATAATGGTGCCACAAGTTAAGGCAGTGGAATACAGGTGCAGGCCCTAAAACACTCACTGAATACTCATAAGCATCCAGCACTATTTACAACACTGCGAGCTCACCAAACTCCCTGTGAGTGTTGATCATAACAACTCACTCCACTGTGAATGCCAATAGGGAAGCAGACAGCTTGCTGTTAGGGGCAACAGTAGAAAAGACTGCAACACACAGGCATATACCGTTGCAGTAAAATCTTAGGATAATATTAAAAAGGAGGGAAAAATGAAGACTTCCACTGCTGAATATCTTTCAGTCATTTTTAGGCATGCTGCTCACCTAGCACTACTTGTTGCAAATTCCTGCACAATGCCACAGGACAAATAGTGGGACTAGAAACTATCCCTGAATAGTCAGTCACTGGTTCAAAAAATAGTTTTTATATAAAAATATGTTGGCCCTCAATATCACAAGAGAAACAAGCCATAGAGGCAGTAGTTAAAACCTGAAGTTATAGTATCATACATTGTTCATGAGGCAAGGCAAAACGAGGGAAAGTAGTAGAAGATGGTTCGAAGAATTTAAGAAAGAGTTTCTGAATTTGGAAAGACAGTCAGACATATTGGAAGGAAGTTCATTCAAAATGGATCGTTCATTCAAAACTATTGAAAAAGGCAAAGAGAATATAACGTTTCAAATGAGAAGGGATTTGATAGTTCAATGGAATGCATATTTAAGAGGCATGTACATTTTAGAAATACTTAGAAAAAGAATTTAGAAAGCTTAGAAAATGTGTATATGTGGAAGTCAGGTTTCTGGACTATTTTTGATTTGGGGAAATTTCTGAAATGAATCCATCGAGTTGGTCCCTCAGTGTTCTCAATAGTCAAATCCCATCAGATGTGTTAAAAATGAACAGTAGTAAAAAGGTGTGAATTTGTAGTAATATTAATGAACACTATGTGTATTAGACTGCTTTATCTGCAGAGAATTTGTCTTTGCTGGAATTCAAACCATGCTGAAACCATTTGCTCTGACATCTTCTACCAAAGTAGAATCTTCTGACTTTCTGTAAGGATTCCAATCACATGTGGCATCTAAAACCACTCATGCTGTAAAAGGAGGAAAATGCTTTCTTAAAATCACTGGATGTCCATCACAATGCACATTACAGCAGGAGTTAGTCAAATGCAAGATGAAGCCAGAAATATGGTGTTATTGAACAGAACAGCTCTTATTACTTCTTGTGTGACTAAGACACGTGAAAATTAAAGTATTTGGAGAACAGCAGAAATGACCATAAAATCCTACTTCCACCCACTCAGCAAGCAAGTAAGCAAATGTTTCTAGAGAGGTCTGGAGGATATACTTGTAATACATGACAAGAATACATGAGCCAACTTACACTGGTAGGCAACAAGAAAAGCCTGGGGTTTTTATCACACACATTTAGAAAAGGTAGTATTCTTCACCTTTAAGTGTAAATACTACAGTTATATATACAACATCAGTCATATATACGACATCCTTCATATAGCACATTTGTCATAACCCCAGGTCAATACTATCCTCTGATCAGGAATCCTAAAACACACATAAAACCAGAGGGGCTTGAGCAGTGCAGAGCAAAAGCTGAGTCTTGATAGCCACTAAAAACGTAAACACGATAACCTTTCATTTCAGTAGAAGATAATATTTACCTTTGAAAATTTTAGCAGAGAAGCTTACCTCTACCTCTTATCAAAACATAACCATCACTTAAGGTTTTCAGCTTCTTAAAAGATCATGAAGGATTTAGTCAAAATTTTGCTGTGTCACCCAGTGTGGATGTGGGCGCCGTATCAGCTTTTCCTAGAAATGTAGAATGGAGATGTTTTTCTTTCTATCCTCCTCCACTTTCAACTAAAAGAAAAATCCTGCTTTCTAGATAAAAATATAAGCAACTGAACTTAGAGGTCTTTTCCAATGCAAGTAATTCTGTGACTCTAAGATCATCCAGTTCCAGCATTGCCAAGACCACCATTAAATCATGTCCCAAAGTGCAACACCTACACGTCTTTTAAGCATCTCCAGGAATGGTGACTTCACCACTTCCCTGGGCAGCTTGTGACAATGCTTGACAATCCCTTCTATGGAAAAAATTTTCCTAAGACCCAATCTAAACATCCCCTGGCACGACTTGAGGACATTTCCTCTTTTCCTATTGCTTATTACCTGGGAGAAGAGACCGCCCCTCACCTGGATATAACCTCCTTTCAGGTATTTGCAGGGAGCAGTAAGGTCCCTAAGCCTCCTTCACCCCAGGCTAAACACCCCCAGCTCCCTCAGCTGCTCCTCACAGGACTTGTGCTCCACACCCCTCACCAACTTCGTTGCCCTTCTCTGGACACGCTCCAGCACCTCCATGTGCTTCCTGAACTGAGGGGCCCAGAACTGGACACAGCACTCGAGGGGTGACCTCACCACTGCTGAGTACAGGGGGACAGTCATTGTCCTGGCCCTGCTGGCCACACTATTCCTGATACAGACCAGGATGCCACCGGCCTTCTTGGCCACCTGAGCACAGCAGGCTCATGTTCAGCCACTGTCAAACCCCCCCAGGTCCTTTTCCACTGGGCCACTTTCCAGCCTCTCTGCCCCCAGCCTGTAGTGCTGCCTGGCATTGTTGTAACTCAACTGCGCTTCACCTCTCTGAACCTCAGGCAGCTTGCCTTGGCCCATCGATTCAGCCTATCCAGATCCCTCTGCAAAGCTTTCCTGCCCTCCAGCAGATCAACACTCCCACCCCACTCGGTGGTGTCTGCAACCTGACGGATGGTGCCCTTGAACCCCTGGTCCAGACCATTGATAAAGATATTAAACGAGATTGGACCCAGTAGTGAGCCCTGAGCAACACCACCAGTGACCAGTCACCAGCTGGATGTAACACAGCTACAATTTAATGACTTTTCATGTTTAAAAAGGAACTGCAGCTTTCACACTTAAATGGGTATTCTACAGGAGTTTCTACAAGAGTTCTGTTAGAAACAAAGCAATATTAATGGAAACAAAATTCCAGAAAAACCTGTCAGTCTCTAATTTACGTCTGTTTCAAGTAGTAAAGTAGAAGTAAAGTAGTAAAGAAGTACAGTTGTACAGTTGGAGTCACTTTTGCAATTTGAATGAGTTTGTACATACTCCTAGCCTGTCTGAAATTACCATACTTAAAATATAAAATGATCAAGAGAGATATGAAATGAGCATTGAAACAGAAAGCTCAAGTGATTGAATCCCTTTCTGAAAATAAAAATTAGAACTACCCCTCCTTCATTTAGTAATAATCTAAAATACTCTCAAGAAAGTTGGGAAAGAGCACGGGAAAAAACCTTAAAATTGTGACAATTGAATAGAAGTGAAATCAAATAATTGCTCAAAGATCAAACTATATGAAAAAAGTTAGTCTCATTATTTCATTATAAGTTTATGCCAAAGGTAAAAATACTGTTTTATAATAGAGACAAAAACATACGAAACAGAAAATGCCTTCAGAAAATAGCAATATATTTTAAACCCACCATAATATTTACATTAAAATCTAGCATTCATGATTTAAAATTTTGTTGCAACCTTTGAAAGGAGCCATAGCTCCACTTCTGCTCTGCAGGTAGGACAAGTCAAAACTCTCACAAGTATAGGGCCACAGTATATATAATTCTGGAGCTATTGAGTCACAAATGCTGTCTGTAGGGATGCAACTGTGCATTGTGTGGGTACATGGCTACTCATTTAAATTATTCTAACTCAAGATTGGTGAAAAAAAAAAAGCCGCCTGCAGTTCACTAAAAATTTATTTATGCCTAGTGGCTTGCTTGTAGGAACATCATAAAAACATTCAACATGTCTGATAAAAATTTGGAAAAGAATGCATATGCATCTACCTTATGTTTTCCTTTAGGAAAAAAAAAACAACAGTCTCAACTCAGAGCTCCTGTCTTTATGCAGTTAGATCTAATTTCACTCTCACTGAACAGGTAGCTGATAAACACAAGCCATTATTCCACAGGCATTAATAATCACTTTGATTCCATTTTTAACTTTGACTGAGTTGCTACTGTCATATGCAGATTACACTGGTGTGAAGTCACTCACTGTGTGACACTTTGTTTTTAAATTCTTGGAAAATATATGCTCCTGTTAGTTGCAGACCCACACAATAATCTTCCAGAGGCCATAGAGACTTCTACGCTAAACATCAGGCATACGTGTGCACGTCCACCACTGAGTCCCAATTTGAGAATGATATTCCTAGTAGTGTAAGGCAGGGAAATACTGTTTCAAGCATAAATCCTTAGTATTTAGGATGTCGAGATTGTATAACCCCTGTTGCCAAGCCCATGGCCACATCTAAATGTATAAGGTGGGACAAATTGCTGTAGCCATAATAATCACTAATGAGAAAGGATGCTCTAGGGAGAGTACATTAGTATCTTGAGATGACATATCACTGCATTCTGGGAAGCAGTTACCAATATATGGCAGGGGTCAAGGAACTTAAATGCTTTTGAATACTGCACGAATCATCCCAGTTGTTGGAATGATACTTGCATATATGAATACATAAATATTGCCTCTATACAAAATAAATGAATAATTAAAATATGTAAAGAAAACAGCCTAAGCTGTTTGTTTTGCTATTTAAAACAACAGGGTTACATAGTGCAATGAAATATTTATTCACCATGTTTTCCTTTTGCTGATCTATTTTTCTGGATTGATTACCTCTGAAAGCTTTCCTGACATGAGCTTTTGTATGCTGACAAAGGGGAGGTGAAGCGAAGCATCTTGATTAGCTACAATGCAGATCAGCTTCTAGGCAAGCTTACCAGAGCAGGAAGAACAGAGAGCATGTGGTCAGGGGAATGCATCAATGCTAAACTAGGTTTTACAGAGAAGAGTAATCCACCCTCATATTTTCACAGAAAAACTAGCAGATAATACTTACAACTGAGCTTTTAAATTTTGGGTCAGTTCTTTTGAGAAATAGTAACAAAAAGAATGGTTAGATTTGATTGCTGTGAAAGCTACAGATATTCTCACAATGTGCTGCCTCATACTCAGCATGCTTCAAACCAGAGACATGCCTGGATTCCTAAGATCCCTGACCCTGTTAAACCTTCATTATATTCGACTGAAACTACATCACTGTACATTGTCTATTCATGTGTCCCTGAAAAGATACATTTTTAACAAAACCCCACAGTTTTATGACTATCTGCTGAATGCAAAAGGCAAATAGACTTCTTGAACTACTTCTGCATATTGTATTAACATCCTCCAGAGGATGATATTGTCCTTCCCATACATGAGGATCTAGCTCTACTGTTAAGTTCAACCTTCTAAAGCCTGTGAAAACCACTGCTTACACTGTGCATGAAGATGCACAACTGTTAGGCTGCCATTTTAAATACTAGTAAGCAGGTGCTTTATCTGCGTTTCAGTAGCTGCCTTTCCAGTTGAGCCCACTGAAGTTTTAGTAATTGTTCTGACACAGATTATAAGCAGCTATGTGTTACCTAAGTATTACGCATATCACAGAATCACAGAATAAGCTGAGTTGGAAGGGACCCTCAAGTCCAATTTCCAGCCCCGCATGGTACTGTCACTGTTGTACTGAGAATGGCGAGAAACGACACGACCAAGTTCAGGAAGAAAGTGGTTATTTAAGTAATTATAAATCGGTTTATATAACCTGGGTCACCTGCATGGCATAAGGTCATTGGTCATTGACCATCGACCTCCTGGAATGATTGGTGGAGGCTATACAACATTCATTTGAAAATATTTTCTTCAGTATACCATAACAACACTGCTGAATAACAGCAGGTGCAAGATAAAGAATTAGTTTACAAAAATCCGTAGCAGTGTTTTTCATCGCTTTCATGAGAAACACAGAGCTCTAACAGAATGCTGCAGAAAGCTGGAAAATTTCTCTGCTAAAGTTTTCAGCATCTCCATAGTACCATCCCCAAGAGTCACATGTCTGTATACCTATTCATTACAAATAGTTACGTATTACTTAAGATTATAAGTAGTTTATGTGTTATCTGCCAGCAAAATAAATGAGATCTATTTATTTCCATTTAAAGTTATGCTGTGATTTGATAAACTAAACCCAAAGTACGCATAGATATTTACCCTATACACTGTTCTAATTCAGTCTCAAATCTTTTAAGATTCCAAAGTTGGTTTCTTTTTCTGCTTTTTAGGCAAAATCTAGTGAAAACAAGATTTTCTTAAAAAATAACCCTTCCTAAAATTGTATTTTATGGGTTTATTATTTCATAGTTTATGAAAAATATGTAAGTACCATTAAATATTATTAATAGATCATCTAAGAAGTTCGCACTGACTCACAACAAGCTTCAACAAACAGTTGTATCACCCAAGAAAATAAAGAACAGAAAAGCCCGAACAAAAATACGACATACTTGCAGATATATTACAGATGCTATGTTCCATTAACGGCAAAAAAAGAAATTACACTGTCTAACGTGAAAAGACCACCATTACAATGATAATTCTTGGTAACTACAGAGTCTGCTTATGTCAGTCCCAACTAATCACTGAGCAGTTTACAGGGGACCTGGGGAGGATTTTAGGCCTGATGAGTCTCCGCCATGATCTTGATCTTGTACAGGCCACTGATCATGTAATTTACCTGCCTTACAATAACTCCAATTTATGCTGTGATATGGAAGATGACACAGCCTGAACCCAAAGAGATGGAAGTGGAAGGGCAACAGTGTCTGTTTTATGCACCTTGTTCTAGCACTCCTCAGCTGCAATTAAAACTGAGCGCTACCAAACACTTGGTTCCTCCTAAATAAACTGTTGTTCTCTTAATATACTACATCCTGTGATAAACACTTTAAATAATCCCTATTTGCTACAAAAACAGCAATCCTGTCCCAACTTTAGCTCTGCTTACAGTTACCTATGCAATAATATATATTGAATGAATTATCAGACTTGCATTGATGCATTGCAGACAAGCTGGATCATATACCATAGGATTTGTATACTATGCATAGTAATTTCTTCCCTTCACCAGAGGCACCCCACAAATGCAACAAAGGACTGACTAGCCCTTCTGCATCAGTTATATCAATCAGCAAGTCCCTTATATCTAGTGATGTGCATCTTATACATTATGATTGTGGGTTTTTTCCTCTGTTCTCTTTGTTGTTCTTTGTTGTTATTCCCCCTCTCTCTCATTATTAGGAATGGAAAAGCTTTCTGTACTACACCTCCCTGTACTGTGTGGGGAGGCCTAAGTACTCCAAGCAGTTTGCTCAAAGTGTATTTCCTACCATTCAACTAAAAATAAGTATCATTGCTCCACCCGTGTCTGTCTCCATGGATAATTACAAACAGGGTTCATTGTGTCCTCTGTATTACAGTACCCATGAAGATAAGGGCCCTGACAATTCAGTGTCTGACACCCACCCTCTTTTTGCCAAATTGGAAAGATGACTGGAGCATTTTCTTGTCAGTCATCTCAAATCTGCATACTTGAGTATTACACATCTTGCAAATAACTGCTACTTTGCTGTATAGTAAATAATTCTTACTAGGTACATACAGTTCTTTAACCAAGGAATTTATAAAATCTTTCTAATACAGAATAATTTGCAAAAATTCAAAGAATTAATTTATTTTAATAGCTTTAGTAGCACAATTTTAAAAGGAATACTAATCTTTTTTAATTCATAACAGAATTAATTAAATACCAAGTAAAGAAGTTGCTAGGTTTTTTCACTTTGACTACTCTATTTTTCACAGTTAATTTCCAAAAGAGATTTCAGCTAAACGAATGTGTACTCACTGTTTGATAACTCCATTTGACAACTTCTATCATGCAAAATGTATCAAAATAGTTTTCTTATGACAAGACAAAACACATGGATTTTTTTCTTTTTTCTTTCCACATCCTCAGGATAAATACAAAATAGAGATTTTAAGAAATGCAGCACAGACTAAGGATGAAGTTGAGCATGATATCAGATCAGAGGTGTTACAGCAGTGAAGGGTCACAAGGCTCCTCAGCTCTTCTGCCAAAATGCCTAATTCAAATTCTAGTGCTCGACTAAGTCAGAGTTTATTATTGCATTCATATTTCTATGAATATTATAGACCCTTGTACATGATAATTTGACTTCAAAGCTACTAAGTTGAAGGAGGAAATGCCCACCTGGCCTGATGATGTTGCAGCTTGTGGCTGCAGGAAAGTACTTCAGCAAACCACTAAAGATATGTGTATTTAACATTTCCTAAAGCCATTTTGTCATTAGTAATTTTTAGCAATTAATTCATAACAATGGGAATAGATTTTTTTTAATTACACTCCTTACTACTTGTAAAACAACCAAAAAATATAGGCTGGCCACTTGTTTTCATCAATCCATCAGCTCCTCTTGCATACATATAACTGTCACTAGAAAGAAAGAATAGAAGCTTGAAGGTCAAAGACTACAGGGAAGCCCAAAGGAAATACAATGTCAAATTTCTACCCATGCTTATAGGAACATAAAGGATTACAGTCTGAACAATATTATCTTTTTACCTCATTATGAAATCATGCAAATTTTCTACCCTTGCAGCTCAATTGCTTTTAGAAAACAATAATTTCAATGACAATTTATGATTACTAGTTCTGGCTTTAGCAACTAATTCTTAAAAATATTTTTTAATGCAAAAAAGAAAAAAACAAAAACAAAAAAAAACCAAACAAAAAAACCCCAAAAACCAAAAAAACCACACAACCAAAAAAAAAAAAAAAAACAAAAAAAAAAAAAAAAAAAAAAAAAAAAAAAAAAAAAACCCAAAAAACAAAAAAAACCACAAAACAAAAAAAAAAAAAAAAAAACAAAAAAAAAAAAACCAAAAACCAAAACCCCCCAAAACATAAGTGTGCTGTAGAAACCTTTTGATAGGCTCCTTTCTGCACACAACCTTAATGTCACTGGGTTATTTTAATGCTTTTTTGAGTGTTCAATATATTTCACAGCTACTACATTTCACTAATAGCAGGCTCCAAGAGAAAAAGCCAAGAAATGAACCAATGATAACCTTTCTTTCTTCAGCTAGGCTACATACTCTGAATTCATTCCCAAACATCCAAAATATTAACCTTTGCAAGCTGTGGGTGACACACAGTCTGGAAAAAAAGTATAAAAAATCCCCCATGCTGTAGGAATCTGAACAGAACCAGAAAGTTCAAGCACCTCCTCTGGTTATAAAAAGCACCTCTACTGTAGATGTAAGAGCTGAAGGATTTTGCCAGGCATATAAACAGAAGCTGCATTGGCACCTGTGATTTCACAGGGGCAGGAGAAATTTCTCTTCTCAATAGAAAGACAACCAAATTCTCTCTTACATTTTCTCATTATTGCTCTGTCCCTCCCCTATAAATCAGGTGGCAAATAAACATTGCACATATATTCAATATAGTCATGGTACAAATATAACACAGGACAGGAAACAGCCCTCACATCTGTCTCAACATTAGGGACTTCATTAAAAAAGAATCTAAAGCAGAGCAGAAATTGATATTGCTCTACCATGTAAACACACATCACCTACAAGGTCTTTGCAAACCATCTTATTTTGCATAATGGCTTCCTTTTCTGGAAGTATTTGTGCAAAAGACAACACAAAGACCTTGCTTAAAAAATTAGGTAGTATTGTGTGTTTTTTCCACTTTGAAAGCTACACTGTTAAGATGAAGAATCTGTTACGAGAATGCTTTATAGCTCTGCTGACAGAAATGAGTTAAGAGTAAAATTTCACATATAAAGCTCACAGTGACATTTTTCCTATGCTAAAATTTAATTTAAGAGGCATTTGCGCCATTTTAATAAAATGTGTCACTGATTTCAATATTTTTTTCATCCCCCATGGAAAATAGAGAAAATTTTATTTTACATCCACTGAAGTTCTCTTGCTGATGCTTTAAGATGTATTTTAGTTTTGTTTGAGGGCCATTTTCAAATTATCTGCCAATCTCTATTCTCAGTACTTACTCTTGCTATGATTATTTTCTTTTTACCATATGTTCACTATTACTCAATTGTTAAAGGTACTTTGAAATGTATTCTACAACTGAGTATCTAATTCAGGAAAGAGTTATGTGTTCATATGTTCCCTGATCATTTTCTCAGGGAAAGAATAGATCATTGATTAGATTGCTTTCCACACTGAGTGCACATTATGTAGCTCAGGTTAGCCTTAGATTTCATAACTCATTTTGTACAAAGTATTTGTTTGCAGAAGGTTTATTAGATTAACTAATCTCTTTTCCTGCTAGGGAAGACCTTTAACATCACTTTCTGACTTCCATTTATGAGCCAGGAATTGGTTATGACAAAACAAGATTAACATCCACGTATTTACCCAAAACCCCAGAACGCACTTCACTACTTGAGACCAAAAGAACAGTTATTCTTCTGTCTTCATTTTCTCCATTCAGGAATGGCTGAAATACGAGAATTACATATTTAGCACAGAGCTAAAATAATACTATAAACACAACAGTTTAAAAAGTCATAATTTAATCACTGGAATGTTAATCACTGAGCCACGTCAGCTTTAGCATCCTCAGCATCTCAATAATGCAAAATTTATCACACTTGGAAAAGAAGAGGGGGAGAGGAGAAAAGGGGAAAGAGAAAAAAATCAAACACCTGTATAATTATTATTAATAATAATTATATTAATTATTATATAATACAATAATTACATAATCGTTATTCTATATTATATTATTATATATTATTATATAATATATAATAGTTATATTATTATTATATTAATTATAATAATAATCCCACTTTTATTTGATGTAGGATCTCATACACAATATTCTACCAATTTCTTCTTATCCTTGGACAGCTCTTTATACCATTGCAGTTTACCTCCAGCCGATACAGATAATTTTACTCCTTCAGATAAATTGTGCCAAAGCACCTTTCTGACAAAGTTCTCTGTATGGTTGTAAAGAATTGATACATTAGTTCATAAGGATGGAAATAAGCCACCTTCATGTCAATGTTAAGATAAACAAGACTGTTCAAAGTAATTGCACAGCTTTTTTGACTACAGTTTAGTGGTGTTCATGTAGAAAATATGCCTTGTGTTGTACAAGACATGACAGAAAATGACCATCATGGTCTCTCCTTAAAATGTCCAGCTTTAAGAATAGTTCACTGAAGATGTTCAACTGTGCAGCCATAAAAACCAGCTAGAATTTCAAATATAAAACTTGACTGAAGAAGTCAGTCAGGGCTAACTGCTAACAACGTATTCTGTTTACCCAAATATTTAAAGGCAGGGAAAGGGAGTTGGTATCCCAATTACCTGATCCTGTCCAAGCTTAACATGCTTTAAATAGAGATACATTAAGTTTTTTTCATCCCAGTCTTCCTGTGGTGTGAACGATTTTTTAGGTCATCATACAGAAGTCCTCTCTCTGAATCCTCCTTCAGTTGTAGCTCTAGGAGGAGACTTAAGCCCGGATAGTCTTTAATTGTACATATGGAAACTTGCCCATGACAAAGAAATTGATTCCTAGTTTTGGTATTCTTGAAAAGTTACCACTCAACATAACCCCACGAACACTGTAAATTGTTGTGGTGAGCCATGGCCAGAGCCATGGTCAGCTGGACCAAGCAGACCGACAGGTCCAGTGGTTTGAAGCCTCCACAGCACAAGGACTGGAAGGCACAATAAGCACTGCTGTGTGAAGCGTGCTGTGACCACTGGCTGCTCCCTCCCCCCTCCCCATTATGGTTTATATTTGGTGATATCTCTGGAAAATTCTATGTTCCTTGGTTGGTAATTGGCTCATGTTAACCCCCTACTCCCCACATCTTCTCCCATTCGCCCTGGTCCCTTCTCCTCCCCTTTGTAAGACCCCAAACATGATTTTTTACTGGTTATTGTATGCTCTCCCTGCCTATTATGTAGGGGTATAAAAACCCCACGCCCGCCTAAATCCATTGGCTCTGCTCGTGCTCTTTTGTTGGAATAAACCCTTCTCCTTTTCACGAGAGAGTCCCTCCGCTCTTTCCCTCCTCCCGCACGCACCCTGCCATCGGTGGGCGAGGCGAACACGAGCAGGGGCTTTGCCTGCCCTCCAGCGCTGCGGTCGGCGCCCGCCTCCTGCACCCGAAGCAGGTGAGGCACTGCCCGGTGCCAGGCCGGCACAGCACCGCGGCAGTAAGTATTGCCGAGCAAGTGAAGTAGCAAAGTGAGATTCTGCTTTATAACCTTCACAATTATTTTGTTTGTCATTCAACCTAAGGTAGTTCACAAAACCAGTACTAGGTTAGACTTGGTATGTATGAAAAGCAAATCAAGGATATTACTGTCCACAGAAAGGAAGCAGTTCTTGCAAACAGAAACAGATGAAGTAAAGTATTAAATAATTCATATAGTTGAGCACTTTGGAAACGTGCTCACTGTGAATTGCATATGGATATCTGGTTTTATGACTGGAAAACTGATCTTGAAACTCCAGAAAAAAATTCATGTCATTAATTTTAAATTCAAAGCAATATTGAGAAGAATTGTACGAAGATCAGCAAATAACTACAATTATTGTGGAAAATTATGAATAAAACATTAAAGTGCAGCCTGTAAGCCCCTGGGCACTTTGCACTATTAAATGCATTTCTATTTTTATATCTCAAGTCTCTCTGAAAAAAATAAGAAAATGAAGAACTTAAAAAGAAAATTATGGTTCTTTTACTTTCAGTAAGAGAACCTTGAACACTTTCTTTGTTATGAATAAAAATCACATTGAAATGAAAGTCAGCTTCCAATATAATATTATTTAAGCGGAAAAGAGCAGGAATTTGTTCAACAAGAAAGAAATTGGAGGGCAGAATATTTCCAATATTGTACGTACATTTTCACGTACAATACATACATTCTGATGCACCAATTTTTCTGAAATTGGCATTGTATATAAAAAAGTACACCTCAAGAAGATAAAAGTTATTTCTAGAGATTCAACAGAAGCAGCAATTACAACCATTACTTTCTCTTCTTGTCAGGAGCTCATGGCGCCTTGAAAATATAGTATGAAGGTCTATCTGATTTCTAGATTAATTACATGAGAAAACTGTATGATGTTTTGATGCATTCTGTTTTACAGCTGCTGTGTAGATCAAATAAATAAATGTGTTTTCCATAAGCTTATATGTTGTATGGGATCTAAAATAGATTGTAACTGAATTTTGTGTATTTGGGGCATAAACCTTTTTTTTGGTATCATTTTACGCCACCTCATTATGCAACAACTATTGTTTCAATGAGTATGATGTCAGTGGAGGACTTCTGTTACAAAGGTCCCTGCTGTAAAATGCATTACTCACAGAACTATTTCTGCTTCATAAAGTAAACAATGTTTCATTTCTTTGTAATGGTTCTGTTTAGACATTTATACTTATGGCTATCGTTACAGTGCAGTGCTTCTACTTTCTGATTCTTGTTAAAAGCTGATAACTTTTTTCTGTGTATTAAATCTCTGAACCCAATTGTTTGGAACTTACCAAGTGGCCATTTCCCTCCCTTCAGTATGCCTTTTTGCAAACACTTATTTTGCAAGTATTTAGTATGAATCATTGCAGGTTTCTGTCAAGTGGTCTGATTGCTAACATCCAAGCCAACCTTGGCCAATATTGGTCAAACACTTCTAAAACCAGCTAGGCTGCACATGCTCCAGTGCAAACACTACTGCTGAGTGCTAAGTGCTCTTCCTCTGAGGCAGAGAGACAAGATAAAATAATTGTGCGCTTGCTTTTTAAATATAAAAGTAGTTCTATAGGTGAATTAGCTATGTATTCAAAATCAAGTACAAGGAAGATAAGGCTACCACTTACACACCACATTATTATATTTACTACTAATTATTGCGAGATCTAGATATGTGTTTTAATTTTCAGCTTCATGAGCCCTTCTCTCCTAAACCCAATCTCTTTCATCATTTTAGCAAACTCTGTCCTGATGCAAGACATTGAAGTCTCCTCACCCTTTTAGCCCATTCCACAACATTCATAAACTCTTACTTGATTTATTGTCCAAATGTATTACTGACCAATAAATACAAAAAAGATAACACATCAAGGGCTAATTCCATACCTGTCAAAGCTAATGATACCCCTATTCAGAAACCAGGAGGCTCCTAACTTACAAAGGAAGCTACAGGTTTTGTTTCACAAATGAGATACTCTTCTACATTTGTTTACTGATAGAAAGTTGACTGCATTGTTACTGAACCAAAGAAAACTGACGGATGGCATAAACACAAAAAGAACTATACTTTCAAAGGCAAATTACTTGCTGTTTACTTGTAACTTGTGAGGATCTTCAGAACAAGGCAGAACTGTTTTAAGATCAGCACTTGAAACAGAAAATGGGCATTAAAAATGTTGGACAAGATGATCATTGAACACCTCCTCACTTCATGAACAACACGCTTTACATGCATTCCCAACATCCAATGAGTAAAGTAATACCGAAAAAGCCGCAAAAAAGCCATTTGTCAAAGAGAGCAGGAAAGATCCAGAACATGGGCAAATCCTAGAACTGTCCTGGATTAATGAAAAGTCTGCCAAGTTTACTTTTTTGCCCCATATGGTGGTCAAAAGATGACTAAGAAAGAAGGAATAAAACAGTGTTTAAAGGTACTTTTAAAAAAATAATCTCAAAAAGAACAGAATCAATTTAATTAAAATTTTATTCAACTGCTTAGCTACAGTTTGAAATAATTTTCTGAGTCATATGTGGGTTAAAATTTAACACTGGAATCTGAAGACAATCTCTAGCCAGTGAGAGATAGCCTAGAGAGATCTCTAGGCTAGAGCTTTAGACAGAGCTTTTGTTTTGTGCAGCAATCAGCAACAGCTAAAAAAATACAAAATAAAGAGGGAAAAATAGTAAATTTTGTTAGCTGTTTTTTTTAATTGCACCTTCATGTAGGGAACTAATATTCCATTGGTATGGCTAAATAAGTCCAAATAACAAAATACCTGGTAGAACTGTCATAATAGAGAAGTGCTTCTAAGGTACATAAGTGATAGGTTTATCACCGAGCCAATGCCAAACACTGGATAGTGCTAAAAGAAAAGTATTGTCTACTTTAAGAGACCATAAGGCTTTAAGAACTGATCTTAAAATGCAAGAGAAACAACAGACATGATCCATGTTATGCTGAACCTGTTTCTGTATAACGGACATTAAACAATTCACAGTAATTTAATTATTTTACTATATAATACCAAAAGCAATTCTATTTCTAGTACTATATATTTTATGAGAATAAAATAGAAAATATTCAATTAATTTAATGAATCCTTGCAGAAAAAAAGTTAAGGTCACTAACTTCTACTACAGTAGAAACAAACCCAGTATTTTGAATAGTTACTGACTGAGGGTGACTAAAATTGTTTGTGTAAGGATATCTATAAAGCACTGTAGGCAAGAACAGTGACACTAGAGAAAATGATCACTATTTCAGAATACGGATGCTAACTACTGCATGAACAAAATGTCTTAAAAGCACTACTTGGGCTTTAATAAGTAGCACCACGAAGCATGGAATTAGGAATGAATTCTCCATAGATAAAACCACTGCACACACTGCTGTATGCTTACAAAAGAGTTCTAACCAGAAAGTGTCAAAATTTCTGATGAGTTAGAGACAAGTGTTTCTTGTCCTTGCTTTCAAATTGCACATTTATGTCCTGTTTCCTTTAAAACAATAATTGATTGAAGAACTACTTTGTGACGATTACTGTTAAGATAGAGAAAAAAAAAGATGAAAAAGCAAAAAGGGAGATGGCATGCAGGAGCTGATTCACAGACAGACCGTGTTCAGTGTTTCTTGTTCACTATAGTTCCCCTGACAGCAGAAATACTTTGTATACCAACTTTTGATTAGCATGAGTAGAAATACAGCAGTAATTCCCAGAGGGCTGTTAGACATTCAAGGAGAGCAGATGACTGATCATATAAACAGCAGCAGACAATATATTAATAAATCAGCAGATCTCCCAGTATTTCCAAGAGTGCCAAGTGACACTTGGCAAGTGACATAGTATCTAACTTCACAATACACATTACTGATGTTTTTGAAATGCCAAAAGGAAGCAACAGTTCACTCATATTAATAGTATTTTCTCCTTTAGTAGGTTCTAAGAGTACCTCTACTGTAGCCAACTCAAGTCACCTTTAATCTCAAATATACTTCAGCTGTCCAAGACCATTCCCACCAAATCTTGTAATAATATCTTTAATTTTCATTATGATCTTTTTGATATTCAAGTAGTACCTGCCCACAATAAATCAGCACTGGAGCTCAAAACATCCTTACACAGAATCCTAGGCTATGTGCACATTTTCTCAGATTACATGAAGGCAATTGGCACTGACTTTACAGAGCATCAGAACTGATGGAAAAGCTGTTGCTGCTCATAAAATCATGAAATATAAAGCCTTTCCCAGACAGATGGAGAACAGGTTCACTCAGGCTATTTATATCAGATAGCACAGGGGTCTCAAATAATGTAAAAATGATTCTTGGTGGCCACCATACAGATGGTGTCCTCCTTCTTTTGGGGTCTAATAGGATAGGGAAAAGTAATACAACTTGCAGTGCCCTCAAGTGTTCACAAAACAGAGCAGAGAGAAGAGGGGGGATAAAAGTCAAGCCACAAAACAAGTGCAAGGTCTTCATTACTCCCATTTTTACTTATAGTCTGAGTGCCAGAAGGGGTAGGGACCAAGAAGAAAAGCTGTGGCATAGAAGTCTTTGATCCTCTTTTCCTACCAGGAATCTAAATTGGTAGTCAGAACACTAATGCTGCTAAGTTGCAGGAAAGACAGTCAGACAGTCAAAATAAATCCACTATGTTTTGACACATTGCATATATTATGTCCTCTTATGTACTACCACAGAAATATGATAAAGTAAAACAGAGCTAAACCTGAAGCCTTATTTCTCTGGAGGATAACGCAAGATTGTCCCACTTGCCATATTCACTGGGGAGACGAGTGAAACCTCCACACTGACCTAGTACAGATGTTCACTTCACACTTTTCAGGTAAATTGCTGAACTTAAGTTCAATTCAGGTGTTTGTCACTGCCAGCCTGGAGGCTGCTCCAGAAAACAGCAGTTTCTGAGATAACTAAACATGAAGGTCAGCTAACCAATACTATCTTAATCAGTCAAAAAATTGACCCAAACAGACAAACACTTCTCTAAAGCCAACCATATGGCTAGCCTGACAACCCCACCCGTGAATTTGTCAGTAACTCATAAAATATTACACAGTATTAAGCAAGCTGCTGGAGCTCTGGCAATAAAGTCATGTTGGAACAGCTCCTTTCTGTACATGCCTGGATTTATTTCCAAACAAGATAGCATAAAATGCATCAAATATACATAATAGACTGAAAATCTCAGTCCCTCCAGCGCGTCTGAATCCCTTTGTGTTGCTCTAGCCACACAGAGACCAGAAACCAACTCAATTTCCCCAGCCAAGATCTTCCTTGTGTTTGCAGAACTGGTACAGACTCCCTCTGGCAGACACAAAGCCAGCATTTCTACTCCAGCTTCCAGCCTCAGTACAGGAAGCACAAGGGGCACTGCTGGACTTTGTGTCTTCTCTGCTGGCAGGCTGCTATTTAGAGGACAGTTGGAAGACTTTAGAATATCTCGAAGACTGCTCTAAACTACAGTGAGTTGGCACAAATCTAGTCTGGGAATCAAATGGGACTGCAACGCTCAAATACTCTTTTTTTTTTTTTTTGCTCAGTCTTTACCCATTACTTACCAGGTATTCTACTTTTTGTTCACTCAATCTCTTTTCCTGCTTCAGTTTCCAAGATCTTCTAAGCCCTCTGAATACGAAAATTTGACATTGGAATTAATAAAGGAGGTCTTAATTACTGTGAATTCTCAACTTATATTCATTCAAAGGACAAATATTAATAAGGAAAAGAGATTAGGTGCCCCCCTAAATCATCACATTTGAGCTTTAAGCTCAAACAAACCAGGCAGACTTAGAGAATACTTTCTTTAGCTAGTTTTAATAACTCTACGTCTTTTCTCAGATTCTGTCTCTACATACCGAACTGTTCCCTTTCTTTCTGCTGGAACACTGCTTGGCTCACAGACTGGCAGTTATCTGTAATGATTATGGGATGCACTGCATCCCTCAAATAGATGCTTACCTTTATTTTTAATACCTTAACAGTTAGATTGCTTTCTAACTTGCAATTTTTATTGTGTGTGGCTGGCAATGCAATATCAGTCTTTTGCACCAAGCTTCTTTTTCCTCAATGCTCTTGATTTTCCTAAAAAGCTGTTTGTAAAATGCCATGCAAATTAAAAGAGACTGAAAAATTTCTGTGGGTGGAGAACATGTTAAAATAATATATTCATCCCTAATGGCAATGTGGGAATAACAACTGTGCTTTGCCATTAGTCATGGATTGGAATCACACCTATCAGCCAGTAACATTATGCACACAAGTTTTCCCCCTCAATATCAGAGTACTGTAGAAATATTAACTGGTCAACCAAGGGGCAGCTGCTCTCAAGGGGCAGTGGCCTGCGACAAGCACAGCAATAAGGCTGGCACCAGCCACTGCACCAACAGGAACAGGATGGAAAGTAGCAACTCCTGGACAGGGCCAGAGCTGATGGCAGGGTCAGGCACAGCCCAAATCGCCCAGCACATCTGTAGTGATTCGGCTGGCTCCTTTCCAGGAAAATAGAACTGCTCTGAATCTACCCTAGATGATCTAACAGTGGGATTATCTGCTTATGAAACAACAAGAAATGCATTTCCCTTTCTGCTGACCATAAAATAGAACTTCTTTTCTGTAGAGGAGAGCCTGGCCGCTGCAACGCATGCTGCCAACATGCACAGAACAAATCACTGCTATCACACAGAGGGCACTGCCACCATTGCAGAGAAAATGCAGTTCCTACAACGCTTGAAAATCCAAGTATGAAGCTCAGGAAGATCTGGGCTACCACTGTCATGTGATTCTGGCTTCCTATCTCTGGAGTCAGCCTCAACATCCTGTCTTTTTAATAAAAAGCCTAAATTTGTAAGAGACAGGTTTTTCAAAACCTATGTAGATAGTTATTATCCAGAAAAAACTTAGTGGATGTGACGTCTAAAGATTTTTAGCTTTTTACATATTTTTCATGTATTTGTAACTTTGGAGACTGTTTATACACAGTTATAACTTCTAGCACTTTTCCTGCCCTCTCCCACAGTTTAAAAAACCCTTAGTAACACGTTCTTGAAATTCTGTGTAGTCTTGCCTTTAGTCTAGCAAAGACACTTTGTTTTGCACCATACATCGTAGACACAATAAAGTGGAGGGTTAAAAGATCAGGGAGGGTGGGGTGGGAGGTCCTCCAGTGGGGCAGAACCTGTGGTGAAATTACCTAACCAACTGCTCTTCTAACTGGACAATATTTGATAAATGATTAACTTGAATAACCTTACAAAAATTATAGAAACACTGTATCATGTGTGCATATTGCCATATTGTGCACCTTGAAAGCTTTCGATTCTAGACTTGCTTTTATATTATAATTTTAACACTGTTTTGAAAGGTTTTGTATTTTATTGCAGGCAATAGATGGAAAAGCCAAAGTCCAAGATCTCATCCTGAAACCCTTATAAGAGGGTTACACTAAATAGGGCTAATATAAACAACATCAGGTTTTCAGAATACTTGTTTGCTAACATGAGAGACAATTAGATAGGATAAAGGGTGTGAAAGAGACAGTATTTGAAATACCTACCCATGCAGCATTCTTAATACACAGATGATCTGATATCAAAGAACAGCAAGAAAAGAAAAAAGACTCTCTAAGACATTATTAATGATATCTAATCACACTGATTCATACTAGACTGACAAATCCATTAGAAATACTTAATAAGGAAAGATAAAATTAGTTTCTTCTGTACTTAATTCCATACACACATTTAAGGCTGCCCTAAGCCTTTCATGAAACTTAACGTCATCTTCTAGCCCTTTCCTATCCCATTTATTAAAAATTGGAGATCTTAAATGTGGAAATCTATATTAATGATACATTAAGGCTACAGAGTTATAAGAAATATATCAGAAATACTTATTTCTCAAATATACACTGCAATGACCTTGACACGTCATTACTCTTTGCCGTGTGATACAACTCTACCTTTACATAGGTAATAACATTACTATCCCAAGAATCATACATTTTGAACTTTCTGGCTTTCAAAGGCAATCTGAGTCCTTACCAGTGCATTGATACAGACTTTGGGCTCCATTAATTTTTATCTTCTTTAGGCCAGAATAAAGGAAATATTGTCAGCTATTTTTGAAGAGCTGATGATAGACTGAGAGGACACTTTTCCTTTTACATGGTTTCTGCTTTTAAAGGACTGTTAAAACACATTCAGAGTAAACTCAGGAGAGTCTTTCCTATAGAAGCAGAGGCTGGAGAAGAATTACTCAGATTGGTATCAGCAAAAGTAAAATGCTACTAAAGCTGGAGAGGGGGATTTTAAGTTGAGTGTGGAGGTGGATAGGAACATCTGAAAGGTGAAAAGACTACATAAAAACGAAATCAATTGACACACAGTATTTTCCCTAGGCAACGAGTATCATAGGTAAAAGTCTGAACTGCAAGAGGAACAAAACCTGTCTGCAGAAGTCATGACTCCTAGAATGCTGACAGGAAAATTCTGCTAGAGGCATTTCTGTAATTTATTGCTTGTTTTGCCTTGGGGGGAAGTGGGGACACAAAACAACAAAGGGATATTTTATCACTGTACTGAAAATGCATTCAATTTCCTAAACAGGCATATACTTTAGCTCTACCCTTCTTTTCTGTTCACAAGAAAGCTAGCGTATGAGGGAAATCATGGACTTCCACAGCAATGATAGCTGCCTGTCTCTCAACTCACTAATTAACTTTCTCTTCTTGGTCCCTATTCTTCATACTTAAAGTTACTCTTGTCCTTTTCATTGTTGGTTTTTGGTTTTGGTTTTTTTAACCTTTTCTTTTTTTTTCCCATTGTTAAAGTTTATTTTCTTAAATTACTGATATTTCATTTTGCCAGACAAGATGATTTGGCATCACTTTCTCATAGAATCACAGAATCATTAAGGTTGGAAAAGACCCCCAAGACTACAGAATTAGAGAATAGGCTGAGCTGGAAGGGATGCACATGGATCATCGAGTCCAACTCTTAAGTGAATGGCCCACACAGGGACTGAACCCACAACCTCGGTGTTTTTAGCACCAGGCTCTATGATCATCAAGTCCAAATTTGTAATCACCACGTTACTTTGTAATACTTTGCATTTGTGTTACATTTTTTACTTTGTATTATTTTGGAACACAAAATAATTTGTTGTATTTTGTTGACAACCCCAAAGCTAATAACTCTATTGGTGAAGCAGAGAGAATTAATTCTGACCAGCGTATAGAATGTTTTCTTCTCTCCCATCTGAAGATGCAACAGGTTCAATGTGTATAAATAGGTAATTCATACTTCCACAGGAAAACACCAACATAATTTCTAAATTCAGATGGCTTTTAAATATTACCTACAAGCATATGCAAAGTGAACTTTGTCCTTTTTTTGAGTTCTTCATAAAGCAAGGACACAATCTAAAACTTTCCTGAAAGACAAGTTTTTCCATAATGTAATACTAGATACGGTGTAGGGTTCAAGTTTATTATCCACATGAGATCCATAACCTATGAATACAGTACTGTTAAAAAATGTCATTTCTCTCATAAAGTATATACTTTCCAGCTGGGTGCAAGTTAAAATAGTTTGATATTTATGTTCTTGTGAAACTAAAGTGCAGATGGACATAAAATTTGTCACGGAGCCCAGAAAAAAAGACATCTCGGTATTTTTTTTCCTACTACAGCAGCCACACACAATTCAAAATGTGCTCCAGAGCATTTAGTTCTTCTAAAAACAGTGTCAGCAAAATTTCTGGGTCTCTTTCATGAATATTTAAAAAATGTTAATCAGGCTGAAACATGAATGTTCTTTAGCAAGAAGGCTGCACCTCATCACTAGAGGTTTAGCAAGAGGAGGAAAACAGCACAGAGCTGCAGCTAAGTAGATTCCAGCAACACTATTATTGCACACATAACTGGATCAACATTTTACTGATAGAGTTAAATTTCAAGCATTCAAGAAGCCCTAAAGTCCTGACATTCTGGAGTCTCACATAGAATACATACATATTGCTGATGTTGCAAGTGATCTGCTCATGGTACAGCTCAAAGACATTCAGAAATCTGTACTAAAATATTGTTGCCTGAAGGCTGTCTCTCACTTGTAACAACTCCAGAAGCTATGTCAGAGGATTGCTCTGATTTAGAAAAAACAACTTTTTAAAGTATTACTTTAAAAAGCATCCATTGCAGCTCATGTGTTTAACATAAACCTGCAGCTAAGAATAAGCACAATAAGCACACCAGTGGTGGGGTGTATGCACAGAGAATGCCACCTGACACACACAACTCTGCAGACCACACAACTGTACTTCTGTCGCTGCTCAGCAGTTTCTAATGTCAATAACAGCAGCACTACTGAAAAATGTTGCTTTGGCACACTGAATCCTGTGACACCTTCACTAAAAACCCCACCCTTCATCAATGTCTTTTCCCTTAAGGCATATTAAGGTCAATCTTTGAATTTATGCTATGTTGTCTCTCTTTCCCTCTAAATTATCTAAATACAGGAGTTTAAATTGAGACTTTTTTTCTTGGAAAGACTGTACACATAACCAGCTTCCAGGTTTTTTCTTTACATGGGAATTTCCTAATCTGGCAAAAAGGAAAACAAATTGACATTACCTATCCATTGATAAAATGGAAAACAAACATTCTAGGCAGGTTTTTTTTCTGTTTGTGCATCTCTCTCGTATGAAGCCAACCAGAATTTTTTAGCAGTCACACGCTAATGACATGTTTACTTTATAAATACTAAGTTAAATCACAATGCCTGTAAAAGACTGGTCCCCAGGTTTCACATGTTATTGGTCTCATTTTATGATTTCTTTTTTTTTTTTACAAAAGCAACAGCAAATCAGAGAAACTCCAAGCAGGCTCACAGCAGTTTTACACCAGGCTCCTTACAGACACAGTCTCCAGGGCAGGGAGCTTACAAAATAACACACCGCTCCTAGAAGATCTGGATTTTGGCTGCTCCTAGAGTGGCCCAACTGCTGTCAAGCCTTGCAAAGTTCTTATTCACATAGATATAAATGGTTCTGATTACAGTTCCACTGAACTAATTTCAAACTACTCAAACACTCTGTATTTAAAAGCACAGAACTTCTGGGCTGACAACAGTCCCAACTTCCCAACAGCTCTGCTGATGTGGCTATTTTGGGAGTCACTGGTGACAGAATGGCTTTAGCATGAGGTGTTGGGACCTGTAGAAATGGGAGGGATGAGGTGCCCTGTACCCAGGGCCTTCATGGCTTTCTTCTTACATATGTCATTTATATCAAAGCCCTTAGCCAAATACAAAATCACTCTCCATCCCAGTCTGGCTGGATAACGTACACTAAAAACAAACAATCCTTACAGAAAAAGGCTTCTGGCTTCCCATGTGGGGAATACTGTAGTCAAAAGTGTCACCCTCCCTGTATGCTGGCCTCCTCTGGCTAACCATATTTTATATAAGCATACAATTTTTCATTTAAAAATCTGCAAATCCTTGACTGTTAGTACGGACTATGCCCGTGTGCTGGTTTCAGCTGGGGTAGAGTTAATTGTCTTCACAGTGGCTGGGAGAGGGCTGTACTTTGGGTTTGTGCTGAGCACAGGGTTGATAATAGAGAGACATTTTTGTTATTGCTGAGCAGGGCTTGCACAGAGCCAAGGTCCCCTCTGCTCCTTGTACGGCCACGCTGGCGAGGGGGCTGGGGGTGCCTGGGAGCTTGGGGGGAGACACAGCTGGGACAGGTGACCCCAGCTGACTGCAAGAGCTATCCCACACCGTATGGTGCCATACTCAGCTTATAAAATTGGAGGAAGAAGGAGAAAGGGGGATGTTTGGAGTGATGGCATTTGTCTTCCCTTGTAAGTCACCGCTGCGTGTGGTGGAGCCCTGGCTGTCCTGGAGATGGCTGAACACCTGCCTGCCCGTGGGAGCTGGTGGATGAGTGCCTTGCTTGGCTTTGCTTGTGTGCACAGCTTTTCCTTCACACATTAAACTGTCTGTACCTCAACCCCCGTGTTCTGTATCTTTTACCCTTTTACCCCCACCTGCTGGTGGGGCAGTGAGCAAGTGGCTGCCTGGGGCTTGGCTGCTGGCTGGGGTTAAACCAAAACAGCCCCAAATAGGACAAATGGTTGTCACACAAATACAGGACTAGGAATACATAATAAAAATTACCAAACTCACCTGAAAATATTACATATTAATGCCGTAGGCCTCTTTCACTTTTAAAAGCTTTATTGTGTTCCACAAGCCAGTTTTATTTTTAAATTCTTAAGATAAATAGTCTGGTGTATTCTCCCTGCCACAATCCTCAGGTAGCTGCTTACCCCAGCCCACGAACAACTTGAGGTGAAAGGAAAGCCATACTGACAGAATTATTACTTTTTCCTTATTTAGTATTCTCCCTTTTAGTCTCCTTGTTGAAAAGCCACTCAACTTAAACCTTATTAGAGATAACAAGGAAATCAGTATTCTGTAATAGGTTTGTGTGAATCCAAACATCTTGTTTTTCCAATTAAAGAAAGAGGGAGTGCAGCAATAAATAAATAAAATAGGCACTGTGATGGGGACTGTCTGCCACAGCTGACAAGGATTAGGAGACATGCTCAAAGCACAGCTGCCTCAGAACAATATTGCTGCTGCTCTGCATGGTTTGGGAAGGCAAGGAAGGGCCAGAAAGGAAGCTTTGATGCATGCTAAAAATCCCAATCCTGATATTAAACTCTTCTTGGACTGTTTTTAAGGTTTCCTTTTAATACTTTTTAATACTTTTTTTTAAATTTCCTTTTGATAGCAAAAGTAATGCTAATGTCTGAAATTATGTCTCCATGCACTCTAAACAACAGTCCTCACATTTTAAAAGAATTCTGAATCCTAGCAGGACTACTGGCTCCACTGGGGTTATTAACTCACTGCAGAAAACTCATCACATTCTTATAAAAATTATTTTCCTCCAATACAGAAGGGGAGCTGAAAGCAAAATACCATGGACTGGCAGCAAAAATGCCAAAGAGCAGATTTTGAGGCCCTACAAATGAGTTCACTCATCCAATCATTTTAAACTCAAGCCCATACAGTCACTGCACTGAGTCAGTGAGATGGGAGGTCTCACAGAAAATTAATGAGACCGTGGATATTATTTCATGACCTGCTTAAAAGGGTATAACCTAAATGCTGTTAAAAAGGACAGGCTCACTATTCCCTCCACCTCCAGTTCCCAAAGGAATATTCATTCTGTACAAGCAGAGACCAGAGAGCACTATCATGTCTTCTATGGCAGGCCCTAAACACATGTAATGCCCAAGGACTACCGTCTCCTGTTAGCACTGTCCTTCTCTTTCTCCGGAGGCTCTTCTGCAAGAGCTCACAGAGCACATGCTCCTTCTCCCTTCCTAGTACCTTAATTATCTTGTGGTTGTACAGAATTAATATTTCTTTGGTGAGCTAACAAAAATCAATTAGTCGTAGCTTTGATTAGTAATCATAAAATAATTTGTCTTCTTAAGGCAAGAAGTAAGAAGTCATTGTCCCTATGAATTAAAAGACAGATTACAAAAATTAGGATTGCCTTTCTTGACAATAAGGGCACATCAGGCTTAATTGAGAGGAGTATAAGCAGCTCTCCTCTGTAAATTGTAAATTAATCTCATTCAGACAAAATATTGTACATTATTGCATATACTGGAAAATAGGTCCTCTGTTAGAGCATTACCAGCATACAAATACACCGTGACTCATGATGAAATTATTCAATGAGGAAGAAGGTGAAAGAAGGCAAAATGCCTCAGAGGCAGGAAAGTGAATTCACTGGCATTTCAATCTAAATATCTTCCCACATGTTTAACAGAAAGACCTAGTGAATAAATAAGCTCCCCACCACGACCATCTAGAAGGTGCAGACCACAAACCCTGTCACTTCCATTGAGACAGTTTCAGTGATGAAGCAAATTAAACTCAATGCCTTTGTGCCCAAGGAAACACTCCTCTTAATGGGCAGGGTGGTGGGATTGCTCTGGTTCTAGACAAAAGCCAGTTACCATTTAAGCTTTTTGGAAGAAGCAGTATGGCATCACATGGTAAAACTTGTGATTTCATTTCGCATTAATCATCAAGAATAGAGAAGAAGTGAAGAGAAGTTAGTAGTTCACATATTTAGCTGCAAGAATGTGGGTGTATCAGTTCAAGGCTCACTAGGGCAGGCAAAACCAAAACAAACAAAGAAACCCAATCCTTGTAAAAATATCTTACTCGTGTTAGTACTTCAAGTCACAAGTGAAAAGTCAACCTGCTTTTAATGACATTTTCAATAAAAAGCACTGTACCTCTATATGAAAGAGCATCATAACAAGCAGTCATACTGAATTAACACAAGATATTACATTTGCATTGCTATGCTGGAGTTGCAGTGTGAGCAATGTGACCAACCAACAGCTAAATAAAATGAAAGAACAATTGGTTTCAGATAAATATAAAAGAAAGGTTTTACAGTTCTCACAGTCACATTTAAACAACCAGAGCAAGCCAATTAAAAGGACAATCTCTACAACCATTCTGTCCTTACTCTAAGGTCTAATCCTCCTCTCTCCTTGGACAAGAAATTAAAACAGTGCACTAGAAGGGCTCCAAACTGTTCAAAGAAAGATGAGAATATTTAATTTCTTCTTTTTATTGCTGGACTTGTAAGCTTGTGTTTCTAGGCATAACACAGACTAAGAAAGAGGTATAAATAAAAATGCAAATTCCATTTTATTTTCCAGTTCTACTCTTTACCACTTACCTATGTCTCATCCACTAAAATGGAAAGTTTAGAGGGAGAGAGAGTGAAAGGTAAATAAAACCCACCAGCAACAACAACAGAACAAATGAATGATTTGGATGTGTTTTACTCAGCATTGCAGTTCATTGAGCTGTGGCTTTTTCTGTTCAGTTACATGATGTCATGCTCACTCCTCAGAAGAATTCCTCCAGGTTAAAAACTGCTGATATTGCTATCTTCATTGATAATGGTATTTGAAGTGCCCACTTTCCTGCATTTTTTCCTTCTAAAACCCCCATTACATATGCCTGATACTCTGACCTGTAAAACTTGTCACAATCACTGCCTGAAAAATTCTTGCTGAGTTTATTTCATGAGATACACTAATTTTCTACAGCTACTGACTGTGCACATAACTGAAACCTGAAGAGTACAATACGGATGCTTCTGCAGGCAAATACAATAAAAAGAATGCTGTGTTTTGCTCTAGCTTAATTTTTACTTCGGGTGCTTCATAAAAGCTGTTTGGAAAGATGAGGTCTCCTGGGGATTTTTTCCCCTGTTTAGTCAGCAATATGTCTGAAGAATAATCAAAAATGCTTGTTCTCTCTTCAGAGCTTTGGACAGTATTACCACTATCTCCTCCAGAAGAAAACTAATTATTTCTGCTACTATTACTAATGAAATCTCTTTCACTGTCAGGGTGAAAAGTGTAGCCCAAAGACAAGGAGATGACAGAAGCAAGAAGTCTTGATGCAGAGATTTATTTATATGAGATAGTACATGCTGTCATGTCCTTCTGACAGTGCTCTTGCAAATCCAATGGAGACAAAAGGCAGAGAGGTTCCTTGCAGACCATCCTGACAGAAGGTAAAGGCATCCTGCAATGGTGTTTCAAGTAGACCATAGAAAATACATTCATAAGACTGAAAAAGAAGTAAAGCAGTAGACCAAAGCTGTTGCAGGCTACTTTAAACCTAAAAGCTACCAGGCATTATGAATACTTAAATCTTTTAAGTAACACCTGTTTTTCTAAGTCATTGCTTGCCAATCCTGAGGCTACAAACCTCTTCCTTGCCTCTATGGTAAGGCCTATCTTTTTTAAGCTTATTACTTTGGAAAAGGGCTGTACTTTCCTGACACAGCAAGCAGAAGAGCAGATATGAGTTATCTGCATGTTCTCATCACCTTCTCCTTCAGCATACCCTTTAGTATTATACTCTTAAATTTTATTTAGACAATTTACTAGAAAACAACAGGAGTTTCTTTGCAGTAGTAAGTTTAAAATAATGAATATTTCAGAAGTTAAAGAAAAAGAGAACACATAATTTAGTCTATCTGAAACCTGTGTAAGTTGATGTGCCCCCTACTCTGCTGTCAAGAGACCCTGTCTGGAGCACTATGCCCAGCTCTGGTGGATCTTAGAGGTAAATAAGCAAAAATGTGTCAGTCAGAGACAATGTCTATCTTAACTCATTTCCATTTGTCTTTACCCTTAACCTTTTGCAACCACTTGTAAAGAGAGATATGCAGACATTTACAGCAATATCCTATTCTGTGAGGTCCATAAGGCCACATCGGACAGCACAGGTTCACACATCTCACATTTTATTTACTTCCCTATTTTTGTGGGTTTTGCAGGGCCTTGTGCTTACAAGATGAAATAGTAACATCACAGATCTATTTGTGCCTCTTGGGCATAAAACTTCACTGAAAGTATGTCTTTTTCCACTTAGTATTCCCAGTGGGAAAATTTCTGTGCATAGGAGAGACCAAGGGAAGACCCCAGGCACTGATACGGACACTCTCAAGCCATAAAACCCTAGTGATGAGACGAAAAGATTAATCAGGTATAAAAGAGAGAAAAAATTAGTAACCTTGTCGCACTTTAAAAGATTCCATTCTGACATGATCCATACCAAGATTTTACCTTCTCTTCGTGTCAGAGGTTGTTTCCCTATGTTTAAGTGTGGTGATAGCAAAAGTGGATCAACTTATGCACCTTTAATCAGTCAACCTTGAGATACAAAAATCTCATTCCTAAAACAAGCATGGCCAACTACAGATATGCTTTCTCTGCATCATCAATATTTTGTTTAGCATGAGTGTTAGGTACATTTTTCCATGTGTACTGCCTATACTGGTCAGGTTATACACCTTTTCTCTGTCCACCGAGTATCTCAAAGTACTGCTTCAGCCTTTTAGCACTCGTTTTATTTCTTGACTTTAAGGTCTGTCTTGAAACTCATACTTCATTCAGATCACTCTTCTATTGCTTGGATGCTACCCAATGCACTTGGACTAGCCTGTCTTAGTCTTCGTACTGAGCTTTGGTGAGTTTTGTAGGTCAGCTCACGGCCTGTCCACATCGATCTCTGCTTCCCCCGAAAAAGTGGGAACTTTTCCATCTCTGTTTCATACATAGCATCAAATTTGAAAACACCCAGTCATTTTCAAATTGTTTAATACTGTCAAAACTGACAACCAAGGCTACAATTGTCTTGACTGATTCCAGCATACCAGACTCTGTAACACACTGAAGCTCCCACATGCTGAACCACGGGGAGAATAAATGCACGACACATTTACTTCCAGGAGATATTCACATGCTCATCATCATAATAAAGTGTTGCAATAATAATAAATATTCATATATCCAAAATAGTAATAACTACTCCACTGAAACCTTTGTTTTCCCTTATGAAGGCACATGGCAAACAATGCCTATTAAAAAAACAGAAATAATTTAAACAATAAATATTAGTAATACTGTCTTTCATGTGGAAAACTTGACCAGAAATCCTTCTCATGATAGTCTCAGAAAGATGGTTGAGGTAACTACAATATACTTGTTTCAAAATCCCTCATTGTGGAACTCCCTTCTGGCTTAGATACAGCAGTATTAAGAAAAAAATCCATCATGCTGAAAAGAATGTCATATGGCATTTCACCAGCCATTCCTGAGAGAGGTTAAATGCAGAATTAAGGTATTCTAAATATTTTTCTCTAGAATGGAGAGATAGTGATTATGCACAGTGAGCTCTGGTCTCTAGAGTTAGAGGGGTGACCATCCATTGTCATCAGCTGTGTTTTTAATGGATGCCACTCTCTCTTGAAATAACATAAGGGTTATTTTCAGTGAATTATACTAATGGAATTATTATTAACATAGTCATAACACCTTCTTCTCTACAAGCTAGCCAGTTGCAATTTTTCCATTTGAAAATAACTGGCCGATTAAAGTTATCCAATTTGAATGAGTCATACCATAATCCTGGTAATTTCACCCAGATATTTAGTGCATGTTGCCAAGGCTTGCTCTGCTCACAAGTTCACAAAATGATACTGCATTCTGTGCTGATTCATATATTCCTGCCAAGATGGAGCCATGACAGTCACACGTGGCTGCAGTTCAGGGCTCCTAGAACACTGGCTACTGATGCCATGATGATTTTTTGCCTTTTTTTATATATACCTTTTATATAGCTTTTATGTATCCCCAGTGCTTTCAGCATGCATACTTGTAATTCCTTAAGTCTGATAATTTAGCTTAGACCCAATATTCTGCTAAGCCAAGAGACCGAACATCCGGGAGGCCTCGCAGCTGGAGGCCAGAAAGTCCTATGCTATCCTGAGAAACCAAGGTCTTCCCTAGAACACCCTGTAAACCAAGATAGGCCCATCCAGGGGGGGATTCCTCGGGGTGGGGGGTTCATTCGAGCCTCTCATTGGGGAATCTTTGATAGATATGTTCATTTGCAAGGCCTATAAATTGTATACGCGATCTATCGTCGGTTGCGCGTGCATTTTGGGGTGCATTTCAGTGCATTCCACCTGGATGAAGTGGTGCACCTTTAAGGGTCCTTAAATAAATACTGAGGTAAAAACCTCTTTTCCCTTAAACCGTGTTTGGTTCTTAATTTTAAGAGCAGGGAAAAGCAACACTACGGCGATGAGGTTATAAACTCCTTACTTCCATTTCACTGGCTCTATCTGTGTAGAAAAAAAGCCCAGAATCCTACTTCGAAATAGATCATCTAACTCAGAACTCCCTATTTAAATTCAAGTATCAGGGGTTTTTTGTTAAAACTCAACATTAAAATGGTTTTTTTTGGTGCACCCTCCTCCTGCAATATATTCCCAAGGTCATTTATTAGCTGTCAACCAAATACAAATGTAGAACAGAGGGTACACTAATGTAGACAGGTAATGTGCATCTCTGGATCAACTTTTATCATAACCATGAGGACCAAGCTGCTGTAATTCAGGTTATGTCATTATAGCTACAAACTTCTGACTTCTTTTCCTGGTTCTCTATAGAAGCAAAGAGGTCCATGTAGGATTTCTCTCCAATTTCCCTTTTGCTAAGAACAGGTTAACCAAGAAAGCCACTTTCAGAGGACTGAAGTGTACATCAAATAGCCTCACAACAACTATGCTTGAAGACTTATCAGGAATGATGGAAAGCAGATATCGATCAAGAAAATTCTTATTTTAAAACATAATCCTAGTTTTAAAAAATATAAGAGATTAAATAAATTTTCTCAAGCAAAAGCTAAATGCAACAAATTGCTTAAGTTCCTCTGTAGTTCCAGTTAGGCTGTTCAGTTACAAGAGCTTTAAAAGTACATAGGAGCATTCTACCCGTCCACAAGGACAGACCTGGGGGAGTGCGTAGAAATTATGAAGGTGTAGCAATGAGATGGATGAGGGTGAGAACAGGGATTTCACACTCAGCAATATTTGCCAGGAGCTTTCTGAACCTTCAGTTTAAAACACACCATGAAACAAGAAGTCTAATTCCCTGTTGCCTTGTAGTCATTTAGCCATGATCAAACTTGAGAGAGGAAAAAAACCTGCACAGTGATTTGGCAATCCTGTGTACTAACTACAAAGAAGTAAATACATCTGTCAAGGGCAGGAAAGAGGAGATTCTGCACACATATTTTTAACCACCTCTCATTAAACACTAGACTGAAGTATGAGTCACATATAATCAACTTGCAGCATAGTAAGTTTTATTCGAGTATAAGCTTTGTCACTATTTCAAAGGTATGGGGAAAACTGAAAGAGCTTTGTAGGTATTTTAAATAAATTTCTTATTTGTACATTCTATGGTCTTCTGTTTTTAAAGTGAGATTTCATATCATTTTTATGAGTTACAAAAAATGTGGCACAACAGCAGAAACAAGAAGGTACTCTTAGTGAAACCTTTACTTCGCTGAAGTACCTTTAAACTTCGAATGGACAAGGAGCTTTAGCCTGAAAGTCAAAAAAGCTTCAATTACACTACAGAAAGAAAAACAAGTGTAAATCAAAGATAATCAAGTATGGCATGCCAGAGCTGACAGAACACTTACTCCTGCCCAGCTGGCTATGTGAGAGAACCTGAAGCTGGCCAAGTAATTGAGAGTAACAATGAAAAACAGGTGCTGCCTATGTGTGGGTATTTTTATTATCTACTTCACAGTCCACCCAAAAATATGTCCCTAAGGACACCAACCTGGGGAGAGGTTGCAGAACATGTTCTGTCCCTGCATGCATCCTCCTGGCTGGTGTCCTTGGAAAAGGAGTTCTGGAGGCTAGGATGGCTGTGCTGAGTAGCACATGGCTGCCCACTGGGTCAGTGGCCCAGAAAACCCAGAATTCAGCTGTGTTCGTCCACAGTGGTGAGGTGGGTAAATGTCAAAAGGCAGCATCTGTTGACCACAGTCTTCACCTGCTGACATGCAATTGTGACAGATGTGGACTGGGACTGGAGGGGAGAAAAAAGGCAGAGTAACAGCCCTGGAACACAGCACATGAAAACAGAGGGAAAGGGAGTGGAAGACCTTTGAAAATCCTTCTAACATTTTCCCTCTATGATTTATACTCTGTACTTTTGGTCCACAAAGAAATTGTTTAAAAGCAATTACATTTATTATTAAGAAAGCCAGCTGCATTGGAATGTGCTATCTTTAGATGGGCTGAATTATACAAATAGACATAGTACTTTATTATCCATTTGACTTACGACTTACCAATCGTACTTTCTCTCCAAACCTTTCTGAGGTACTTAAGAACCAACAATTTTTTATTGGAAGGTGCTTTGTTTCCTGCCAAAGAGCGCTGAAACAAAAGCTGTTGCCTGCAGCCTTTGCCAGTGCTAAGCAGTGTAAGGTGAGCACACAGCCAGAGGCATGGCAGAAAGCATACCTTACCTCCATGCCTCACTAAATAATACATTGGCAACGCAAGCACGCAAGAGATTTGGTGTCTTGTAACTACTATCAGACGTGTGTCTATCAAGCCTCATGTTCGTTAGTCAAATGAGACCAACAAAATAGAGAATGTTTAAAATTATCCTCCCTTAAATACACACACAATGAGTGCAGCAGAGTCACAACTGGAAAAGTTGACAGAGAAGAACATAGCGGTAAGAAACAGTGCAAATATGCAATTTTTGCTTTTTTATTTTATTTGTTCTGTTATTATAAATAGGCTATCTAGTGGGGGGCCTGATACTGCTTATAAATAAATGAGAATGGTGAGATAAAAGGAAAAATAATAAGATGTCTTTCCTCAATCCCATGAATCTGAACTATGCAGTTTCTAGTCCTCTCTTATTAATTATAAAATGTGTTGACCTTGCTGGTAAGATAAGAGAAATTAATGTTTCAGCGTGATTTGCCTTAAATTACTGAAACCTTGTTACACTAGCTAGAACACGGTCTGTCATAACTCAAATTTGAAACAACATTTAAAGTTCGATTATTTACCTATGCATATTTGTATCAGGACAAAGGTTGGCATGTTAAACAATAGCCCCAAATAATGTATTTTCTCAAAATATAACCAGGAATTTGGAAGTACTTCACAGTTTGTAGTAATGAAGAACTATTTGAGCTCTTCATAAACTTGTCTGAGTTGCTTTTGTTAAGAAGTGTCTGAAATGTAAATGAAGAAATGTTACAGATACTGGAGGCTCTGCTTACCTGCAGAAGAAATTACAAGCTTTTAAAGCAATGGTGTCAGAAACATGTGCTCAGCTACTGTGTGCACATATAGATAGTCCTCAGCAGAAGACAGATTATTTAGAAATGTGGCCAGTGAATATTGCAGTTGGACTACATGATTGCTGTCAATCCCTTCCAACCGAACTATTTTATTCTATTCTTGACTAGATATAGCAGAGAATTTAGGCAGATACTGATCCCCTCTTTCACCCCTCTGCATCCCTTCTCAGAACTGCCATAAAGTAAGGGGTCAGCTGCTTGCTGTTTTGTAGCTTCCTCTGGATCCTGGGGGTTGTTCTTCAGCGGTTTGGGAAAAACATTGGGTTGAACGACATACAGTCTTCATTTGCAATGAGTTGTTCTTTCATAATTTATCCCAAGATGTCCTATGGAGCCTCATGCCAGGGATTCCTGACAGTAAAGATTAACTGGAATCAGGGTGAGACAGAAAGGAAGGTCTCAGATGCAAGAGCCGGATGAAGTACTATGGCAAACCATGAAAAGGACTTGTCAAATCCTGTCCTCAAAAGATTTTTGGGGGTTTTGATGTGAGATTCTTTTTGTGTTGTGGTTTGTTTTGTCAGGGTTTTTTGGGTTGTTTTTTAAGTTGAGAAGGAAATCCAGCTCAATATGCAGTGGCAAATGCCAGCTATTTGACAACGGACGGTTTTCTAAAGTCAGGAGAGGACTTAACAGTACAATATGCACGATGTTATCATCCCATGGGGATACAAACTACACTATTCACAAATACTTCTACAAGTATCAGTTTCCTATTTTTATAATTTCTATTTACTCCTTCACTAGTGAACAAATGAAAGAGTTTACATGTAAGAAACATTTAACATAGCAAGAATATGATGAAAATGCAGGTTGCCATTTTGGCAAAGGAAGACACAGCAGAACTGATAGAGTTTTCCTCAATAGCTCTTTCCTTGAATGCATATGTTCACCTACTAAAAGAATACAGTCTGTGAACAGTAGAGGAAGGCATACCTCATTTACAGTGAAGAAAAGCAATACCAATTCAATATCCTACTGTGAAGACAGATTTATCAGCAACTTCTGATTTTTAAAAAATCCTGACATTTACTGGATATCTGCAATTCACGAGTCCACAAAATCCACAGCCCTTCCCAGAGCTATTTTTTCAAGTAAAGTATAAATCTAGCACATTTATAACACGAAATGAAGAATTACTGTAGGCCTCTTACAAAATCGGTGGGAGAGAGATACAAAAGATCCCAGAGAAGTAATACAAAAAAAGGAAAACTTACAGTTTGACTGCAGTGTTTGAATGCTGCACTATCACTGGCCTCATAAAACAAACACATTAATGCAAAAGGTTTATAGGTAGCTTTCACAAAGACCGATGTTTAATGATTATATAGCGTTTTAGGTACTTTCTTCACAAAAAATCCACCATCCATTTCTGCCAGAATGACTGCTCACTAACATAATATTCTCATACTGCAATCTTCCTTTTTCCAACACATCACTTTCTGCCACACAAGCACACTTGAGTCTCCAAACCAAGGAAAATGAGAGGACAATGCTCCCTGCAGAATTTTAATCTGACCAAAATCTTTATCCTATCACATTAATAATTTTTTAAATATGTTCCTCATTTTTATGGGCTCTTACCTGTTATGACCAGGTGCAATAGCACTGAAAACATGACTGTAACAGACTGTAAGTTCTGCCCTGCCACCAGTCTCATACATGGGTGGGCTCCTATTATGCATCTCCTGGGACGAGCATAGTCACAGACCCACCAATTTGCCTGTATTTCAGCTAATTGGATAACGTAATAATCTATTGTCACTATGAGATAATAAATCAAGATAAGTTTGGGGGAGAAACAAATAGGCCAGAGGACAAATATAGACAGCTGAGAGGCAAAAATAGCAGACACAAAAGAAAAAAAAATCTGATACTTGATAAAAGCAACAGTATCTGTTCTCCCTGTCACTTAAATATGATAATTTTACGGATGGACAGTAAAAGTTAAAAACTACAACCAGCAGAACCAGTACAAAATTATCATAATGATTTAGGTCAAATTCAAAATCTGTGCTTTTCTCATTTCCTCTGTTTTCTTCCTACATTTTCAGAAGGGATAAGGCACTAAAAATTGAAACAATTGAACAGGACACAGTTGAAATAAATAACAATCCTAAATATCCAGTATTCCTCAAATATTTTACTTGATATAAATTACCATTAGTATTCTACATTGGTTGAAACTACTATGTACAAGTAGGGAAAGAATTTAGAAGATCAGAGACACCAGTAATAAAAATGTGAAAACATCAAATGACCTCTAAACACACCCAAACCTGGTATGGGTTTTTGGTTTTGGTTCTCCCTTCCTCCCCCAAGTTTCAGAGGTACACTTCCATTAAAACACATCTTTAGAAAGTGGCTGAAAGTCAAGTTTGGGTCTACATTCAAATTTATTCCTGCATGAATGAAGATGGTACAATGAAATCTCTCTTTTGGGGTGGGGCTCCAATTTTATAAACTACTGAATTTCCACACAATTTCCCTTCATCCAACGCATGCATGTGAACAAAGCAAATACTCATTTTATCCGCTGTCTATCAGCCATAGGTCCCACACTAGACAAGGGTAAAAGAAGCTTCCACAATTAGTTCACAGTATTTTGAGCACTGCAAGAGGGAAGCAGGTGCACTTCAGACTATTTTTGCAAGACGGCATAACACATACCCTGAAAATTACTGAAACCAACAAAAGGACCCACCAGCAATATGGGTAATATAGGAGAATGTGTGTATTTCATAAGCACTCTCAGGTGAACTAGGAAAAGCCTGCTCCGCAGTCTACAGTCAATCCTTAGATGCAGTGTAAATCAGAAGTATTTCTAACCTACAGTTGTGAACTAGGATGAACATTCTGGCAACTGGGGAATTTAACAGCTGTTCTTCATATTGGGCCAGAAGCCAGACCCATTTATGATCTTTGATGGAACAGGTACTTTGATGGATGCAGTAGGGGAATGAATGATGCCACTCTTTTGCTTGCAGGAAGGGTTTGGGAGACAGCTTGTGTCAGTTAAGGAAAATTAGCAGGATGTTAACCATAATCACAACAGAGTTCTGCCAAAAAACTAGAGAAAAAAGTCTTGGGCAAACTTCTGCTGTACAGAAGGTGAAAATTGTGAGCCTGGAAACTCTTTTCATATTGTTCAAGAAAGGCGGACCTCAAAGTCTCCTTTTAAAATTATCTTGGAGTACCATCAAATACCCAGCACTTCCCCAGTGTTCTTTACTCTTAAGTAAAATATTACAGACCACATTAATTCTGGTTAAAAAATTACTCAAAAAACCCCAAGTCCAACTCCCAACAATGCAGATTAAATTAAACTCCATCAAACATAAGCATATTAAAGGACAGCTACACACATACAGGAATCCCTTTCCAAAAAAGAAAGCGACTAATGAATTGAGATTTTAGTTACTATTTGGGCCTCAGTTCTTGGTAACATTTCTTTCTCTTTATTATTTTAAATTCACATTCTTTTTACTTAAATCTCCTTTAGAATAAGATGTGAATATTTACATTTGAGTATTTGCTACAGGGCAAAAAACATCAAAATCAAACCTGCTGGGAGCTGATTTCAGGAAAAGAGGAGCAGAATTCATCAACTGGAGCAAAATAACAGAATGGCAATTTTCCTTCCCAAGTGTACTGTAAGAAAGACGGAATAAGTCTTTGTGAGCACAGTCAGCTGATGAGAAAGGTTGGGTATCAACACTTGGCAATTTACCTGACAAGAGTTACAGCGCAATTAGGTGAACTGCCCTGGGTTGTGTTTCCAGGCTACCCAAGCACTCTCTCAGCTAATGCAGTAGCCCTTCTGTCTCCCAGCTGCTTTAAAATGCTGTGACTCAACCCACAACACAGACAGCTGTATCAGGTCTTAAAGAAATCAGCAGTCACCTGTCACAACACCTTTCATGGAGCACACACTGATTACCAGGTACTCATTCATTAACCCCACTTTGTTTGGAATTCTTACTAATTTCATGCTGGCTGCTTTTCCATTCATGATAGACTGAATGTTGATGTTTTATTGTCAAGCTTGAGAGAGTAATTCTGCTCTCAAGCTTGACAATAAAACATCTGAACAGCACCCTTAATTCACTCTGTAATTGACATATTCCTCTTGTATGAACACAGTGAACCCTTTCACTGACTCTTACTGAATCTGATCTTACTGGATCTTGCATCTTCCATTGGGAAGTGGCTTTTGTCCCAGCCACCAGCCTGTGTCCTGCCCTGTCCTCCAACCCACAAGGGCTCATGAGCCACTCCATGGTGGCCTCCGCTGGCACCATGCGCTGGCCTCTGACCCAAGGCACGTTGCATTGGCAGGGCATGCTGGAGCTGGCAGACTTGCCCCTGCAGAAGGGCTCCGTGGAGCTCCTCAAGCAGAGATGGGAGTCTGCCAATGCTACAAGACCAGGCCTGATGTTCCAGCACTCGCCAGCCCTACCATCCCTGGTGCCAGATAAGATCACCCTGCAGAAGATGCCATCAGACAGCAGGAGGGCAGATGTGTTCAAGGAGGAGACCCCAGGTGGATCTCAGCTGATGGACCACGTCCCTGTCACTGTGGAGGAGCTGCGGAGCCACTTCGAGGCCCTGTTTGGTAGGAAGGTAAGTGCCTGGGCAGGGTGGACACCTGGAGGGAAGGAATGGAGAGGGGGCCCAGAGCGGTTTCCCCAGCCTCACATTGCCCCTCTGCTGCGCCCTGCTGGGAATGGGGAGCATTGGCCACAGCTCCCATGGATGTCCTGTGGACTCTTTGCATCTGTTTGCTAATAGTAGTTGTCATTATCTATTATTATCTATAACTTTCCTTATTGCGTAATTTTATTGGTCTGTTTCATTTTAATGGTTTCTGGCCGGTGCTAATTGCCAAGCTATCAGGTAAATTAGTGTGCAATTGTGTTTGGCTTGTGCTTTTTAGAAGAGGAAAAAACCAAGACATTTCACAGAATCACAGAATAATCTGAGTCGGAAGGGACCCACATGGATCATCAAGTCCAACTCTTAAGTGAATAGCCTGAGCAGGGATCAAATCCACAACCTTGGTATTATTAGCACCACGCTCTGACCAACTGAGCTAATCTCAGGGTCTCATACTATGGCCTGAGAGAAGAATTCCCAAATGAAACTATTTACAAACATTCTAAAACTTTCTGAAACATTTGCTTCTTATTTGTAGAGCAGTATTGATTCCCTCTCGATGAGAAGCTTGCTGTCATTTCACCCATTGGCTTTCATTGGCATTAACATGACAGGCCTGGTCAAATTGCTGCCTTTATTTGGCATCAGATTTTTGTCTGAGAAATGTCTGTGATTTCTTTGAACTATCTGGGGAGAAGCTAGAATTTTTTGAAACATAAAAAGTACTTCATAGAAGTAAGGGATACTGAAAAGTTTAGTAATCTTAACTAAGGTGACTTCAGTCATTATTGTAGCTAGAAAGTCTTTCACCAAGCTTTACCTCTTCTGCATGAAAACTGAAATGCCCCTGCAAGGTTTGGTTGCTGATGGAGTATTTTATACCTTCCACATTTTAATTCCTCACTTTTTGTTCACTTAGCAGTTAAAAAAAAAAAGTAAATAAAATATCCCATTTGAATAACTTTTACCCAGCTTCACAATTAAAGACATACTAATACTAGATTTCATAACTCTGTGTTCTGCTGCAGAATGACCCTGCCAGTCCGTGCAGTCAAGTCATTTACCCATTTCATTTTAATGCTCAGGGTGATTTAAACATGGTTTTCTGGTCCAGAAACCACAGTTCAGAATAATGCCTGCTGAGAATTACATAATTCATACACAAAATTGAGGTACTAAAAGGTATTACAAAGCTTTTTTATGTGAACAGTAAAATAAAAATTCATGTGATTAATGGAAAATCTTTTCATTGGCTTTAAACATATAACACACAAAGTAACAGGAACCAATAAAATAAGGTTAAAACTTAATGGGATTATTGAGCACTTTAAAGACCATATTAAATAGCCATAGACTGCTTCTAAGTGGCATGCTCAAATACTTTTAAGGTGGAGGCCTTTTTGGTTGATCTTAGAAATTTTTTTTAAAATAGTAAAATAAAATTTTCTTCCTATGAAGCAATACATTCAGTATTGCAAATATGATCAATCTTGTAGGAGCAAATTGGTTCTATTTTTAGTCTTATTGAAACGAAGAGTTCCTTATTAAGTGAGAAAGAATAATATTTGAATTTAAACAGCACTATTCTCTTGACAGAATTGAAAACTTTTCTTTAAACAATACTGAAGGTATTTAAAGGTACCGGTCAAGCATTTGATGTGTATCTGGCTAATGCTAAAGACCCTAGAGGTTAGAGTTAACAATGGTGTTTATTAATATTAATGATTGCTAAGCATTTTAGTAGTTAAATATTATGCGATAAAAAACTTATCCATGAAAAACAACAGCATTTGTATTAGGAAGCCTTCAGAAGGCACACCTTGACTGTAGTTCTGTCATCAAGTAATGACTGACACAAGAAGGTACTTATATCACAGTCTAATGAAAGGCCATGGAAAGGTTTTAGCAAACTGTATGCTCAAGATTCAATCTCTTTCAGCCATAGTGCATTTCCATGGGCAGGAGGAGTGAAGAATGAAGGATGAGATGATGCATTTTCCTTGGATTTTTGTAGTGGTTTCACCCAGAAGCCATAAAGAAGGTTAGAACAAAATTAGAAACGGCAATATGTAAAACTATGTCAAAGCCATAGAAATCACAGTGGAATCTGAAAAATTTAAACAAAATGTTGAAGCAAAATGCCAGTGAACTACATCAGTTATCAGTTACCTTCCGCACAAATGAATATCTTCACTAACTTTATACTCAGGAAAAGACTGCCAGCTGTTGGAACCCTGCTTGGACAATCTCTTGACTAACCAGACTTTCAACACCAGGCCCATTTTATTACATTATTCCATAGGAAAAACCCATTTTATTCTGAGGCAAAATACTGATGATTAAATATTCTAAAATCTCTCATTCAGGTTGCATTTTCACTGCAGTGCTGTTATTTGTATATGTACAAAACTAAGAGAAAATCAGGTCAATTAAATCACGCTAAGCCATAAAGCCACTTATAAAGAAATAGATCAATCATATAAAGAACACTCTGCTGGTTCAGAAGGGAAAGACATCATTAAAGACAGCTGTAAATGTATTTAGACTATGCCCAACCCTATTTACTTGAATGAAATTAACACTTCATATTGCAATAAATAACACAAAAAAGAGTAAACAATCAGGGACCAAGTTCAGTAATTTTGAAGCTAAATTACTTGATGAATTCAAATTACTTTGAATTCACCTGAGTTTATCCAAGTAGAACCTGGATGCATTTCTTTTTTAGGGGTATTAATAAGTTAATAATCAAATCTAGTTTTAGAGCCTTTTAATTTAGGTCTATTGTATCAGGTCTGTTAATATCTTTTCATTATTTAGACATAAACTGATGTCCCATTCTGTTAAAATGAAAAGTATTTTCCCCTTTTCTATAGAAAAAAGTGTTTCTTAGGAAATAATAATATATTAAAACATCAATTTACTATTCTGGTGTCTCACTCCCACAAAACAGCTAGTTTATTGGCAAGAAAAGGCATAGAAATGCTAAAAGCAGCTAAGGCCTGTGTTTTCTGTAAAGTGATTACGGACGTTTTTCTTAAAATACGTGAAAAAATCCCAACTGAGAAAGTAATTTCATGCTTACTTCTTAGAGAAACCTATTCAAAGAACTCATTAGAACCATGCATTTAAATAATCTGGTATATGGTCATTAAATTGTGTCCTTTGCTGAAAATACATGAACTGCTGCCAGAAAGTAAATGAAGGCAACTGATGTTTAATGTAAAAGGTTAGACCGTCATTAAAATTGTCTAAACAAGCAACATCTTTTTTCCCTTAGCACTGTCAGAAACATTTATATTAATTTAGCATAGCCATGGAATGTGGAAAAGAATGGAAACCCCATGACAACTGTAGATCAGTTTTGTACCCTCTTAGCATTTGCACCATTTGTATTTTTGCCATGGATGAATGAAAGGGAGTGAATACACAAGATGGCCCCAAAACTCTCCTTGTTGAAAAGCTTGCTATTAAAGGGAGTGCTGTATAGTCAGCCTTCTCGATTTTGGTTTCATCTCGTCCATAACTCGTTCTTTTTGTGACGCATGCATTCCCCTTTTTGTTTTCATCAACATTTCTAATGTCAAAAGATTTCACAAGGAACACATCCTCTCTGGGACTTTAACTTCAGATCATGAAGAATAGCTTTTGGTAAAAATGCTTTTGTTTTTCTTTTTTTCCCCTTAAGAAGAAAACTTTTTCCTGTGCTTTTAGCTTCTAAGTAAATGTATCAGCTCTTTACAGGTAACTTAAAAATCATCTGAAGAAACAATCCTCACCTCACTTTAGTTACTCTTATTTAACTCATCTCTAAATTGGCCTGGCTTTTCACAGTTTGGATGTTGTATTAAATTTTTGCCTTTCTAGAAAGCGTACATGTTGTCAGACTTCTCACTGGTATTTACAATGTTTTACGCTTGGAAAAGCAGCTGGTCTGATGGTAAAAATGAGGCTTCCCAAACCTCATTTGTTCACAAAGAGTTTCCCAAACTATTGCAGTATGTTATGCCTGTGTGTATAGATATATGCATACACGAAGCTCTTCTCTAAAGTACTGCTGTTCCTCCCTGTCCAATCAGTGAACTGGCACAGACACATTCCAACCCTGTTTATCACCTGCAGTTCTTCAGTTCCTCTGAGCTATTTTCTCCGTGTTAGTTACACCATTATTCTTGTTGGCATGACGTTGTGCAAAACTAGATTTGAAATGAGCACAAATGAGTCACACTTGGGACACATCAACATTTCAGACCTTTTCCTCCGCCACACCTGTTAACTAGTTTCTCTAGAAGTCCCTGCAACTTGTTTCACTACTTGCCTAATTACTAAGCAACCATGCCTCAGTCAAACATCTGAATGTGTTCCAAATAACAAGTGGTAACATTTTTAGTTAGCTGATCCTCAAGAACTCTTTTATTCTTCTGCCTTCAATTCAGCTTCACCAATTTTGTGCTTTATTTGGAGGTGTGAACAGCAGAGGAACAATTTGTAATGGGATCTCACAAGAGTAGAATCGTCCCCTTTTCCTCACAGTGAGAGAAGTTACTGTTTGAGCTATGGCAATGATGAAGGTTGCTAGAAAAAAAATGTGGAACAGATCAGTTGGAAAACTGGAACTTGTGTGTCACCAGTTACTTAAAAAAAAGTTAAATTTGGTTTTAATCTCATCAACATATAAAGCACACATGAGCAGGTTGCATTTTCATAAGGAAGAGGATGGGAGGGATTATGATCTTATGCCCTCAACCAAACTTTCCATAGAAAGCCTTCTTTGTGCTAAGATTTAATAGATACTGGTTGATTGCTTCGTAATGTTCTTGTTTTTTACTGCTTATTCATAATCCACAAAGATACATATGTATCATGTGCTGAGGATGAGGGTGGCTTATTTTTAGGATCACTTGTCAAAAAATTGCAATGATTTCGGGTGTGGGTCTCGTTTTTGTCTGGTTATTGTTTGTCTATGTTTTCTGCATGACCCTTAAAAAGATTTCTTGTCTGTTTTTTTGGCTGTTGTAATTTTAATTTAAGGAGACACTTTTCATCTTGTTATGATGAGTTGAATCTTTTGTGGAGTACAGTTAGATAACAGAAAAATGTATTTTGACAGCGCATAAAATGCCACTTCCCAGGATGATTGAATTTCCTAGGAAGGCAGTCTAAAAATCACGGTTATTTCTGGAACAGAGAAGTATTTAAATAGTACCATTTAAAACCACAAAGCACATTTTCTCTAGGAGATTAGGTCCAATATTTTCATCTTGTTAAACGCCATCATACTTCCATCATTACATGGTAACATGGTAAAAGATATCCCTAAAAACTTGAATATATATACAGCAGATTAACAGGTATTGTAGAAGTCTAGAAAATGAACAGAGTGTATAAAACAAAAGACTTTTTAGAAATAAAAAGGCTTCTGACAGTTTTTGAGATTTTCAGGACTTCTACCCATTATCACTGCAGACATGACAGAGTTTTGCCTTTGGGTCTTTCAGTAAATTAAAGAGCAATATCATTTAATTTTGTGCTAAATTACAGATTAGACTGTAATTTTTAAATAGAGTAAAAAGAGAAGAATCTCATTCACTTCAGGAAAACTGAAAAAAGAAAAGCATCAGGTTGGGTTTTTCTTTCAATGTGCTAGTACTGTAATATAAATCTATTTGTAGAATAGAAGCATCTATATTTGTTTCTACATGAAACATATGAAAAAACACTAAGGTGTATGGAAATAAATACAATGACGTTTCCTTTTGCTCTCCCTCCTTGTTTTTTATAAGGAATTAGAGGAGTGTGATTTTTAATTTTTTCTTTAACTTTTCACAGTGCACTGTAAACTGTGGTGGTTTCAAGAAGAAACTAGATTTTGCAACTAGCTAACTTCATTTTAAAAAATGGTAATTTCATTCCAAACAGAGAGGAGATTTGATATTTTTCATATTTCTTTGGGGCCCAATTTAGAAGAAATTACCTTCTGCTAAATTCAGGATTATAGCAGACTGACTGTTCTTTGGCTCAAGTCTCCAGAAGGCAAAGAAAAGCAAAGAAGCTCTGCCTTCATATGCAGATGCTATCTCTATTCTGACTGTGTGTTATTAAATAAGCACACCAAGAGGATGGGGAACTGAGGAATATGACACTTGGGACTTCTTAAGAAAGGTGTGTACACACACATACACAGAGACACAGTCATGAAAGGGTTCTTTAAAGATGTGACCACTTATAAATGACCAAAAAACTGGGTGTTGTAGAAATAACCTTTAACATTTTAAAATCTGCAGAGATCAGTAAAGTTAAAGCCTTTTAACCTAGGAACAAGTTGCCATGTGCATTGTGTTTGGTACAGTTTGATCTTGAGGGTGAAGGACTGAGTTTTCTAGGTCATCAAAAAAAAATTACTTCTTCACTTTCTGACACATAAGTCAGTAAATACCTCGTTTTTGCCAAGTCTATTTTTATTGTTTGGTTTCCAACATATTAACCAGCAGCATCAGAGCTTGATAACCTCTGTGGGAAACTGACCATAAAGCACTTGGAAAGGCACAGCTCCTTTCCACAGTCAGTAGCCAGAAAATGATGTTTGGAAAAGTATGTTTTATTTATAACATGTTCTTTAACTTCATCTCCACATTTAGTTTAAATTTAGTTTGCAATATTTTATAGACAATACTTCTTATCCTAAATAACTTCTTCTTGAGTATTTGTCCTGTGTGTCAGAAAAAACAAATCTCAGAACATTTTCACTGTCATTCTGTCTGCTCTATTTGGAACAATTTACCAGCCTGTGGTAGCTTAATCAATTATTGGAGCATGAAAGTGATGTGGAAAGATGAGAAGTAAGTATGTCATTACTAGCATGTCTTTGGAAACAGGGCTTGTAGGAAAACATAACACTGAGTTGATTAGGAAGGAAATAAGCTTGTGACTCAAAGCCTGAGAAATACAGGTGCTGGTATGCAGGAGAGAGCATAGCCATAAATTAAACAAGAGTGAAAGAGACATTGCTTGCAGAGTACAACGTGTAATATGTCAAACGAACAAGATCGAGTTAATCAAATAAGCAGCTGCACCAATACGCACAATTACTATTTCAACAGGCTATTAAATATGTAAAATAAAACCTCCAATATGTCTATTGTGTTATCTTTCCTCCAACCTGCGCAGTATTCGTGAGAAGAAACTGCTAATTCTGCTATTCCCTGACAGTATCTAGTACAAAGAAAAATGGACTGACCGTGTTTCTTAAGTTGTGAGGTTGAAGTGAATGGGTTCAAACAAGCCATACTCAGGAGTTGCATGCTACTGTTGTGAACCTTCATGAAAGCAGAACAGTTCCTGTGTTTTCAAAGAGAAGTACAGAATAGAAGACTTCCCATATTTACATGTCCAAGGCACAGATAGTACCAGTATATGGAGAGATGTCCACGTTGGCCATTATACAGAAGAAGGTACAAATCATCTGCTAAATACATTTTACTACATCAGCCATCTTAATAGAAGAGATCCTTCAGGAATCATTCTCACGAAAAAGATCTCACCTCTGTGCTTCTGTTTCTGCTCCTTTAGCTGTCTTTTCCCCGTTGGCAGCAATTCTGCTTGCTCTGTTGTCTCTTTCAAAAACGTTCTGTAAAGATGTGATCCTTCCCCAGGTGCCCAATGCCTAGATTTAAAGCATATAAAGAGCTTCAAAGCTGTTTATATGAAGCTCTGTCACAGATATTAAATATCACTTCTGGACTATGGATACGAAAATGGTCCATAGTAATACTAAATTTGAGATTCTCCCTAATTATACCCACTGACTCAGAAACTCCATCATTTAGAGCTCATCTTGAATTCCCTGCAGCTATGTCTCTTACATAATACCCTCTTTATATGCTCACTGTTAATCCATCCATTGTTGAATATGTTTCATTTTTTTCTTATTGCTCATTTTCAAACATCAGTCCAGTATCTGACCAAATAAAATGCTATTTCCTAAAAAAAGGGAATGCTGATAACCCATATTTTTACTAGCTTCTACAGATAGTAATATTGTGGGGGGAAACACTAATTTAAAAACATGCAATGAATATTAGATAAAAAAGCCTTTGCTAAAGATAGTCGCTATCTAGAGCCTATACAACTGTTCTATTAAAATAATAATAAAAAAGCAGTGGAGTAAAACTTAATTTAGCTTACTGAGAAAAGGTTTACAAGGAATTTTAAATTCACGAGTGCTTAGACCACCAAAATTCCCAGCATGCAATTCTCTGCTGATGTACAGAGCAAATGGTGTTGAAGGTGCCCCGTATTATTACTGAATAAATGACAAATGCTGGGCACTGGAACACATATTGCTTTCTGTAATTTTGGGAGAAATATGAGAGAATGCACCACATATATAAATTTTTTAAATTATTGTATGTTTAATGGAAATAAATACATTTAAGCCTTGATAATGTGTCAGATCCTTGGAGCTTGTACTAAGGGAAAGACTGCAGCTAGACTTAAGCCTGTGTGTTTTACTTTTGCCTTTTGACTACAACAGAGGGATCTGCCTCAGTTGCTTGAACAACTAAAGGAAAACACTTCTGTCCACTTCAAAAAGTGGTATCAGTGAAATCTGGGAACCAGCATTACAGGAAATTTTCAAATCTTAGCACCCGGGCAACATTTTGGAAGGAAACAAAGAGGACGGTTGAGGAAAGAGTGTATGTGCAGCTAAAACAGAGGGCCTACCAAGAGCTAGAAGTACTGGTCATTTTGTAAGCCATTTGCTTCCCCACTCTGCTTTTGTTTCTGCTTTGTTTTTTGTGTCTGTTTCACACCACAACATACTTCTAATAACTTTCAGCTATTGAAAATAATTTTAAAAATCACAAAATAGCAAATGACTGTGGAAAATGACAACAGAAAGAATGCAAATTTCTGCAGCAATACTAGACACAAAATGATTATGTTAGAAAACACCACTTTCAGAATCATTGTTTTGTTTTGCTGAAAAGCAGAGACACACACTCAGATATTTTAAGAATGTTGAGAGGTCTAAACTGATAGGCCTCTGTATCTAAGTAAATTTCATCAAGAATGTGCAAAGAAAAGCAAATATTGTCTGTGGATTTATAAGAAACAAACAAAAAGCTGGAACCTGCACATGCTCTCATGAAACCCCAAAAAAATAATGTTTGTTTAATACTTGCATACATTCAAACAGTAGCCCTGATAAAATAAAGATGACTAAATTTCCACTGTATAGGTGAAAACACAGAGATAAGAAATTACATCCCTAAATATGCCCTTTAAGATAAATATAATAAAGAAAAAAAAGAAAAACTTAAGTTGACACATGAATTTAGTATACAGCAGTGTATACGAAGCAATGCAACGAAGGTAGTAAGTTTATCATAGACACTTTAAGTAAAACTTTATTGCACTAAAAAAGAGCAGAATTCTATAAAAAAAGTGTTGGTGTGGATTTTATTTAATATTGTGGTAAAAGTTTCTCCAATTACTTTGGAATTACATAAACAGAATGTTCCAGTTATCACACCTGATTCAAATGTTTGGTATATATCTGTAAATTTACAAAGGCAGGAGGAGAGAGAAGAGGAAAGCTACTATGTTTAAATTTTGCTGTGTTTTAAACCTTAATTTGTGCCTCCTTTGTGGAGAGCCTTTTATGCAGCCCTGGGTCATGATTCTGGAAAAAACCCTCTGATATTACTCTTTGTTACTAATCACACTGGTTTAGTAAACAGTTTCCAGGACTTGAACCAAGCCTGAAAACTGTAGTCTGTTAGAAAGCTATGTTGTCTGTACTCTCTATAGTCTTCTGTTGCTGTTCTTCCTAATAAAATTCATATTAAACACAACTGTCTCAGATCCAGACTTCTTATTCTGCATCTTTTTCTGGTAATGTACTGCCAGTTATTTATATAGACTTCTAGTACACATTTAGTACAAATTCTCTTTGATTAAAATGTGATTTTATTTAAATTTGCATTCAAATGCTGCAGAAATTTTTATTTCTACAATTTTTTTTTATTATTATTTTTTAGTCTTCATAAATTTTATTTTGATTTAGTTTTTTAAAGATATTGTACCTGGCCTACTTTAAACAATGTTACTCAATCACTATAGTATCATAATACTCTAAAAAAGGCTCATTCAGACTTGTCAAAGTTTGTCAAATTACTTGACTGTGGTCTCAGTTTCTTTATGTGCTTATAAAACACACAAGTATTTTGACCTCCAAAAATGCCAGTAGATATGGACCACTACACAGGATTAGTTTAGGTCAGGGAAGTTTCTGTACCTACTGTATGTCCTACAGTTGCCTATTTAATCCATTGTCCAGCTGCTGATTTAGCACTGATCTTCATCATCGTGCTGTGAGAAGTGCTATAATATTTCAAATCAATATAATACAAATGGCTGCATATAACTGCGTGTGACCTCAGCAAAAAATGAAACATCCCTGCATCACCCAACACTGTTTACAGTACAAATTCAAAACATACCAGCTACTGTGAAAAAAAATTAACTATATCCCAGCCAAAACCAGCACAGATGGCAATTTTGCAAATAGATCTTCTTTCCTCAGGTTGACACAAGCTCTTTTCAGGGCCCCTGTTTCATGTACAGAGCACAGCTATTTCATACCCTTCCTCCAAATGGAAATAGTCTTATTTTAAAACTGTCTCCAGCTGAAAAGGATACACATCTCTGGATCTGGTCTGGAGACGAAATGAATGAGCAGGTTCCAGGCAGCTACAGGTATTCTTTTTAAAGCCTCCAGAGAAATTCTGTCTTAGTGAAATGGAGCATTGCAGAGCATCAACGGAGAACCACGGCTTTGTCTCAATGGTTTCCTTACTGGCTTCAGAGAGTTTATGCAGCAGGTGTTACTAGCACTCCTCTCTAATAGTCACCTGAGGGGCTCTGTCATCAATCTTAATAATGCCATCAGCATTGAAGCAGATGGTAGACATGATTCCATGCACTCCCATTGCACCAGAATGGATTCGCACCATAATTTTAATTACAGATGAGAAATGTATCAGAAAGAGGCTTGTCTCATGCCAGTATTTCCAAAGGTTTTTTCCAGACAGGACAAGATTATACTGTTTTATCTTTTAATTTTTTTTTTATATTTCACTGTGATTGAGGGATTTACAGATAATATCAACTCGCTCAGCACAAGAATTAACCTCAAATAATTTCTGTGTACTCTCCAGCAAAGCAGACTCTTGTTGTGAATTAGAATTTGAGATGCCAACTTTTTGTAGGCAATGTAAATGTTAGTAAATGTTAGGAGTCAGTATGGCAAAGTGCAACTTGAATTCCCATTGAAACAATTATTTGAATAGCAAGCCTAACTTAAAGCTAAAACCCAAGTAAAATGCATTAACAGATCAAGATTTTATGTAACTTTAAAGCAACAGATTTGATTTGTAAACACTTATCCTACTGTGCCACTCATTTCCTACCTCCTCACACATTTATGGATTTATTATTTTCCTCTCAACTTACGGTTTTATTGTTTCTCTTTGGGCTTATTACTTCTACCTCACTTTCTTCTTCCTTACACATACATTCTTTTAGTAGACACCACATGTAAAATTAAAGTTAGGTGGTAGACAGCTTTCCTTCAGGTAGCACATGTAATGAATGCAGTTAACACATACAGGATGAGGATGAGTGCATATTTTGAATACATTTAAAGATGTTCTTTAAAAAAGATTAAATACTTTGAACATTAACAGTACATTTGACACTCTATGCTGAATGCAAATTCTTCTTGCAATCCAAGGTAGTTTTAGGTATGCAGAAAAGGTAGTAGTAATTTGGTAAACAGTTTTCCTCTATTTAAAACTTCATGTGTTCTGGCTTACTGACTTTTAGATTAGTGCAGGACTGGATAGCAAGTGGAAAATTCACTATCTAAATGAAGCATAGCCACTCAGTAGGCCACTGAAACTGGAATCTTTACTGTTGGCATTTCTAACTGTAATGATTGCATATTCCTTGAAATTTGGCACTCCAGTGCTTTATTCTTTTCATCATGTCTAGAGTATGAGATCAGAACATAAAAATAGCTTCTTGTGTCACCTTTTTCTGAGAAGTACATGCAAAAATAGAATATAATATCAGAGCCAGTACATAAAACCAAAGTAATTACATGACAGGAAGTTACTTGAGTATGGACAGACTTCAACAAATTATGTCCAACGAAAAAGAAATTGCATAAGTGCTGTTAACAGGGTGCTCAACAGAACAGTTTATATCCCAGTTAAATGCCTGATCCCACTAAGAACACAAATAGAGTTACAAAAGTTTGATATGAACTGAATGCTGCATTAATAAGAAAGAAAAAAAATCTTTTCATTTGGCAAGTTTTGCAGGAGTTGCATGTATTAGCCTCTAATTAAGCACCTCTTGGCACTACCTCAGTGCCTTTTCAAATGTTAATTCTATCCTTATTAAGAAGATGTCTTTGACATTCACTGTCATTAGGTTATCTGGGTAGATACCCAAATAGAAATGAATGCAAATTAAATTTACCCTGATTAAATTGAGTTCATGGTAATCATAGCACTTTTCAATAACTTTTTCACAGTAGGAAATACCATTTCCTGAGAATAAATCTGAGATCTAGCACTGCAGCTGGAGCCATTGTGCAAGAAAATCATCGCTCCAAAGCCCCCACTAAGACAGGGATGCTCTTTGCAAAACGGGGTTAGAGCAGCTTGAGACTGAAAGTACCTTCTGCCATAGTAGCCCACATCTTACAAGTCTCTCCATAAGAGAATTTACATGAAAATCTCTTCAGTAGGGCCAATACTCCTGATATTAAAAAATGGACCAGAAAGATGCATTTTTTTTTCTAAATTCCTATTAAAATTCCTGTCCAAAATACTAAGTTATTTAAATTTTATAGGTAATGGAATTGCTACCACAGAGATATAAATTTGAAAAAACATCATAGAAACATGCTACAAGTTAATAAAATTCACAGAGTTAAGTAAAATGCAAATCAAGTTTATATTGGTCCTTAGTTTGCAAGAATAAGAGTAAGAAACAGTAAATTATGAAGTTTTTAGCTGTTACGGGTATCTAAAAAAAAAAAAGTAATAGAAATGACTAAAAAAACCAAAACCAAAAACAAACAAACAAACAAAAAAACAAAAAAAAGAAAAAGAAACCAAACCAAAAACCACAACATAGATGAGTTTGTTCTCAATTATGCCAATGGTAATTGAAAACACAGTAAATTTTGAGTTCTCTGTTCTGTTCTAATATTGTAGAAGTTAGAACATCATTAAAGTGATTCTCTGGTGTTCACTTGGGAAATCACGCACAATACTGGGGCAATATGGTCCTGAGGCTGCTCTCATTTATGTCAGGTATCGGCTGGCTGCAGTACTGGAGGAGACAAACATGATCTAACAACATGCACAGGTGCATTTTCTTTCAATTTCTTCTCTCCCTCCCCATCCTGCATTTGTCCTTTGCAGAGCCACTTCTGCAGCATGGATTGTCCATATCAGATTTCAGACGTAATGGTCAGCTCTTGAGCTCTTTTAAACCAAAGTATCATAATTAATACTGGGCTGTAATTGTAACTTACAACCAAGTTTGAAAAAGGGTACAAAATTAATACAGTTTTTAAGCCATAGCCCTTCCCACACAAAATACCCTATTCCTTTCAGCCACGTGATGTCTCTTGATACCCTTGGCACACAAGTATCTCGTTCCTCTCAGCACACCCACATTCTGGCCCAGCTCTCTCTCCTACCTGTGCTGCAACTGTCCACCACTGCTGCTGTGTATTGTAACCCAGCATTGCAACCCAGCCTGGTCACAGAGCTGGTCTCACTGCCACTGTGTCACTTCTGACTGGGGCGTACAACCTGAGAGTATCAACAGACTAGTGAGGAAGGAGCACGGAAGTGTCATGGAGCACAAGGACAGCTACTCTCTTCACTCCAGAAATCTTTATCTTGCTATTAGCTTCCAAAAATACTTTCCATAATTATAATAACCAAGGAAAATATGCTTCTAACTGTAAAAGCAATTAGAGAATAATTAGAATTAGTTTTAAGCCAATTATGTCCTGTAAAACTGATAAATAAAAGGCAACAAACCCCACAGTACTGGCAAAGATCCCCTGGACCAACTTTAGGTAAATTTATTTAGGTTTCCCAGCGTATTGGTTGTACCTCCTGGCCTATCTGCTAAAACTACCCACCATATCCAAGACCAGCTTTCAAGTTCAATTCAGGAGCAGCTGTGGTTGTTGGGAGGAACAGAGGGGGAAGAGAGAACGGACTGATACAACAAGATAATGGATGACTGGTGATACCTTAGATATTTTTTCCAAAAAGTGGGGTTTACAATACTTATGGTAATAAAAACACCTTTAGTCTCTATGGTCTAACCATTTTTTCAATGCTGATGCATCATGCAAAAACTTCCTGCTGCTGTCAAGCAAGAGCTACTGTAAGTCACAGAAGCAGACAGACTGTTAAAAAATTATGAATTTCCACAAGGCATAACCTATTGGACATGTACTGGAAGGAATACTCTTGCAATGAATGACTACTGGTCAGGATATGAAATACAACCCATGTTTAAGATAAAAATTAGCAGCATTTTTTTTATGCTCTGAGAAAAGCATAGATTTATTGAAGATGGGTGAAGCACAATTATCCTTGATTGCCAAGGATGCACTCATTTTAAAAGTAGATTTCCACTGCTGGTTCATTGTTAGTTTCATAAAATCCAAGGTGAACATATATAAATTGCTTACATTTTACTGCAAGAATGGCTTTTACAATTTATTTTACATTATTTTCTTTGGAAGACTTCTATTTGAGGATTCACTAATTTGCATTGCATCTTTTTTTTCTTTTTTTTTCAGACGTTACTGGAAAACACTCTCCAATATAGGATAATCAATTCAGGGGTCAAATTATTCTGCTTTTTACAGAAACCATACATAATATCTAAGTCTAAAAGCAGTTAGAAGTTACTTCAGTGAGATCACATACAAGGGCATCATTAAATTTGTATACAATAATAAAGCTGCCTGCAAACAATAAAAAGGAAGTAGTCTAATGAAGCCAGTACATTTTGAAAACCTATGCCATTTACATAATTAAGGGCTCTAGCAGATAAGTTCTGCAAAATCTTGCTGGAGATATTTGTGCAGTCACCAGACCAACCACCTAGTCACTTTTTTCTTGATACCATACTTCTTTTTCAGGGACGACAGAAATGGACATGCAGTGAACCTTTCAAGGTACTCCCTTGCAAAAAAAAGTCTAATTTTGCTACTACGGCAGTAGCACTGCATTGATAACCTAAATTCAGTTGATAAGTCACAGCAGAATTGAAAATCAAGTTTCTGAAACACAAATGCCCATGTACATCTGTTTTCCAAGACATCACTTCTTGTTTTTACATATTCTTACATAATGATAAATGAAGTTAATAAAATTCCCTCTGTCAAATTTCTATGCACAAAAGGTGTTTAAAAGAGCAACTGCTGTCTTTTATAGTGATCCTTACCACCATCATCACCCTGTTCTTGTCAAAGAAACCATATTCAAGGAATGTCAAAGAAAACTTCTAAGTATCACAGTCTGTTGACCCATAAACTGGGCAGTACCACATGCATCTGCAGTGCTACAGACATTTACCTTATGGCAGTCTTGAAAACATGTCTCCCAAAATAGCACCTCCTTTTAATCCTCTGGCTCCCTGTACACTCCCTTTGCCCCAAAACCCACATCTCTTTCCCACCAATATCTTGTAACGCATGTCCTCTTCTTGATGTCTTGTAACAGGAAACAGAAAGTGAGAGAAATTCACTTTCATCACCGTTGAAGAGTCAGCCTGGGAACCATTCTGCCATTTCTCTGGAGGAGTCTAGCGTGAAAAGAGGGAGAGCAATCTTTGAAAAGATGTCATCAGAAAATGGCCACAGCAACAGCTCTGAAGGTTAGCCTTACCACATTGACCTGATACCTTGCTTTACAGCAGTGGTCTCCAAACCTTTTTGATGGTTACCTCTAGCATTAAAATATTTATGAGTGTGCCCTCCCAATGTTTGTGTATTTACTTACAAATCATGTACCTGTACTACTCTAATAATACAACCTTTGGCAACATACAACAAAATAAAAGTTAAAGCAGGATGAATAAAAAAGAAATATTTAAAAAGTGTTTATTCACAAAAAAATATTAGATTCCTGCACCCCAAAGGACTGTCTTGCACAGCCCATGGGGTGCACGGATTCCACTTTGGAGACCACTGCTTGACGATATCAAAGAGTGGCTATATCTGTGTTCTGGTTTTAACAAAGAAAGAATATGCATGATCAAATTTTCTGACTGAAGACCACTTACTGACTTCTGAGTGTCTAGGCCTTGACCTTCTGTAAAACAACAGATTGCCCAAATAAATAGCATTACAAGACTTGCCCAGTCTGCCAATAAAATTAATAAGCCTTCTACATCATATCAAACTATTATTGATTCCACTCTTTTTTTAATCAGAAACTGTTTAGATGGCATGTTTATCTATTTCAGAATTTAAAAGGGAAAGGGAAATTTCAATGCACAAGACCTTTTCTAGTTAATGCTGCTAAGTTTATTAAGCTCATTTTTCAAACTACAGCCCTGCTCTTTTACCAAGTTCAACTTTCAGCCACTGGTTACCTTTTTTCCTTTTTTACCTACAAAATTGAGACTATATCACCCCATAACCACCTGGTCCATTAACTAGATACAGCTACAGTTCTCTCTGTGGCAGTATTTTTTGTGCCTCTTCTCTGCATCTTCTCAAGCTTTTCAGGTATCTTTGGTTTCAAGGACTACATTGGGGATGTTTTTCCCTTATCCTTTTAGAGTCTTCAAGTACAAAGCCTTTCTTTTTCTTCTCTAACAAGAAAACAGAATCCTCCATGCCACATCCACTTTGCCTCTAAATATGGCACTGCATGTTTCAGAAGCATTTTTTGATCCATCAGGAATAAGAATATGATTTATGCAAAAATGCACAGTCAACAATTCATAGTCTTACAAAGAAAACTTTTTCCAAAAATGTGACAGACCCACAGGGGATAATGTTTTTCTATGTTCCTGTGAGAACCATAATATCTCACTTTGCATTCAGACAGTCTTATGAGAAGTAAATTCCCTATAGAGTCATTTTAGTTTCAAACCACTGGTGAAAACCCTTAAACTTCTAATAGATGAAGTCAGGCACTGAAATGTGCAACTCTGCACTTGAATAAATAGGTCCTGAAAAAAATAAGATAATGCTGATCCATAGATTATTTCTCCCATCACCATGAGATTTGAGTTTTCTATAACCAATAACAATATATGTCAACTTGCTTCAATTTTTCAGCAAGAACAATACCCTCAAACCACTAAAGTGCTATGGAAGTTTTTCCTAAATGTTCCCGTTATGCCAAAATCTTGTTTTCCTAGAAGAGGTATTGAGCAACATTTACTGCAAGCTCTGTGACTGAGTACCAACAACTTTTGTTGTCTCCACTGAAAACAGTGAAGGCAATGCTCATATTGCAGTTCAACCTACCATGAAAACCTGGAGAAGCCCATACTAGATAGCTAATGTAGGCATACTGTTGGGAAAAAAATGGCAGAAAGCCAGAATTCTCAAGTTCTATTATGCACAGATTTGTCAAGCTTTGTTTACTTTATAGAATTAATGTAACCCACAACTAATAAAAGAATTTAACTCTCTGAATGTAACCCACAACTAATAAAAGAATTTAACTCTCTGAAACAGATACAATTGTACAAGTCCGATATGATAAAGGCAAACAGATTATGTTGGCATACCTCAGCTTGATAAAGATAAGGCTCTTCTTACCAACTAGCTCATTTTAAAACATACATTTACCTCTGAAAGAATCAGAATATATCACAATATATTACACCTTCAGGTTCTCTTGAATGAGCAAAGCTTAGAGCAAAGGTTTAGATCATATAATCTCTCATACCACTACAAAGAGTTTCACATTCTGTTATAAACCAACTAGCTTCTTAAGACACAAAATTTTCTGTTTAAAGCTTTTAAAGCTAACAAGAGAATAGTTTCTATTACCATCACTCCCCAGGTGGTTAATAATACGTATCTATTAAAATGTTTTTTAAAACAGTCCATTAAATTCATTGGCCTCATATCAGCAAGGAATTAAATCACATATCTAACTCCATGCACATGAGTATTCCCATTGCACTTAATGAAACCATTCACATGCTTATGACTATGTAAAATCCAAAAATCCCTTGTTGAACCAGAGCAATACCAAGAAAGTTTTTAAACTCCTAAATATTCTTGAGAATTAAAGCAATGGCTTATAAATTTCATTCTGGTACTAGTCTGTTACATAATTCAATCTGCCTTTAGAAACAGACACTTTTTGGCTGTGGTGGACTATCCCTCTGTGCTGCCAAAGTGTACTTTCAATTTTTCCATGGTTTTGGTTAGCTTTGGTTTAATGTAAAGACTTCTTTTTTGAAAAACAGCAATTTTCTCTCTCTTCTGATTTCTACTTTCCTTGAAAATCTTTTGCTTTTACTTCCAGCTGACTTTCACTGACTCCTTCATTGCTGCTATTGTTATTTCTTGAACTGTACAATTCTTTTTTCTATCACGATAACATTAAATATGCAAAATTACTGTATGGGATAGGCATAATAAAAAAGAAAATTATCCTTATGTAAATATGAGTAGGGTCAGGTAAAATTACTAAGAAACTGAGTATATTTACACTGAGAACACTCTTCTATGCATGTCTGCATCTGATTTTCACTGAAGATTAGAATTACTTGTTATATTTGCTTGCTATATCTGAACCTTGAACACCTATGCCAGCTTAACAGTTTTACAGGGAACAGGCAGAAAGGCCAGGTGTGCCTCGGAAATCTTCCCTGTTTGGTGGGTTATGCCTTCCCTGACACTATTTTCTGTGCCAGATGAACAGACAGTTGTTGAAAAGTTTCATTGACCTAAATTTTTCACTACTCTATAAGCTCTAAATTGAAAATAAGATACAGTTGCCAAAAAATCGATGATACTTCTTTCTACTTTTTCTGTAGATACTGCTTTTCTTTCAAGATTTAGAAAAAAATGTAGCTATTTTCCTCTTAGAAAATACAATATCTGTTTGTACTTACAGTGGACTCTCGCAAACTTGTAAGAGGACTACCAAAAGAGAGCACTCCCAGGGCTGATAACGCACTGCTGGATTTCCAGGAGACTGTCTCCTTTAAAGAAAGAATGGCTATGTACAAGGCTGCTGTGTCCTTTGCTCATGTAAGATATCAAAGCTTTCTTACCTTCCTAGCTCTCCGTCTGCTTTGCATAGTGACATATCCTGCATTCTTTATTTCTCCAAGCTGACTGATGGACCATTATGGGGATCAAAACTTGACACCTAAATTACCAAACCTACTTAGCAAACCTACTGATACATCAGTCTCTGTTTCTGCTGAAAGAGATTTTTCATGCTATAAACCTTTGGTCACCTGGACAATTCCCTCTAACTCATTAGAAGGACTGGGGTTTTTTTCCACAGTTGCATGAACTGCATTTATTAGGGCCATAAGCTTGCGACAGATTAACCCAGCAGCTTCTGCATTACAAAAGACATTACTAAACAAAAAAATCATATTCAAAAGCACATTAAGTTTAGACCTCTTGCTGTTCAAACTAAAGAATTACAAATTGCTTCATTTTAAAATAGTAGCCCTATGAGACAAGGTGTATGAAAAAGTATTGTTTTATACTAAAATTGTTAAAAATCAGCATTATACAAAAGAGTATTTAGGAAAAAAACTTCTTAATTTTGTCTTACATCTCTCTCTACATGTCTATCAATAGGGATGAAATATTTTACTGCAAAGTTTATAATATTGATACCAAGTAGCACACAATGTATTTGGTTAACAGAACTTATAAACTAGTAAAATAGACTGCTTCACCACACACTGAATTATCAGTCAGGAATATCTGAAAACTGTGTCTTCAGATCTCAGCCAGGAAAATCTTCCACAGAAAGATTCTGCAGAAATATTAAGGGTTAAAAACTGTGTTTTTATCGTATCTTAAAATCCTACCTAGAAGTTGCAGCTCAGATCCCTTGTATAAGGAAACAGAAGGCATCATGATGGCTTGCTCTAATGTGACAGTGACAATGGTCTCTGCTTACACCAAACTTCCAGCACATGGAAAGAACACCTTTTTCTCTCTGTAAAGTAGGCCAGAGTAATTTCTGTAAATCAGAGACCATATCTGGCAAAAGAAGGACTACAATTCAGCTCTCGCCAGCCATCATCTTCATCCATATGCAAGTACCGCTGCAGAAGGATTCCCAGTCTTACCTGCACTTTGGTCTTGGGAAAAATGGTCTGCATCAACCGAAGGGACCTTCTGGGTGCCTGGATAGTCCAGAAACCACATACTGAAAATAGCCACCAGAGTCCAGGTGTTTTCCAGCCATCAAATTCCTGCCTGCTGACTTCCTTACTTCCCAACTGCTTGGTGTATATTTGGAGCAGATTCCTGCATTTCACCTGGCTGAGAAGGTCCCAATTCCATAGTCCAGCAATTGGAAACTTTGCTGAAGTTAGGACTCTCTCTCTCACAAAGAAAAGAACTGCATGAAGCCTGACCCAACCTCACTGTGTTGAGCACATAGGAACTATTTCATTTACACTCAGAAACATCTTGCAATTTCTTGCTGAAATGGATGGTTGACTGAAAAAGGAACTGTATATTTGATTCCATTAAAGGGAATTAATACATTTCATTAGCAGACCCATAATTGCATTTACCTGCTCAAAATATCTCCAAATGGCTGTTAATGTGTGCCTGAAATGTTCATTCACTAAAATAATTACTTCCCACATCCACATATCCATGTACAGATCTAACCAGGCTGCCTTCATCACAGGGAAAAACACCATGGGTTTTTATGATCTGTTCACTTACTCATAAATAAATAGCAAATCTAACTTTACTTAGTAGCTTCATTACAAAGGTATTTCTAATTTTTGGGTGGGCTTTTTTCTGCATAGTGATTAATAAATTAAAATGTTGAAAGCTTTGTCCAATACCATCTAAAAAGTAACATATAAGGCACAGAACTAGAACAGGAAGCCTGAGGGTAAGTGCCCTCTTGTGATCTTCGTTGCTGTTGCTGGTGAAGACAGGTCATCTCACAAAGGCCTGCTTGAAGCTCTCTGCACGTTTTTCAACAATACCTGTGTGAAACACAGAGAGGATGAGGCAGCAACTCTGAATGCCACAGAATTCAGAAGAGACAAGCAGAAGAGGGAACAGCAGAAGGATTGATCTGGAAAGTGATTGTTACTGCAAATCAAGCAGATGGGACTTATTTCTTTTAGTGCTCAAGATTCAGGCCAAGCATACCTTTAAGTTGTCTAAATCATAAAGTATGGCTCTTGTGCAGTGGTCTATGAACTTGCCAAAAATAGTATTAATGATTGTCTGAGTCATTCCTGCATACTGCTGTTAACTAATTTTAAAAACAAATTTAACTCATAGATGTTTTTAGTGCAAATAGAAAACAACTGGCCTTATTTTATCACTCTAGAGTTCACAGAAAACCAAATTCTGTACTGTGCCTGGTGGCCTGGCAGCAGTGAGGAAGCAATTCGAGAAAGTGCAAAGGATGTCTCCAAAAAAGACCTTTGTTCAATACCAGCACCAGTATAGATCTTTACAGGTAACAACAGCATTTTAATACTAACAAATTAGGTCTGCCCTGCTAGATAACTTGAGGAAAAAATCTGATTGCTTGCTTTACTGAAGAGTTTTCATTATGACTGAGACAACATTTCTCTAATGTTCATACTCACAGAAGTCTATGTTCGAGATGTACCACGGGATTCATGTATTTTTTATGCAGATGAACACTCAATATAGACTAGACTCAACAAGACTTAGATTGAATAAAGTAAATTATTACTATAGCAGTATTTAACACTGAACCCTGTCTATAAGACTGTGATTTATACGTTATCATGTGTCATGGTGATATTTTGCATTTATTGCATTTGATGTTAAGTCATTCTCTTTCAAAAGGAGTTTCCTGTTTCCATTGAATTAAATCTAATAAATTCCCCTAAACAGATCAAAAATTGCCCAGAAGAATGCAGACATGACATAAAAGTAGAACGAAGTAGCAGCTAAGTGTTACTTCACATAAAAGACCTTTACATTTCATTGCTTTATTAGCATATACCATGAAAAATTGTAGGACATAACGATTTTGGACTATGTGAAATCCCCTACAATAAAATACTGTACAATCTGTCCTGTGCACTCCGAAAAACAGTAAATTTCTCTACCATCCTGCACTTCTTGGAGAGATTTTTAAGCAATATTGTTCTCCCAGCTTTGTAGAAAAAGACACATTAACATTTTGCCATAGGTTTATTTTAATGTTAAATAAGTATCATCACATCTACCACTCATCTCTCATTTCTTATACATTAATACCTCTATCAACAATCTGCTTGGACAACAAGCAAAACCCCAGTCTGTAGGGAAGAAGACACAGTTTGCTGTGAGGGTATTAATGCATCTTTAACTAAGCAGAAGAATCCCATAGTGGGACATTCTCACACTGGTGCATAATCTGTGGAAATAGGAGGAGGTGTTAAGCACATACTTCTCTGATGACGTGGCCCACTCTACCTGCCAGTTTTCTGGATGAAGGAATGCAGAACCCTGTATAGAAATTATGTGACTTTTCTCTTACACAGAACCCAGTAATTTCATTTCTGTGAGGTATAGATGCATTTTCCCTGGACATCTTTTTCTCCACTATAATGGTTCCATTTTGTCAGTCAAGATGTGACCTCAAAGCAGACTTATCCATGTATTTTTCCTCTGTGGCTAGTCAAGAAGGCTCTCTCAAATCATCAGCAGAAATAGCCACATTCACTGAAAAATGGAATCATTCAGACCATATGGAACCATCTTTAAATTTAGGTTAACTTACTGCAAGACCATAAAATCCCATTTCTATGTAACATTAACTGCACTTTCATGGAAAATGGGATTATACCCTTAAGTAGTTGAAAGATTATTCAAGGTCACTGAACCCATCCTGGGGCAAATCAGAGAAAACACGTAGTTTGAAGACAGATCTCCATATCTGGATAAATTCAAACTATTAATCCAAGATATAATAAGGAAGCAATTATATTTTTAAACATTAATCTAAATTGCTGAAGATTTTACTGCATATTCAATTATTGTATAAGGAGTTCATGGCTGTTCATTCAAAATATTGTCATCAAATATGCACATAATTACTAATCATCTTCCTGTTTTTCTCAGGCAGCAGCCATCACTCATAGCTCTCTACACTGTAATGGGGATGGCTTCCTTGTAATAGGTGCCATAATACCAGTAGAATGCACTAAACCTGTGGCCAGAATGGTGAGCAGCAATGAACTCTGATCGCAGACTTGCCCTGTGCTCATAAACTCAACCAGAGCCTGATTACAGACCTGGTCAGTGCTCCGACCACTGGCACCATGAGCACCTTCTAGCATCAGCCACCAAGCTGAGAAGAGGCCACGAGCTTTGGTGTTACACCTGTGCAGGTGCCAGCCTGGAGTGCTCTGTTACCACAGCTCAGCTACCTGACTGCTCAGGCAAAGCCTCAGTGCCTGGTGTCAGAAACAAGCCATTGCTGGCAGGTGAGCTGAACCTCCTACAGAGCAAAGAGGAGTGAAATACAGCGAAAACATCTGATATTCACTCAGCCACACAGAATAGTGTGTCAGAACTGACATGGGTATAGCTACCCCTCCTTCACTGAAGGTCACTCCAGAGGAATTTTCTAAGATGGCTACTGTAGCAATTGCCAATTCTCCAGCAATTGCAGACAATAAGATTGAATAATGGGACAATGTCAGTGAATGGTGAAAACCTTACATTTTTATGAAAATCTTTCACATAGTGCCTGAGACACTCTAAGTATATACATACAAATAAGCAAGGCTGGCAAATCATAGGGATGAAGTTCAGATAAGTGAAGTTCTTATAAGAAATTTCTGCAAGATTCTCACAGTGCTGATGTGCAGTGAGACTGTGCTAAGAACATAAATAGGTAAAAAAGCATTGCTTTGAGGAAGAAATTAAGATCCATGCCAAATAGTCATTCCATTGTCACTAACTTTGTAACCAAAGATTTAGGCTCACAATTTACTTCCACTGCTGCTTGCAAGTTTGTACATACTGTTCATTTAAAACAGAAAGTTCTAAATCTGCCAAACATGAACAGTATTACATTAGCCAACTTCTGAGAGATTATATGTTGACCATAATGTACAGTACAGCTAGACACAGTTTAGTTGCATTGATTGTGAGATAGTAAAAGTCTTTCTTGTGCTTGGATGAACCTCTGAGCCATTTGATCCCCTTGAAATACATACTTACATATATAGAGAACTGTATACATGTTTTATGCGTACATACATATAATGTAGTGCACATATTCTGAGCTGAAAAACAATTCTATTTTTGAAAGGGAAAGTATGATTTGTCTGTTATTAGAACAGAAGCAAACTGTAAAAATATCAACATTAAAAAGCAACCCTTGGTCTAAATTACACAGAATAATTACTGATAATTCAAGTCTTGGCACGTTTCAGTAAGAATTCTATCGAAATTATTGCAGTATCGAAGCACTTAAGTTGTTGCATGGGCCACTAACATAAAATGTGCATAGCAATTACAGTTCTCTTCATTAACAGAATCTGAATGCCTAAATAAAAAAACACTCCTCTAACAAAACTTATACAGACTTATTCTCAGACTTACATGTTTAGTTTTAAATAGTATAGTTCTAGGTTAGAATGACTTGTTACCCAGAGACACAAGAGCACACTACACTCCTCTGTGTTAAGCACCATACAGATATGCACGGGAAGGCCAGCAGCCCACACAAAGGGTGACGGGAAACAAATGTGAGAGACTGGAGGATAAAGGAGTCTGAAAGCAAATTTAAAAACTGTAAGAAACCATTCATGAGCGAGCAGCATGCCAACAAACATCCAGCTGACAATGTTTTCTGAAGCTTACTCATGATATGCCATAAACAAAAAGTAATTGATCCATTTTATAGAATATACTACAAAGTCCATGGGATCTACAAAACATGCCACAAACCATAATGGGGTAGACTAAATTAATCCTACCTACAGTAATCCTATATCCAACAGCTGGCAGCTATAGAGGAGGGATGACATCACAGGTCTTCTAACACTCCACTTGTTTGGAGTAACAAACAAGCAGCATTTAACACCCTGTTACTGGGATTTCAATAAGCCATTTTGACTGACACACAAGAGATCCTCCATGTCCCTCTTTCCTACCAGCATGCCCAGAGCAAGGCTGTGTAATTACATCATCAAAATCTGGCTCATGATATTTGGGCTGCATTTTAGACGGCCACAGCTATAGCATTAAATGATTATGATCTTTTGCAATATGGCAACTACTTCATAAGCAGTACCAAAGCTACAGCAATAAAGCAGTAGTGACATGCAGATTAGATTTGCTTCCTGACTACATTAAGTCTAATTATATTTCTTTTTAATACCCCACACCATTCAAAGGACACATAATGACTATTCTGAACATATTTCATGTCTCATGAATGAGCTTTTCCAGTAATGGGAACTTGAATTACATATCTAAAACATGCACATTAGAACAGAAAAGTATATCTTAAATGAAAATGAGAAAATACATATATATGCATAAATATATTAAAAAGCATATCCATATAGAATGAAAAGGCATATTAGACATACACCTACACAGTCATTAAACAGAGAATAGATGGAAAAATTTGCACTTCATTCTTTTTGCACCAGCTGTTTTCAACCTGGTATGTGGTTAGCTCTACATCTCCTTATATGTTGTGCAGATCCCTCACAACTGTTATGCACACAGAACCTGCAAGTGTAAACCAGGACATCCTGTAAAAGCAGGACATGCTGTGACCTGCTCTCCTCAAGGCTCAATGCTCTCTGACAGTTCAGATAGGATTGATTTTGCTACTGGTAATGCACTAAATCATTTACTGGGCCAGCAATAAGAAAATTTATTCTGCCTTTTGTTTGTACAATTTTAATTCATCTCACAGCTGAAGCAGGATTTGGCAGCACAGAGGTGGAAAAGAACTCCTAAAGCCCATGGAGGGGATGCTCATTGTTTCTCTGCCATAGATCTAAGAACCTTTGCTGCCTACTGCATGGCAGAAATTACAGGCCAGGTAGTAGATGACCCCTATATTGATTCAGCAGAAATATTAATGGAGATGCAAGCAGTGTAAGCATTCCTTAGTTTGAAGGTGGAATAAATCCCATAAATACATGCTTTTTCATGGCATGACTAAGAGAAAGAACTATTTTCCTGCCCCACAATTAGTTGAATTTCAAGTAGTAGCCAGGACCTGAGATGCAGGAAGCTTACAGCTCTATGCTGCACTAGATGTACAGCAGCAATGTCAGAAACACAGTACTGCCTCCACATTCAAGTTACATTGAACACTTGGGAAGCTCTTGCTGGAGGGACTGGAAGCTCCTTTCATTTGAAAGCCTATTATCAGTAGAAACTAATAGACAAGCTTCCTTCTAATAAAGGAAGAAGAAAATATAATTTGACATGAGTGAAATTATTTGTTAGATGGCTCTGTGTGCATGGGAGAGGAAGCACAGGACTGCTGCCTTAATAATATCAACCTTTCAGATTTATTTCTTCTAATCACTAAGTCTCAAAGTACGCCATGGACACAGGTAATATGATGTAACACAGGTTCTGTGGCAGGCTTCAAATAAGAAAACAAATCACTGTCAGAATCTGAAGCCAAACCAAACACAGAAAGACTCAGGAATCAGTTAATACAGACATCTCGGACAGTGCTTCAAATTCCTGAAGATGCACTCTATTTATTACATTGCAGTTGTCAGGCTTGCAGTTACAGTGCTACCCTGTGTACTTTATAGGATCTGTTGGTTACTCTATGGGTCGTATTTTTCACAATTGCAGTTCAGCATGATTTTTGCATTGGAAGAACTTTATAAAGCAGAGAGTCTTCACCTCATACAGACATATTATTACACTTCCTTTTAAAAAGTTGCATTAACGACATGCCCGCAGACAGGCAACTAGTTGGAGGCACAGCACATAAAGCCAGAACAAGTCCTCCTTGTCACCTCTGCCCCCTCCCAGTCCAATTATGTGTTGTATCTATTCATGCAGCTTGCCATATGTGCTGGCCAGCATCTTGCTGCAGTAACAAAGACTTGACATCTTCTATGTAATAAAAAAGCCTGTTCCAATGTTGATAGCAAAAAATATCAAAGATAATAACAATGGTACTCCGCTGTAAAATGACTGCTCTAGTTACACCATTTATATTAGAATTAATTTCTGAAAGCCCTTCATGAAAAAACAAAATCTGATTTACTATTAGCTGTTAATGGGAATTATTTTGGTTTGTCTTGAGGAAACATCAAGTAACAAGAACCACACAGTATCAAGCAGCACCAGGGAAACTGAGTGCAATGAAATGACCTCCAAAGAAAGTCAAACGGAAGCCTCTCAAATACAAGAGGTAACTACATCATTTAATAATCATCTCATTGGACAATTACACTGATGCTGATACATACCTGCTTTGCTTCTTCCTCCTTTACCTCTTGGTACAGAAAGATCTGGATGTTCTGCTGAGAGCTTACCTCATTAGTCAGTGCATAATAATTTTTAAAGGTGTTTTACTGAGTGTTTTTAATGTACTATTGTTTTATCATGACAATTTTTAGATTTACATTTGTATTTTTCATCAATGCAACATTTTAATATCATGGTTTCAGAAGTATGGAAAATTCTTATTCATTGCACTAAATCATGACTAAAGTGAAGGTTTTGTGCACAGGTTTCTCCTCACGAGCAAGTTACTCATGAAATAAAAATGGCTTCTACATTCACTCAGCATGACACAGGTAAGAAGTGGCATGAGAATAAAAGCTCAGAAACGAGCAGAGGCAAATGTTTTTACTCCCACAGATGTACTGTTCTTAGCATATAAATATGAAAACACATATTGCTCTAAATTCTCAGCAAAGGACATTCCTTAACTTCAATGGGACTTAAGAAATGAGTTTAGAATTCAGTATGAAGAGATTATTTTTGCATAAGGATGTGGTTTCAAATATGGTCTCAGTTGCTTGAAAGAACTGGGGACTAGACAACTTGTCTGAAAATATAGGCAAACACTAGTCCATGTACGTACAAAGCTGTGGATGGGTCAGGTTCAGTTTGTAGCTGAACTGAATAACCCTGCAGAATATGATCACAGTGCTAAGACACCACTGCTGCTGCAGTTTAGCCCTCGTACTAGAATTTGTGCATTACATTCTCCCACAGACCTCAGTCACCCTTCAGCCCTGCCACACCACTCCGGTATGGCAAAACAGTACATTCTATCGTGTCCCTCAACAATTAGTCTGTCATTTTCTCTATGGATTTCTCGACTGATCAAGTGGCTCTCTAGACTTCTACAAGGCCAAACATAATTTTTCTACAATAATAATGTTTTATAGTTCACTGATAAAGTCAATTTCATAAAATGCAGGTTGGAGGAAAAACAATCTTTTTTATTCTTCTTCCCATTGCAGTAATCAACTCAGCTCAGAACGAAGAGCTCCCAAAGACTGTAACACAGATTTTAAAACAGCAGATTGAGAAGGCAGCTCAGGAAAAGGCTGTTCACTCTGACAGAGAGATAGCAACAGCTGCTAAAGAAGTAAAGGTCTGTATTTATAATAAGAGGGATCTTTCCTCATGCAAATTAGAAGCTAAGACACTGGTCTGTCATGCTGTCTGATTTTCTAATTTGAATAATTAGGATTAAAAATGAAACCTATGGAAGTGGTGGGCATATATGGATTTCAAGAATTAAGCACATGTAATATAATACGAAATACATTAGAAGGCTCCATGAGTACTTACAGTATGTGACAAAAACAATTCAAGGTAAAAACTTCTGCATTTTCTTGTCCTCTGCTGAATAGTCTCCTCTTTCCTTGTTTTCAATCTGTAAGTATGTATAATTTGTCACCACAGACTCTCAGAAGCATGGAAAATACCACTTTCAAAAGAAATGAAAGTGAGCATAAGCTACAGCTAAAGTTTGTTATGCTTATAGTGCAAAGTCTGCATTTGTTGCAGCAAAATCTCCAAGACTGCTCAATCATCATTTTGCATTAATTCCACATTTCTTTTCACATATATTCTATGGTGCAAATAGCACAGCTCTTAGCTCAAAAGATTGGTTTTATGCATTCTGAGCAATAGCTGATAGATTGTGTCTTTCCAGATCTTATTAAAATCCTATTGCTTGGATGCTTGCAGAACTAGCTTTTGTGCAGAATAGAAAAATTGTTTTCTATATTACTGTACTTAACAAAAAAGAAAAAAAAAATAAAGAAAAAAACAACTCAAAACCACAGACAACCCAACACTTCTGTTCCCTAAAGATGGAAAATACCTACCAGGAAATTACATTGCCTTCAATAGTTCATCTGCTACTGCTGCAGCTTCAGCAAGCAGGCTACGGGAAATTTCTACACCAAGGAAAAAACAGGATGGAACTTCTACCTCTGCAATTATTTGCTCCAGATACATGGAAGCACAGGAAAATTTCTCACTACTTATGCAAAAGGTCCAATGGAAATGTCAGTATATTCTGAGTCCACTGGACCATCCAGCTCTCCAACAAAGTCCACTGTGTCCACAGATCCGAACCCACAGCAATTTATGTGAACTAAGATATTTATATAAATGTTTACACCCAATATTAAGAAAACACTTAGAAAAACATTTTCTAATATTTTATCTCATGGATCTGAAACATGGAACACGATTTTAGATGCACAGCAGGCTAGAAATGTCTTTGCCTTCATCATTCAGATGTTCACAAGGCCAGAAAAATAATGCTTAGAGTGGTGTGAAATCCAGAGAGAAGAGGTCCTCTCTCTGAGACAGGTCTGTGAGAACCAGCCTTTTGTTCCATTTAAAGATGATCCTCCAGACCCAGATAAAGCTAGAAGTACAGCAGAGAAGGAACCATTGCAGGAGGAAATGTTAAAATACACAGCCTGAATGTTTCAGACCCAGCCCCTTGACGTGCTGCACGCACATGCTCCAGGCTCTGCAGAAACTATGGACAATGTCCTTGCATCAGGTAGAGGCATTGGTGCAGGCAGGTGGATGTTTGAAATGCAGCCGCTGGACTATATGAACAACAATCACCCCAGTGAGGAACAAGCATCAGCTGAAACACGCATCTAAGAAGTTTCTAATGGTGCTGTAAGACTCTGAGGTACATGCTGGAAACACAGAACCTGGATAAACTTGAGCAGCTCAACCCAGTGATTTCCCTTAACTTGCTGCAGACAAGGCCTGAGCTGAAGGAGAAGCTGAGCTCTTCACAGAAGTGTGAAGTACAATACATTTTGAACCTCAGCCATTGTCCGTTACCAGAGAGAGTTTCAAAGACTGGAGAATGAAGCTGTCCATGGATAAGACACTGAAAAGAGGCATTACACAATAGCACACCAGATGAGTGCAGCTTTTACCGGTGACCAAAGATCTGGTGGAAATAAAACTCCTATGTGTAATCTCAGTGGAGGAAAACATAAGTGTTGCTACACACACGGCAAAATAGCTGAAATACAGCCTTGGCACACACAGGATCCAGAGGAATTAAGTCCAGCTGAAACATCCATTAGAAAAATCAGACAAGCAAGATCAAGGTCCCACAAAAGGTGCAGCAGCTCCTGTAACACTAGAGCAAAGCACAATTTCTGATTCTGAATTTGATGGCAATGATACCCAAGTAATACAAAAATAAGATGTAGGAATTCAAATAGATAAATTTACATGAAATCCAGAAGACTGAGAAGCTGAAGATGCAGGAATTTAGGATAAACACTAAGAGATCTATCCTGAAGAATTATATGCAGCAAAATAAAAAGATACTAAAAATAGGTATCACAGTTAATATAGCATTAATGTTGTATTTGAAATATATTAACATGCTAGAAAATGTGCACAGAATGCACCTGGCTTTCCATGCTTAAAATTAACACATCCTCTAAACTGAGGTAAAATGTTGCCTGTATAAAACAGCTGAAGAGATAAAACAATGCTCATGTTTTGTGCACATCCATTTTTAATTTAGTAAAATGAAGATGTGACTTTAGACAAAGTGAACTAGGTTTTCTGTTTGAATAAAATTACTGAAATGGTTTACAAATTACTATGTAATTTAAAAAAAACCACAGCTACTATTTCCTGCTGGGTGATTAAACCATTTCATAAAGCCCTAGTCTGAATTTAGGCAACAAAACAAGATGTCAGGTTCCAGGTTTCACATCACTAAGGAGTGGAGCCATTCAGTGTGTCCTTCAAAGAGCTGAAGCCCGTTACTTGTTTCATATTGAACTAAGCTTTTTAACTAAAAGATCTGAATATATATATCTATACATTTATAACTGAATATGAAGTAAACATGGAAAATTAGGCGTGACTTATTTCTCATGGTGCATGTTTTACTTTAAAATTACATTAAAATAGCACTTAGATTGCAAAGTTATGCATTTGAAACATAGAAAATATTACATATGCTACTGAAAGAATAACATCGGTGTCCTCCTTTTTTGCATCTATTTTGGACACTGAATATGGATGCGATCCTGCAGGAAGACCAGGTGTTGGCATAGCTTTAGCCATTTGATACATGAACCGAATGCTTACACTTCAACAGTGGAGAAAACAGTGTAACAAAGCTGAACGCTCCTTTACCTCAGCATAACTCCTGAGCAGAGAGCTCTGCTTTGGGATTCCCAGCACTGTGCACCAAGAGAGGAGTGTTACCTCTGCTCACACTAGGAGCAGAATTAAACATGAGTAGGTTGTGAGCCTGTAAAATGAGGCACAGCCTGGTGGTGAGCCAACAAAATACTTCATGTGGTGGGTCGGCTCTTGCTAACAGCGAAGTCCACACCCACTCACCCACTCCCCCACAGTGGGATAGGAGAAAGAATCAGAAGAGCAAAAGCAAGAGAGCCTGTTGGCAGAGGCAGAGACAGGTTACTAGATAAAGCAAAGCTGGGGCACGAGCAAAGCAAAAGAAGGAATTGATGTCTAGTCACTTCCTGGAAAGCAAGGCCTCAACATGCACAGCTGTGACTTGGAAAGACAAACACTCTGAACGTCCTGTCTTCCTCCTTTCCCTCCCTCAGTTTCTACTGCTAAGCATGATGCCATATGCTATGGAATACCCCTCCAGTCAGCTGGGGTCAGCTCTTTCAGTTATGTGCTCTCTCAAGTTCTTGCACACCCCCAGCCTACTTGCTTGGGGTGGGAGGGCAGAGTGGGAGGAAGAAGAGACTTTGACGCTCTGCAAGTACTGTTCAGCAATAGCTAAAACATTGTGTGTTATAAACACTTGAGCCCGAATTCAAAACAGCACCACATGGGCTGCTATGAAGAAAATAACTCCATCCCAGACAGTCTCAGTAAAAGCAAGTATGTTAAAAGTGAGTAGAAATACCCAGTTCCAGTAGAATAGGGAGTTCTCTAGAAGTCAAGCCTCTGGTTTTTGTTTTTAATCTCTTCTATCTGGTAAATATTGATGACCTTAAATAGCAGACCAGCCTTTTCCTCACCGATTTCGTAGGACCATTCACATGTGGTGTGTTGACCTGCCTCCCCCAGCCACTCTCCCATTCCACCTCCTCAACAACACAGGGAGAAAAAACAGGATGAAGCAGCTCATGGGACAATATAAAGACAGGGAACAACATAAGGACACTTATCAATTAGTTTTACAGACATGGGAAAAATTAATTGCCAATTAAGGTAGATTGTGAGAAACAAACACTACAACACCTCCCCTCCTGCCCTTTTTCAGTCTCAGCTTTACTCCTGACTCTTCCTTGTCCCTCTCCCACTCCCAGTAGCACAGAGGGGATGGGGAATAGGGAGCCGGGGTTAGTCCATACCAGCTTCTCTCTGCTGCTCCTTCCTTCTCACACTTTTCCCTTGCTTCAGCATGGCCTCTCCATATGCCATAGTTCCTTTTGGGAATAGCCACCTCCTCCACTGCAGTGTGGATGAGTGCTCCTGTGTGGTCCTCTCCGCAGGCTGCAGGGAAATACCTGCCCCCCTGGTCTCCTCAAAAGGCTGCAGGGGAATCTCTGTTGCAGCACCTCCTCCCCTTGTTCTTCTCTGACCTTGGTGTTCATAGGGCTGTTTCCGACACTTTTTTCCCCTCAGTCCTGGCTGCGTGTGCAGCTTTTCGCCCTCTTTGAACACGTTTTCCCAGAGACACGAGGAGCATGGCAGAGCAGCCCTGCCATGCACTGCATCCGGAGCTGGTTGTGCCCAGCACAGGGCAGCCCCTGCCGCTCCTCACACAGGCTGCCCCCAGCCACCAAAACTGTGCCACTGACAGACAACACATAATTCAATTTCAAGAAGATGAATATTGGCTCACTATTCAGTCCTGGAAGTTGTTTTGGGATAAACTTCCCTTAAATTCCCTCTTTGCTTTCCTCTTCTCTTGACTTGCCTTCTGAAGCACAACACTTGCTATCAATTATCCAACTTAAGTGAAGTAACCATTGAATGAGACAGTTTTCCAGGAGACGTCACCTTTTTTTTTCCCCATCCTAATTACTTTATCTCCTTCCTCTCCTCCCTCTCTACATTCAGAATACTTGTGTACCTAAGAATATTCAGCTGAGTCCTGGTGCTTGGCTCACAAGGTGTCCGTGCATAGTGAGTGGGAGGCATGTCTGGAACACTGAACTTATGCCTGCCAGGCCTCTCTCTCAGCATCCTTGGAGTCTAAGCAGAGTCTACATTTGCGACTTCATAATTCATGACCAACAATTCTACGGGAGATTTTTTTTTACTGGTGGTTTATTCTTTTTGCAAGTTCTACATTACATTAAAGATACTTAACTTTCAGCATTTTTCACAGCCCTCGTTATGGGCACTAGAGAGATGTGGCAACTAAAGCTGTAGCTATAAAATCTACATAACTTTTTGTCTTGATTTGTGAACTATTATAAAATCAATACCAGCAGGCAAACCAAGAGACAAAATGCTGAAAGGGGCCAAATTTTCTGCTGATGTCAAGGGGCATTACTATCATCAGTGCAGATATATTCATACAGCAATTAGTTGGTCCACCCTTTTTGTATTTGTCTGGTAATAAAATTTTCATAGCAATTCAGAGATCAAGACAGAAGAGCAGCAGGGAGTCTTCCAAGCCCAACAGCATTATTTCCTTCTGCCCCTTACTGGTATGAAGCTTTCTATTCATGTTTTGTACTTTATAGAGAAATAGTTTTCTTTATAATTAAAAATGCTTCACAGAGGCAAAAAACTATAAAGTTGCTAATATAAATGTAGCTACCTTAGTATTAAAATTCAACTGAAAAAAGTATCAGGTCTGACAATTCAAACTGTAAAAGCCACAAATAATTATGTCCATAGCATATTTGGACCATAAGAGTGCACAGTCTGGAGGTTACCACAAAAGGTGTAAGCCCTAATGAGCATTTGGCATGGCTAAGCAAAACTTCCTCATCAGAATTTCAAACATCCATCCCTATTTATTGATCTTTAAATCACATTGTACATGCAAAGATTATACATACATTATACTCAATTCTACTTGTACTAGAAAACCTTTTATTACCCTACCGCATTTCACAAAACAATTAGTTATTACAAATAAATGGAAGATACTGTACCTGGTGAAGTGACTAGTCCTTTCAAATGCATGGTTCCTGCAAAGGGAAAGGTAAGTAGTTTTTACCTTTCAAAATATTACTGTTAGCTGAACAAAAATGAAGCCCTACAATAAACAGCTGAGATACCAGAAAACAGAAAATATTCTAAAAAAAATATGGACTGATACTGTTCAAATCAAATCATAACATGCGGCTTAGACTAACTTGTAACCTTTTAATATGTGGTTGTAGAAACTGCAGATTCAGGAAAATGAAACATGCAAACTCTGTCAACAGAGAGTTTACCCCATGGAACGTCTAGTTGCCGATGAGCAGAATTTTCATAAATCGTGTTTCCGATGTCACCACTGTGGCAGTCAATTAAGGTAAGAAGTAACTGCATGTTCACTCACACAACTCTGCTTTTGAATACAAGTACAGATGGAGAAATTATTTTCAGCTGTAGGATTATTCAGCCTGTAGGATGCTGGGTTGACAAGGTGGCATCCCAAGTTCTCCTTTTCTTCTGTGCTCCTAACACCGGCACTGTGACATAGAACAAGTCCTTTAAATTCTTATAGAACTGCTCCATCCCAATACCTTCCAAATTCTTCTCCATATTACTTCCTGTTGACCATTACAGACGTTCAGGACAGCATGAAACAGAGGCAGTAGACACAGGAACTCAGGTGGAATTTAAGACATCTGAAACACACCAAATTTTCTCTTTATTTTCCTCATTCATAAAATGAATTATGATGGTTCTCTGCATTAGCAAATCATTCTGTAACCTTTATATGAAATGCAGGATTTATTGCACTACCAGACTGCAAAGACCAACAATTTTGATTTTAACACATTTTGGGTTAGTTACACACATCTCCTTTACTTCATTGGGAAGGAGAATCCAAATAAAGCACAAAGACTAAATTCTGCTGCTACTTTGTAGAAAAACAGAGGATTTGGACTTTAATAAGATGAAGAAAAATGGCCCAAATGGCCCTGAAGTCCTGTGGAACATTTCTATTTGAAGCTTATTCTGTGCAACAACCGAATGAGTTTATGTTCTTTCTTAAATCACCAAGCATGACTCTTCTCCTTCATTTTGACTTTGAAATTGTATTGGAATTTGCAAGTAAAGATTTTAGATACCTTTTTTTGGTGGGGGGGTGGGGAAGGGAGACAGGGGGAGGTGTATGGTAATCTATGATATGTAAAAGCATAAAACAAATTTTCTTCCATTTGGCAGCTTGGGAAATTATGCATCTCTCCATGGAAAAATATACTGTAAACCCCATTTTAAGCAACTTTTCAAATCAAAAGGAAATTATGATGAAGGTTTTGGACATAAGCAGCATAAGGAATTATGGAATTCTAAAGATCAACGTAGTTCAATTGACAATACTCAAGCTGAAGAAACAAATCCCAGAAATAGTGTGCCTGTTGATCCTAAAGCAATTACAGAAGTTGATAAAGACTTGTACTCAGGTACTGAAGGTGCTCATCCTGATATTTTGGATAATAATTTGAAAAAATCTACAGAAAGAGGTAAATTAAAGATGACATGGCCTCCTTCAACAGATGATGCAACATCTAAGAAAACATTTTCTATTGAAGAATTAGCTAAAGTAGGTAAGTCAAAGTGGCCCCGAGAAGGTTTTGCTGAAGAAGATTCTAGTACACATACAAATAAACCTCTGGGCAACAAAAAGGAATCTCACAAAAATCACACTGCGACGGAACAAAATAAAAACAACCCCATAAATTCACAACAAAATCAACACTCATCCTTTTGCTCTCTGTCTGAAAAAGAAGGTACAAATACCAGCAAAGCAAAGAAAAATGAAGCAGGCAATAAGGGAAATTATGAGGAAGCTGAGAATGTGCAAGATAAGGTGAATAAACTAGAAGCATCAGAGAATAGGAAGCAAAGTGGAAAGGATATTAATGAAGGTGATAATGTAATTGTGGATAGTAACAGGAAGGAGCAAGAGAAACAAATTAATGAAGCTGATAATTCGGAAGTTGTACAGGTTACTAACATTGATGATGTAACAGTACAAAAGAATCACAAAGAATGCAGCTTCAATACCAACAACAATAATAATTATGCCAATTTTTCACATCTTAGCTTTTGTAGACAAGAAACAACTCTCTCAGCTATGTCTACCCCAAAGACAGCATTAAGCCATGCTATTTGCACTGAATCACAGCATGGCTTTGCAAAGCTGGACAGTCAGTCTGGAAATTAAGAAACATATGAGACGTATGAACCTCATGAGAGCTATTCTAGTGATACTGTACTGCCACAGGATGAACAGAACTCAAAAGCTGAAGATGCTGTTACTTCCAAGAGTCTTGCTCAATTTAATAATGATGCCACTTGTCGGAAGTCTCGTACCAGCAGCACATTAGTTTTGAAGAAGGCAACTAACACAACATTGTCTGTTGATACTGAGTTGGTATGCACTGGAGAAGAATCAGAATATGACAAAAAAGACAAAAACCTAAATACTATTTTATCTGACACTCTGAAGGCATCTTTTCTTAAAAAAGACAACCTGGTTTTAAACCGTGGTCTAATAGACTCTGTAGATGCAAGTAAAAAATCCTGCAGTCCATATTCAAAAGAACATGAAAATTATGATGCAGAACTGAATTATATTAACGCCTGTCAAGAAAGTGAAATAATCCAAATGGCAAAGACTGACATAAACACAAGCTTAAATTTACTGAGCTCCAGACATACTGCTGTTTCACCATTCCAAGGCAAGAAAGTCAAGTTCAAATAGCTCACTGCAGATGAAAAAATTAAAAAGAATAGATTTAATGATGAAAATTAATAAAACATCCATGTGGTCAGCTATGTCTGTCAGTCATTATAAAGTATGTCATATACGTATTTCTTCAGTCCACTTATTTTAGTCTTTCCTGAAGAATTTAATATCCAGAGATTACATTAAAAAATACAATTATACTGTCAATTACCAAGACTTTATTCACTTGGTTTATATTTAAGGCAATGAAGATGTGTAGATTTTTTTCAGTCTGTAATCATAAAATACCCCTTGTTTTCCTATGTTTCTGAACATTGCAAGGAATATTTTACTACACGACCGTCCTGGAGAAACATAATTCATTTCAATATTTATTATTTGTAACAACTTCAGATCTGAAGCACCTGGTGTGCACAAAGGAAGAAAAAATACTTCCGTTGTTTTTTCTAATGTATTATTATTGTAACTGAGCTGTTACTCCATGACATATCATGTACACTGGTTGTGTTAGCTCATGCTAGAAAATCTAGGGTTTGGTTGAGATTTTGGGGGGGGCTAATCTTTTTTGTTTCTGTTTTTGCAATATCGTGCAATACTTAGTTTGAAATGGATCATTATTGAATAGTAACCACACCTGTGTGGTGAATAGCACTGTTTTGCTATATTCCTCGAGCTGCTACTAAGTTATATTGAGTATATATTGAGGGGGGGGAAAAGGTGTGTAAATATTAACACTGCATAAAACCAAACACCCTAGACAGAGCTGAAACAGGGTTTGGGGACGCTTGACAATGAAGACTAGTGGTTGTTTAAGTAACTAATTCAAAGTCATTTTAGCTGAAGCAGCTCTCCACTTTCATACTTAAACCTGTACAAACTCATGCAGATCTAGCACTTTTTTCCTTAAAACCTATGCTTACAGATTAACATTTCCTCTCTTTACACTACTCCATCTTGCATGAAACAGCAACATATCATTTAACTGTTGACAATGCATAATAAAAAAGCACTTTACAAAAAAGTATTTTGTGAATTTTTTAAATATGAATTTGTACATACTATTTTCCTTAAACTGTCTGTAAAATTCTCCATGCTAGTTTGAACTAGACTAGTTTAAACCAAAGTGTCAGAAAGAAAGGGAAGGGTAATCAAAATACATTTTTCAAAATAATTCCTGAAGGATCCAACAGAGACAGGCATTTGAAATAATTTACAGGAAAGACAAGCTGATGTTAAAACATTGAAGAAATTGTGCCTCAGACTTCTAGAACAAAACATCAGCTGCACTACAACTCATTGCCCAAAGCAACAGGGTTGTGGGTAAGTGGGAAATCTACATGTGACTCTTCTAAACCTACACAGAAACAACCATAAACTATACACATACATCAGAAAACCATGAATAGCATTTTTTCCACAAGAATACTTCAAGAGTATATTTATTGCTCCAAAGTATTCTCAGTAAATGCAGAAATATAAGAAGACCTCTTTAAATGAATGTTATCAGAAGAACTGCCTTTGCACAAGGCTGTATTTGAGAACTTTATTAAAAAGCATTAGCCTACAGCTGCTTTTGAACATCTTAGAATTATTTCATCAAGATTTCTCTCTCCCTCTCTCTCTTATTGCTCCCCTCACTAGGGTGTAACCATCATAATTTGTTTTTAGAAATCCAAGAGCTACTACATAGCGCGAAGTGACTTTGCTTTCTTTTTTGAGTGGATAACACTACTAAAAATAGCATCAACAAAATTCCGGACAAAATTGTCTGCTAAGACAACAAAAAAACCCCCAGAAAATGCATGCCTGAAGAAAATAAAGGGAATTTGGCTGGTATATTTAGACTTCTACATGAATTAAAATTTTAGATCTCCCCCATTTCTCAAAATTTCTTCTTAGATAGAAGATTGGTTCTGCCTGTATTCGTTAGGAAAGGGGAATTATCTTGAGGGTGAAATGGTGGTGTTTATGTGCACAGGGTAGGTGTGATCATATGCAAGTTAATAATTCAAGAAAAAGCTAACGTGGCTGCAACATTTGTACCTGAAGTACAGTACTATGCCATTTTTCATCTGCATATTCTGATGAATTTAACTTGTATACTACAATCTAGAGGAGTGACAGATGTCAATTATGACAACAAAAACTCAAACCAAGAAATTAGCACCTCTGAAATTATAAAATAGTTTAATAGTTTAATAACCTCTGAACTGCAAAATATAGGCCTTTTAGCTTTCCCCAAACAAAATAAAAAATGAGTCACAGAAAAAGTGTGTTCCTTTTGGTCAGCTAGATATGACTAAAATAAAGGCTTTGATGAAACAGTAGAAAAAAGCAACACTACATGGAAATTTTTACTCCCAGAGAGAATACTATGTAAAGTCAACATACATAAATGACATAGCATATGGGGCAAATCTCTTTGGATATTCCATGACTGAGATTCTGCTTAATATGGGACAGACACAGAAGTGCAGAGCCTTCCTCTAATGGATTCATTAGCTTTGCATTCTCTTCTCTTAGTGAGTGGCTTTTTTTCTTCCACCAGTAGTGAGGATGAATGCTAAGGAAAAATGAGATTATATTGCGTAATTATTTATTTGAAGCACAAGTCCTATTGCATTGTTTTGGGGTTCTTAAACAAATCATAAGAACGACACCCTCTAAACTTGTTCTAGAAAACTAACAGCCATGGGTAATAAAATACTATAGAAAAACGCAAATTACCTGGGGAAAAAAATTGAAATAGAAGAGTTCTTCAGAACTTCAGCCAAAAGCTTAGTGTAGAAGTAATCAGAGGCGAGATAAGGCTGGAACTCCCTGAGTCTTGCACCCTTCTCCTTACAGGGCAAAAGGATAGGAGATGTCATACCTGAATCACCCTGATGTATATATACATTGCCACTACAGAAGTCACACTGTGGAGAGAATGCATTTAGCAGCTGAAAGTGAAATTGAGATAAAATCTGTAGAAAGTAGCAGCCTTAAAGGTTTTCTATAAATGAAATACTAAATTAATAGTAACTCCTTAGCTGCTAAAAAGCCTCATGCATTTTGGTGAGCCCATACAGATTTACTGCAGCCAAGGAGCTGGTCTTTATCGGTTTAAAAGGAACTAGCATCCATTAGAGGTGAGGGAAAGTGGTTATTCTGAGTTTAAATATCTTCAAGTTATCCTCTAGGCTAAGTTCTGCTACCTGAGTTTAAATAACCAGTCACCAGTCTGTAAAAGTCTCATTCTGTGAGGAGAAGCTCGACGGCTCCTGAGAAGAATCCTGGTACTGAACCCCCTATTCTCTCAGCAGGATAACTTCCTCTGGCTTCTCCTAAGTTTCATCTCATGGACAGGATATTTACCCATGCCTAAGAAAGGGACCTACAGTCATGGAGAGCGGAGCTGATCCATTTCCAGCACAGCTGCAGCCAAGCACTGTTCAACAGTAAAACTGCACTGAAGAGAAGCAGTAAAATGAATTTTTTTTATTATTTAGTAGAGGAGACTTGCAGTCTGAGAAGTATATTTTCACTGGCTATTATTGGCTAGTGAATATGTTCTACTGCTTTCAGAACACAGCAGGGTTCATGTATTCTTCTATACTGAAAAGCACCAATTAGGGAGATTAAAGAGCTTGATTTAATGGCTGGGCCAGCACTGGATTTTAGAGGACTTCTAAATTTGCAGTCCCTTTGCAACTTCATTAACATAATTGGCACAAAGACTTACTTAGAGCTACTTAAATCGTCTTTATAGGTGCAGCATATCAACTAATCCCTTTGGAGCCTTTGAAGAGTCAGGGGCATCCTCAAAACTCTTTAGAGACCTAAGTAACACTTTGACTATACAGCTGAACTGGACTCCTCCTAGGTGAAGGACTTGCTGAAAGCAAATGCTTGATTACCTCAAAAAGTGTAAATACCTTGTCTGTCCCTTGTTAAGCATTTATCTCCTTCACACATATCTACAGGCACACCTACACTAGTTATCTTAAATGACACAGTGCTCAGGGAGGACAATTAAGCCATACTAAGGATCTGCCTTGTTTTAACACAACAGGTCTTGAAATATCCCTCCCACAAATAATTATAGTTCAGACCTTATTTTCAAAGCGTGGGATAATTATCAGAATTACTTATAAAAGATTTGGGTCACTTCAGTCAAGTATACCTCCAACTGTTAGGTATAATTGCAAAAACATTAACTACCCTGGGTACACTCACAAAAACAGGAAAACATGAAGACAAGAACACAGATAAAAGCCTTTGTCTCTTTTCATGCTTTCATCCATTAAGAAGAACCTAAGTTAAATCCTTTGGGTAAATTTTATTGACTTTCACAAACAGCATTTCACCTTGTATGTGGGTTACATTTGATGATTTTGACATGAAAAGCATTTTTGAATGTTCTAAAGAGAGGATCTGTGTTAAATATGGCTTAGAAACATAATCAGACTGACCTTACTTTTGGGCTTTCTAAAACAGTAAATTACAATTCAGCCATGAAAGATCTGAATTTTTCAGTATAGTCCTTAACCAAAAAAAATAAGGCAGCTCTGTACTGTACTACTTCAGGGAAAGAAGAGAAAAATTCCTGTTTCCCATTGCTCCCTCACCTCCCCTCTCTTAGGGTAGGGTACGGGAGAGAAAGAAAGAAAGAAAGAAAGAAAGAAAGAAAGAAAGAAAGAAAGAAAGAAAGAAAGAAAGAAAGAAAGAAAGAAAGAAAGAAAGAAAGAAAGAAAGAAAGAAAGAAAGAAAGAAAGAAAGAAAGAAAGAAAGAAAGAAAGAAAGAAAGAAAGAAAGAAAGAAAGAAAGAAAGAAAGAAAGAAAGAAGTCTTCTAAAATTCTTAAAAAGAAAGAATAAGGTCTATTAAAAATAAAATTTATTTTTAATCTTTCACTAGCTAAGTAAATTATAATTTTACTAAAATCAGACATGAAAAATCTACTACACATTTCAGCAGGCAATTTTCAAAATCACATAACCTGTTTAAATTAAAAAAAACCCCTAGGAAAACCTCAGAGTGTTTCAAACCATTTTACCTTTTGGCTCTCGATGTTGTAGCCATCACTATCAGTAACCATATAAAATTACTCTTAGACTGATGAAATGATACATGTAACAGATGCTGACAAGGAATAATGTCCTATCACAACAAATACCTATGAAAGAGCCATTCCTTCCCCACAGAAACCATATATTCCAAATTGAAAAGCAGGCTGTTTTTCCAGTCAACCTTACTAGAGAAAAAAAAAAAAGACCAAACACAAACTTTCATGATCAAGAAAGTCATCTCTCAACAAAAAAAAAGAGACGAATTTTCAGTAAAAAAGATGAATTATTTAAAAACTTAAGGGGGAATGAAGGTATAGTTGTACCATGAGGGGATGGAACACTAAACAAAGTGCTTCAATACTGCTTGGTAAATTAGATTGTCATCTTAATTGTAATACTGGTGCACATATCATAATAAAAATAATAACTAATCTATATGAAATACCCTCTTACCACTTAAAATATGCTTCCAGTTTCTCTCTGTAATCACAGTTAAGACCTCTACAGGACATTAGATAAAAAGGAAGAAATCAATATCTGTATGTAGATGGAAACAGAAAAAAAATTCTGCAGTTCCAATCTTAAGAGGTTTTGTACAGCTTTTCATAAAGCAGTATTAGAGTGGGAATAGCACATAAACAGTGTCATACACTGTTCTAAACAGTGCTTAGAATCTCTTTTTCTTTATTATCTTCTATAAACTGCTTTTCTGCTTTGGTGGGACAGGACCCCTATACTGAAGGCTACAGATTGGGTCTTAGTGGCTTTGACCAAGAAAACCAGCAATGGTTCTTATGTGCCCAGAGAGGAGGTCATGAAAAGTTGCTTTACCAGATGCTGGCAGCTATCCGTGCTGACAGCATGCCATAAAACAGCAACAGCATAGACTCAGCTTCTTGGGCCAGAATATGAAACCTAAATTGTCTTTTTTCAAGATGGAGCATTTAGACAACAACCAAGAATACCTTTATATATTTCTGGAGGCATCATGATATAAAGATTTGGCTAATAATGTATGGCAAACTATATCTGAAAACACTAATGTTATAAACTGACATACTGCAGAATGCACCATTAACTTTTTATTTTTAGAGAAAGCATATGTGCACTATAGGAAAGAGATGAGAATGAGGGGAAAAAACAGGGCTAATTCACCTTATTTGTGAGCACCTGTGTAAGAAAACTCAGCTTCATAAACTTCTTCCAAAAAGCTTCCAACCAATTAGGTGAGGTTTGGATTAGATGTCCAGATTTTTATGCTCTGTGATGGCATTTCAAGACTACTGCAGCACTCCAGAAAACAAACCATTTTCTTTAACCAGCTACAAATATCATCACCTCCAAGAGACAGAAATTACACAGCAGTGCTTTTTTTGACATGAAGACCTGGCTAAACAGAGATAATGACAAATGCAATTCTGCACCTCCTGTACCTTTGCTGAGTTTGTTCAAATGTGTGTATATGTATTACTGTATTTACTAATACCTACTGTATTACTAATTCATTGTTACATGACCATAATTTCTAAAAATAAATCATAGTTCACAGGGTGAGAAAATAAGGTCAAACATACAAACTTAAATTTTACCATTGCCCAGTATTTGAGTGCTTGAATTTGAAACTTTAATGTTCCTTTAATATATTTGCTGAAGACATACTTACATATGTGCCAAATACAATTCAAGTGGTCGAGTGCTGGAAATTCAAAATCTGGATCAACTTGAATGTTATGAAAACTGTTAAAGACCAGCATCAAGATATCATGCTTTATGGACTTCTGGACTTCTAAAGTTTAAAATATTAGGGGTAATTCCTGCCTCTTTCCAAGTCTTGGAATAATAAAAAATAAATCCTAGAATTTTCAAGAACTTTCTACAATGATTTTTCTTTAATACACATAGAATGCTTTGGTGGAGCAGAAAAAAACCCCAACACTCTTACTCAAGCTAAGCTGTAATGTTAAACTCTATGTTTTATTCTATCCTACACATGCAGGTGTGTATTTTAATTGTAGGATAAGGTAATGCCGTTCTAGTAATGGTTTTGCATACCTGTCATTTAAAAAATGCGACTTTTGATTGATTATAATTTTGTCTGATGTTAACTGTTTGGGGAGGAGCTTTCTGCACATAGGAAAGGACTGACAGACTGATTTACTTTTAAATATTTACCAAAAGGCTTCTTCCATTTCCGTGAAAAAAACCTGGTAAGAGCATAGAATTTTGCTCATGCTAAAAAATATCTTTCAGCTGAAAAAACTTAAATCTATCTATTGCCTCAACTTTGATCTGGTGCTATTTTGACCATATTTGCAATATAGCTTTCTATTTCAACATGTCACATTATTTTTTTAGGGTACAGATCATGTCCTCTTGATATACAGCCAGGGGAATATTTTTACTAGGACTTCTTTCTGAATTGGTGTAGCAGCTAGAAGATAAATTGGAGGTTGTAATCAATAAAGCCTGAGGTAATATTTTTAATAATTCAATAAATAAAAATATTAAATAACTGTGCAAGTAGCAGGATTCATCCCTCCTGTACTCTGAATAAGGCAAGAGTCCAACGAAAAACACTGGGCAATCACAAAATTAAAGACTATACCAGATAGGTTTTGAGTTCAGGCATTTTAATTTTCAAACTTAACGATCTTTTAATGTAATATATGAGTATCATGTCTGTATGCATATAAATATATAGAGACTCATGTATACATAAGTAGAACCACAAGCAATCAGCAAATTACTGTAACACCAGCTGTGTATATATATATAGAACTAGGAAGCTCAGTGCCACTAAACTGCTTCATAATGTGGTGGCTTCACTGTTTCCCCCTCACTCTATCATATACCCTATGCTTCCTTTGGTAGCTCTTCTACTATCATTACAAACTCTTTGGGACTGAGACGTTAGACAAATATTTCTTCCAGTTGATAAGCAGAAGCACACAGCCAAATATTCCTGATGTAGTTCTTTTATCTCTGAATAAATTTTGGTACCAATATCCCCAGTCCCTCAAGAGGGCAGACATCCTTATCTATGAGGATGCCACTACAGAAAGAGAAACATGTGAGTAATTTTTCCTAAGATGCTTTTCAATGAAAATAAGCATAACAGAACCAGTCCTGTGTGTCAATCATAAAATAGTGCCAGTGATGACAATTCCAAGCTTTGCAGTCCTCGTACCAGGGAACATGACTTCTGTATCCTGGTAGCTGTGTACTTCAACAAAATGGAAATTAAGGACCAGTCACATTCCACTACTGGTTGCATCCTTTTGCTGGTAAGCCCAAGCTCTCTGGTTTATGACTAGCAATTGCCAAATCATCCTCCAAGAGGATGAAAAATTGAAAAAAAAGAAAATTGCCTGCAAAATTATAAAATAAGTGAAAACATTAATCATGATTAAACAGAACCACATTGATTTTTGCCAGCTGGATTCAGCCACTGACTGTGATGGGAAGGCTCTTCTCTCTTGGTTAACCCTGCTGAGAGCTGGATTAATTTTTTATAATTAATTTCTTAGGTAATAGTGCAAATATCTGTCAAAACAGTTGATCCACCACAAAATCAAATATGGGGTGGGGAACAATAAAAACTGTAATATACTAAAAACAAAGTTAAAAATACCAAAACTGACTGGATCAATGGAGAGGGGAAAAAAAAGTTCTTTATATGAACTGGTCACTCATGCAAAGCAGAAATACCTCGATATGAAAAATGGTCCACCACCCACCCATTCCTCCACACAAAAGGCCTATCTTACAGCACTGTTCAAGGCAGTTGCAATTATATATATATTTATGGAATCTTTAAATACTTCTAAGTATATTCATTATGTTCACACTGACATTGCTCTGAAGGACACTATATAAATGGAAGCTGTGCTTACAAGTGATCACTGCAGATAAACAAGTATCTTGAAGGACTCAGAAAGGAAGTTGCCTTGCTTTGTTTATGGGGAGATTAGCTCCCTCCAGCTGACATAATACCTGACAGATAGAAAAACAAAAGGAAACACTTTGTCATGCAGTGTGAAATCAGATCCCAATGCACTCCCACAAGAGTGCATGAGGGTGCAAGCTTTTGGGGGCAAGAACCCTTTGTCTCCTTACTGTCTATATAGCACCTAGGACATAGCTGTGATTTGCATCCTACAGCATACATCTAAATGATATTAACAAAAGGGTTACCAAATGAGGCTGAATAATGCTAGCAAATTGTAACACATTTAAAAAAAACAATCAAATATTCCTCCCCCAGATCTACACAGGCAGTGCTGCATCCATGCATCAGTTAAGTACTCAAACCCTACCAGAAGGGAGGAATGGAATAATGTTTATCTCTAAGAGGTTATTTTACAGTTTGATGTAAAAGTTCTGCCAATACAGTACACTTCAGTACTACAGCACTGTTCTCCTAGAACCTGAGGTTAAAGACTAAAGGATATACAGAAACTGTGTTTCTTTTTCTCATAGAAGAATTTCAGGATAGTTGCTACCATCTTCGAGAGTCCCCAATACCAGCACTTAGCCCACAGTTCACATCTTGTTGGCTGTCTCAACAGCTAAAACAATGATTGTAATAGGTGCAATTCCTAACTTCTGTCACCTCTGTTGATCCAGGACAGAAAGGACTCCTGCTGACAGAGCTGTATAGAGATTACATTTCTTAGACTGTTTCTTCTATGACTAAGAGCAGCTCAGTTCATGTATGCCCTTTAGTACTTTCCAAGAGTATGATACTGTTTTTCAGAAAGAACTGTTGAACCCTTCTGTCTTATGGGACTGAAGGCTAAATTACAGTTTTGTGGGTTGAGATACAAAAAAAAATTCCCCCTAGTTTATCAGGGTACTAAGAGCACAGCTAAACTTCAGAATATATTATGTGTCCAAATTTGTCCAAACTGGGACAGTACTGTAAGGCACTTTAATGAACAGACGCGTATTTCAGGTGTGCCGCTTCGTTTTTTTCTCATCTGCTTTCTGCTTTTAATTATTTGGTGCTTCTATGCCTATGGCAACATCTTCCTCTGAGTTGCTTTGTCTCATAAACAGGATATTTAGCTGAAATGTGGTGTTTTGTCTTTCTTTTTAATGATTTAATTAACTTACATGCTGAGCAGTGCATATGATTGCAAAAAACTGCTGTAGAACCTTAAAGGCCACTCTTTCAACATCAACATATAATTCAGACATGATTATCTGAATTTCTGTTTACATTTCTAGGTAAGTTTAAAATATTTTAAAAATTACATTTATGTTTTGCTTACTCCAAAAATATTCCTTTATAAGGATTATTTTTAATATTTCCTCCTTTGCAGGAGTTATAAAGTTATAACTGTACAATGCTTTGGTCATTTGTGCAATACTTGGAAAACTGTCAACAGTAAATAAAGTGTGTTTGTTGGGTTTTGGGTTTCTTTCAAAATAATGGCATGGCTGATATCAAAGCTCAAAAAAACCCTTCCTGCTTTAACAAAGAGTAAAGAACTTCATACCTTAAGTGTAAAATACTACTATTAACAATGTGCCTTCTCAAGGCTTGAAGCAGTTCCTGAAGTAATAAAACCCATTTGCTAGAAGAAAGACATCTGACTGAGCTGTTGCACAGTGTCTAAGCACATAAACATCTAAAACATTTCTTGTTATTTCATTCCAAACGAAAGTGGGTGCACTGAGTCTTCACACCGGTCACACAAAAGTCAAATGCCTCACTGCAACCAAAAAAACCCCAAGTAAACTGTTGAAGAGTGTGAGGTAAAGGGCACAACTTTCATATTGTTTACAGTACTAGCAGTTCTGAACTCAGCACAGATGAGGGTACCTGCATCTGGTACAACTAAACAAGGAATTCTGTCTATAAATTGTATCTAATATTAGTAGTAACAGTATTTCATTAAGGAATTAACAAACACTTGCTTATGACCAGATTAACTTCATAGGTTATTTGATTTTAGAAACCTTTCTTAATAGGCATGAAATACAATCGCAGGCCACTAGGAGTTAATAACTCTCCATACCCTTTTGAAGCAGCAAATAAAGTACAAAACCAAGCAAGGGGTTCTACTTGACAAGCAAATTCCAAACTGGTGGGTAAAGACCAACAACACTAAAAATAACCCAGCAGCTAAATACATTTCTGAAATGTTTTCAAGCATTTCACCTGGCTTTTTAGACAGACTGGAAAAGAGGGAAGAGACATTTATTCTTAGTATAACTGAAAACTTAAGAGTCTAATAATTGTTGGTTATAGAAAAATAGTAGTAATATTGCAGTTGAAGTTGTTGTACGCCTCTTCTACTGTTACATTCCCCCTTCCCCTGCTCCCCTGGATCTCTTGATCATTCCACTTTAGTGTGAAGGGGTGACAACAGAGACTTGCGAGCATTTGGAGTCCTTGGCCAGGAGAAGTATGATATTCACGTTTCTGATTTCTTCTTCCTCCTCTAGTTTCCCCTTAAGATCATTTTTATCTTTGCTAACACACTTTTCTACCTTTCTCTTTCCTCACTGGTCTGCAGCTCGAATTCTACACCTGAATTTCATATGTTACCTTTTAGATATGTCAGATACTGCTTCATTGCAACCTCCAAACCCACTTTTGTCCAGCTCCAGGTTTGCATTTCTTTAAATGACCGCAGGTGAACCGTTTATCACCACGGGCCTCCAGTACCAAGCCCATACCCCTTTCCTTACTGCCTTATGCCAATAGTCCTCTACTGTTCATCCTAGACCTTCATTTCACCAGGGGCTGTGGTACCCGTACACCTCTACATTGTATTACTGCAGACCACGCAAAAGACCTCGTTCTACACAGCGTAACAGCAATGCAAACCTAAGGATGTACCACATAAACAAAAGTTAGAAACAGGCACCTGGTCCACTGGCAAAAACCGCTGCTACAGCTGAACCAATTTAAACGCAGGTGCGGGCAGGTGAGGCACTGCCAGTGGGACAAGTTCTGAGGCCTCGCAAACTCGGTGCAAACCCCGCAGCGCAGTGACAGCCGTGGCGATGGAGGGTCCTGCGCAGCACAGCAGAGCAGCGGCGGCCGCCGAGGACGCGGTCCTGTGCCCGCCGCGGCCGCGCCAAGGTCGGCTGCAGCCGGGCAGGAGCCGCGGGGATGTTGCCGGCGGACATGGTTTCAGCCCAGTGGGATTTCCCTGGAAAAAATACATATTCTCCCACTAAATTTTACTTTTTTTGAAACAAAGCGCCTTCGCGTGAAGCTCCATATTCCTGTGCACGCGGAAGGTGGGCGGCACACGCTCCCCAACTGCACGGCCGGCCCTCAGCCCACTCGTTTTCCAGAGCGGCTGAGGATGGGCAAGTATGGCCCAGCCGCGCGTGTCACCACCGCCGGCAGCCTCGGCCGGGGCTGGAGCACGTCCCGGAGAGCCCGCAGCGTTGCCCCGGTGGGGACACCGACCGCGGGGACACCGAGCACGCCGCCCCTGCGGGCCCACCGACCGCGAGCACACTGACGGCACGGCCCCGCCGCGGCTCCCGCCGCCCGGAAGCAGCGGGATGGGAGCGGCTCCCATTGGCCCGTTCTCGTCACCCTGTCCCGCCCCTCGGCGCGGCGCAGGCGGCCATTGGCTGCCGGCGGTGTCAGTCGGCGAGG
>VZTI01004253.1:221234-261687 GCA_013397865.1 Struthidea cinerea
GCCCCGGGCCCGGCTGTGGCCGCTCGGGAGCGGCAGCCGGCGGCGCGGACGTGCCCCGGGCCGGCGCTGGGGGCGATCAGCGCGGCCGCGCTTGTCTTGGGGCGGCGCGTTGAACTTCCCTTCAAGGGAGGATTTTACTCGAAGGTGTTCCCGGACGCCCAGCGGGGCGAGTCAGACAACGAAGGCGGCAGCGGAGGTGGTGCAGCCGCAGAGTGGATCTTAAAGTTGTTAACACAGTTAGCTCAAAGAAAAGTTATTTTAAAGTAAGCGTATCGGTGACGGTTGATACATGACCACTGGCTATTGAGACGGAGGAATTAGAAAGATGAAATCCCTTTTATCCCTACACACTTCTTTCCATTGTTCTTCAACCTACTGTACTTTTAGCGATAGAAGACAAATATTGGAAGGCTTTGAAGTGTTGTCAAATCTTGGTAATTTAGATAAAAACAGCCTCTAGATGTTCTTTATAGATGTCGTTGTAAACATTAAGTATCTTGATTATATAACTTTTCAAGGAATCTGCCAGGATGTTGCCAGACTTTGTGATACAGGACCCGATCTTCCAGTCATGGAAATAAAGAGGAGTTTTGACATTGATTTAGTAGGAAGGAGGATAGCTCCACAATTAACTGTTGAAGATAAAATAGTTTGTGTTATCTGTTGGTCATTTTGCATCTCTTGGGTTGGGCATGTTAAACATTTAAACACTGTCTGCAGAAAATGTAAAGAGCATTTAGCTTGATTCGTTTTTTTGGGGGTTTTTTTGTTGGTGTTGTTGTTCCTTTGTAGCTTTAAGCTTCCTTTTCTACTTTCTAGGAGTATATTGATCTTGTTCACTCTTTCTTGGTAGAGTATTCTGATTAGTTAGTTATAAGGACGTGTTCAATCACGTGATGCATAACGTGTTTTCAGAAGTGTTTTAAATCATGATAGATGCAAACACCATTGTAACACGTACATGCTCTGCTTTGGGGAGCTGAAGCCCATTTTTACAGCTGTGGGAAGGCACAAGTAAGTGTAAAAGATTTGAGGTGTGAAATTTAGAGCTGATACGGTTAAATATTGTTCCCTCCCGGCATACTTACCCACTACATATTTTTGACAGAATATAAATTGCTAATGAAATTTCAGTTCTTGTACATCACTAATTCTGGACAGATCTATACAGGTTCAGCAAATGTCTTATTGTCAAACCAGTTTTTCAGAAACCTTATTTAGTTAACCTGAGTCAGTGTCATCAGAGTATTTTAGATTAATTTAGAGAACAATCCCCATCCAAGTATGTCACACACAGTCATGATGCAATGTCTGAGATGCACTCAGTTTTGCTCGTCTGTCATAACATCACCCATGTTTTCCTTGTGTGCTTTTTTAGGAAAGAAAATCCCAAATTTTTGTGGTTGTTTTGTGGAAGAGAGCAGTGGATTTTTTTAGATTTTTTTACAGGCTGAAAACACTAAGCTTTCCCCACCACCCCACCCTCCCTTGTGAGTGACACCAAATTTTAATCTAAAAATTTAGTTTGTGAATGGGCAAACTGTAGAACCTTCGGCACATGAGTCAACATAATTTGTGGCAGTCATTTCACTGGGGCTGTTCCCAAGAGGACATACATACAGGAGAATGCATGCCATGTATTTGCTACATAGCCAATCTTTGTCTTAAATACTTTTTTTCCATACACAGTTCTGTGGAAACCATTTCTAAAACATCAAAATATTTCAATTCTATCATTTCAGAAGGGTGCTCGATTCAGTGTTTATTCATCTTCTTTGTCTGTTAGTATGTAATAAACTTTTTTGGAGCAGCAATCATTCCACCACTGAAGTCAGTATCACCACTGAAGTCAATATAAGCGTATTAAGTATTTACTTGTTAAAAAATATTAATCAGCTGTAGACTTATTAATATTCTTAAGTATTATAATTATATAATGCTCATACTTAGTTAAAAGTTAGAGGAGAATGCAGAAGATTCAGAAATTTTTAGCTTGCTTTTCATGGTTTTCTTCTGTATAAGAGAAAATGAGTCCATCTGTATGCCTCCCAACTAAAACACCACTCAAAGATGTCCTGGATTTTCCTAAGCTGCTTTTTAGTAGTAATTTTTACAGGGTAGTATCGCTATATGTAATATAATAAGAAATCTGGAACTGAAGCAGTCAATTCTGTTATGTTCTTCACCCTGTTGCTTATTTAGTTAAATAGATAAAGAGGAATACTAAAATATTATTGATGTAATTTGCCATGACTAGTAGGAAAATTATTTCTTTTGATACAGCTAGGGAAAACAAGAGGTATGCTTTTTAGAAATAACTACATTTTAGATTCTACATACGTTCAGTTGAACCAATGAAGAGTTGCAGAAGCTCATGGAAAAGATGAATGAATGATGTATCTCCTAGTTGTATTAGATCATGCAAATAGTACACTGATCTTTTTGGAAAAGCTAATGCTGTTTTTGAACTGCAGTTAAAATACAGACTCATAGCTGTGTCTCCATCAAACTCAACAACTCTAAATGCTGATGTATGGCAGCTCTGCAGAACTCCAGATAAACAGAAGTATAAGATGCCTCAGCATCCAAGTGTTCCCGTTGTTGCTTACTCACAGGCCTCAGATGTTTCCAAATGGTGATAGTATCTGCTGCTGCTGCCTAACAGTGCCATGGGCATAATGACCAAGAGTGCTCTGCTTGAGCACCTCTGTCTCCTGTGAATGCCTTTCAAGGAACTTAGAAAAGATACTCTTAAACAGGAATTCAGCTCCCAGTGCTGAGAACACAGCTCTTCAACAGAGAGAGAGAGGCAAAGATGGGCAGGTCATTCTTTGACTGACAGACTGCAGATATATTGGTGGAAGAGATCAGCTTTCCCCAGCACAACCAGGAGAAAGAAAGGATGTACAAGAGTCTTGGGCCTGTTTGTGGCTACCATTAATACAGAGATGTGATAGTGAACTACAAATCTCAATTACAAGACACTCCTCTTCTTGTATCACAACATGTAAAATTGCCAGGTATTGCATGTGTAGTGGGGAATGGACACTCTTTTTAGCCCTCTTGCATTCTGATTTTTGTAGCTCTCAATTCAAACTCCCAAACTAGTGGGAATAATCTAGATATCTGCAATAGTTATTCATCAAAACTCTACTTTATTATTCCCTTAAGGGTTAAAATGTGTAATTTAATGCATATATAAGTGTATAATTTAATGTATCACTACATATATTTATGAAATACATAAGTATGCATTTTGTGCATCTGAATAACAAGAAGTTACCAAATACTGGTGAGGGAGCTAATGGTGAAAAGTGCAGTGAACAAAGAAAATGCTATATAACTGAAACCCTGTGTGAATACTGTGGAGCTACATTTATTAATTTCTGTGGAGTGTTGTCAGCATACCTTTTCCCTTTGTAGGTGTTCTGTATTATCAGTAGTCTCAAAATATTGCAATTATAATATGCCTATTTAATGTATAAACAGTTTCTGTAGAGCAGGGCAGAAAACACCCTATAGATACTGGCTTTTACGCTAATTTTTTTAAGACTGCCGTCCGAATACCAGTAGGCTTTAACTCTTACTATCTTTTGAGACTTAATTTAGTAAAAATGTGAATGACTTGCATGCCTAACCTTGCTTCCCTTTGAGCAGTTCTGCAGCTCGGCTCTTTGAGCGGCTGATGTTTGTTTCTTTTGTCCCTCAGCAGGTGGCTACAGTTTCACTGAAATAGCTGATCTTGCTGTGGAACAACATCTGCGGCTTTTTGGGGTCACACTGCCTGGAGTAATGCAAATACTTCCTCCTGGGTCTGACCCTTATTTTTGTTTAAAGATATAGTACTAATTTATTGCTTAGCATAGGATGTTGTGTTGGAATTTATACTGAAGGACTGCTGTTATTCAAATCTGACCTTCATCTTTCACAGCTGATAAGAAGCAGGGGTGTAAACTTCATGGTTTTTTTCAGAGCTTAATAGAAGATACAAAAGGAAACTGAAGTTAAGAACATCAGAAAAGCTCTGCTGTGTCAGACCAGTGGACCTGCATACTCAGGGTTTGGTCTCTGACAGTGACATTAAGGGATGCTGTTAGGGACTATACAGAAACCTAGCCATTTTATGAACCTACTCCCTTGTACTCTTCGTGCATACTTGTTTGTCATATTAGGGATGGTAGGTATATATCTGCTCGGTGCATTTAGAGCCCATTTGTGGACCTGCAAACCAAGAAATTGTCTTTTTCAGACTTGCTGATGCTCTACTATATTCACAACCTCCTGTGGCAGCAAGTTCCAGAAGCTTACTACTACCTTTGTAAAGAAGCACTCTAATCTTTATAAACTAATGTTGTGCTAGCTTTGTAAAAGGTCCCTTAGTTCTATTACTAAAGGAATTAGCAAGCAGGTTTATATTAACTTATTTACCATCTTCATGGTTTGATTGATCATATCTTGCTTCAGTCGTCTTTCCTAACTAAAAAGCCCCTCAAGTCTCTTTTTCTAAGGCAGGCACCCCATCCTTTTGATACTTTGTTCTCTGACTAGAGTCTGTTCTTGAGATGCAGAGACCAGAAGTACTTGAGATGTGGATGGACCAAAGTTCTATCCTTGGACCAAGGTATAAATGTGCTCTGTCTTCTCAATTCCTTTCCTCATGATACCCAGTGTTCTGCTAGGGTTTTTCTTGGTGTTGTACATAAAACTGTTAATTCTAGGGATCTGTCAATAAGGACTGCTGGATTTTTTTCTCCAGTCATTCGTCAGCATGGTATGTGACTGAGATTATTTTCCATGAGATGTATTAGCTTACATATATCTACACTGAAGCTCATTCGTCATCTTTTTGTCCACTCTGAGTCCTGCACAGTGCTTCTGGAGCTCTTTGCCATCATGATGGCATTAGTTCTGTGCTCAAAGACAACTTCTTGTCTTTGTCTCAATTTTGCCAACAGTATCATACCTTACGAGGTTTTTTTGCATATATGTCTGAGAGGAATAAAAGTGTCATGGCATATCAGGCAAGGGTGTTCATAGATTTAAAAATCATCTGTGTGTAACACAGGTTTTGTTTTTTTGTTGGAGGGGTTTTTTTTGTTTTGGGTTTTTTTTTTTTTTGAACATCAGTCAACTCATAAGCTCATAAGGTTGACAGGTTATTGCTGTGTGCAGAAATCCAGACCAGATAAGACAGAAAGAAAACTCTGAAAAATGCCATTCCTAGCACTTATTCCAACTGCACTGAATGGGGGAGTGAGAATGGTGGTATATGGTATTTGATCCATGTTGATTGCTGTTAAAATTATTTTTAATTAAACCAAAGAAACTTTTAAAAATATTGGAGTGCAGAGCAGTATTTACTCAAATACCTTTATGTCGCTGTTACGTCCGAGGTGTATAAAGAAAACAACACAGAGTCCAGGCTCATGAACAGTGGAAGCCGAAGCTTTTCTTTAATAATTTTCTGACTACTATATAGGATAGATCGCAAAAAGTGTGTTGAGTGGCAATAGGTAATTGGTTCCTCAGCCATCCACTCCTTGAGAGGATTGGCCAAGTCTTAAGATACCTATTCCATAATATTTTCAAAGTCGAAGCCATAACAATCTTGCAAAACAACTTGCGAGTGCAAGAAGTTGATGAAACTGTGACCTTGTTTAAAATAGTTTACATAGGAAAGGCAGTCTTCTCACAGAATATTGAGAAAAGGCTGAAGAATTTCTCTGGTTCTAGCTTTTTAGCACCTACACCTTTAATGCCTTCCTAGCCTCTCTACGGATTCACTACACAACAGTCTTAACTCCAATGCTATCTAATTAATCACCTTTCATTTGTGAACTGCATTTCATAGTAACATGAAAATAATAACCAAATCTTTTCTTCTCCCTCCCAGTTGTATTAGAGGTTAGGCTGGAAGCCCGCCACATAGAAAGGATCTCTTCATGTTCCTTGTTCAAAGCCGGGCTAGTCATTTGATACCCAAAGCATGTCACTTAGAAAAGCTGCTGCATTGCCAACAGCATTGAGAGTGAGGTTTAAAGAAACATCAGAAATGTATTATTAGTGCGCTGTGTTACTACTTAGTGTTACTTAGTAATAAATGTAGTTTCACAGCAGCGCAAGTAACTCCAGCAGCGCGTCTGTGATGATCCTGTTTTCCCTTCTCCCAGTCGCAGTAACACCATCCTTCCTAACCCTTTGCAGAAGTACTTCAGGACAAAAGTCTGGCAGAAGACCAGTCCTCCACCCTGGCCACTAATTTAAAAAGCCAAAACAAAACAGAAACCCACTTTCTGCCAGCTTGCATCTGCTTCACAGAGGACCTTTTGAAGGCTGTGCAAGGGAGGACATAGAACTATGAAGGTAAAATGCAAGAGGAGAGCAAGAACAGCGGCAGTTAATAATTGCCTTATGTGATTGTCAAACCCCAGTCTGAAGTGCTGTTCTGTTTCTTGATTTATTGTTGTTCAAGTACTTGGCAGAAGTACAGGACTATTTTAGTAGGCAGCCTATTGCTTTGTTAATTTAAATATTTAGCTTAAAGAATTATATTTTACATCCTTTGAAGTAAGGCCCCAGCTGCTCTACTACCCATTTATGAGGTCATCTGCTGTGTAAGTCTGGTTGTCTGAAAGACTTTTACCAACTGTAGTTGGTTGCAGCAATAGGAGTCTTCTTTCATTTTGTTTTGCACTATAATACAGTTCATCAGAACAGCTTTTTCAAATTAGCATGTATTCAAATATATAACAAATACATTTCTACTACTTGATTTTTGTGGTTTAAAGTTATATTCCTGATCTATTAAAATGGGTGCTGTTTGCTGGAATCTGTAGCATCCAAAACAACGCAGTTTGCCAAAGAAAAAGGTTTTGGTGTATTCCATTTGCATGGTGTGCTTGGAACCCACCTAGTGCTACTTCATGACAAGCATGTCCATGTGTACAAGCAGCTGCAAAGTGAAAACAGCTTTCTGTTGGCTGACACAGCTCAAAATTAGTTTAGCGTGGCACAGTGAGCTCATGGTAGCCTGCAAGGCTGTCATGGATGGAGATGAACATTGGCAGTGTGTAGCCTGCATGGTCTTTCTCCCCAGTACTTACAGGCCACAGTAGTGATAATTGCTGAATACATTTGGCAGCAGTGATAGAGCAGTGCCACATGTGCTGCTTATCTTACAGACTATCATTGTAAAAAGTGGAACTTGTGTTCCATCGTTCAATTATGACAATATCTTCTTGTGTTAAGATGTGTGCAATCATTCATCTAACATTTTTATAAGATACTTCACAATCATCAGCCAAATTTTACTATATTCTTCCCTAGAAAAAATACTCTGATGCAGGTACAATGGTACATGTAAATGAAGCCACACTGTTGTGGGTATCCAAAAAAACATTCTAACAAGTTAATTTCTTTTACATATACTTTTTAAGAAGATACATTAAATCTCAGGAATTCATCAGCTCTGTTAGGCAGCTGTGAAAGTGGCATTAGTACAGTCATAGCATTGTACTATAAAAATCTATTATATTAATATTTACATTAAGCTTTCAGCATTTGCAAGACTTTTCCATGCAGAAAAATAATACATTTAATTTCTTTTTGCCAAGCTTTTGAGTATGCTGGGTTTTTGTTAAAAGGCCACAGAAATGGCACCTTAGCTCAAATATAATCATAAAGCAAATTCTGTTATATGTAGTTTATACTGTATTTGCTTAAAATAAGCTAGGAAGTAACAGAGCACTGCTAAAAGTTGGCTAAAAGATTCAAATATATGAGGTTTTCATCACAAGAATTAAGCTTCAAATGAAAGTTTCTCACCAAGTTAGTGGCAACTAGGTCATGTTGAGTCTGATGTCTCTATACTTGCTTGGGATTCACCTCTACTGAATCAGTTTGTTAAAGAGCACATTACTTCTTCTGCGCTGAAATACTTTTACACAAATATTTTCCTGTGTTGCAGCTAAGGTGAAAAACTGTTTTGCAAACCCTGGAGAGACTGGCCTCCTTGCTGGAAATTTTCATGTGCAGATTTCAGATGACTGTACAAAGTCAAACATTAATCAGGCATTGAAATGGGCCAGAAAAGCCTGGAATAGAATTTAAGCATCCGGTCTTCTACTGATTCTTCAAGTTGGATCATATTAAACATTTCACATGGAAAATATACTGCTGCTGGGGCCAAGTTCTTTTATCCATATATTCTATCTACTTCATGGAATTAGAACTCAATGGGAGTGGAATTCAACACATTATGTTCTAGTTACAGGTGAGGAGGAGATACTGAAATAAATTTTATGCGTATCTTATTCTGAATATTTCTCAGGAGAAAATAAAAATTCTTGATAGGCGTGTGCATGAACATAGAGGCATTAGACAAAACACTAGTTAAACTAAGAACTAACTTGTAGAATTCTGTACTGTTTATTCACTTACAATAGGGAAATTAATTACTTCTATTATTGCTGCTAATTCCAAACATAAACAGACTCAACTCTGTTGAGAAGTTCCAAAATAAGATGTTTATTGTGAATTGGTTTTTTATTTGCAGAGAAGAAACAGTAATTCTTTAAGATTTGGTATTGATATCAGCTGAAGTGTCCTGCAAACTGATTTTGGTACTGCAGCTCACATTGTAAAATTGTTCTCAATTATCTTACACAATTAGTGCTTTAATCTCATGAACAATCATGACAAAAGTAGGTAGCAAGAGAATTTAGTAGTAAAAGCAGAAAAGCTCACCTGCAGGTTGTGGGAGAGGAAAGTCATGTATAGCATCAGCTGTCCACTTTCAGACTTTTTTTTCGTTTTGGTTTTCTGAAACAAAATTCATTAATTCTTTTAAGAACGTAAAACATAAAACAACGCTGCAAAACAGCTCAATAAAGATTCCCACAAAATAACTGAGTCAAAAGTAATAGGCTTTCCTCTGAAGGTGTTACACTGGCTATCAGGCTACGCATCAAGTCATAGTAAAATGTGCAGATGAATGTGGATGATGCAGCAGAAGTCGTGGATCATACAGCAAGGAATCTGTCACAGTAGGCTTCTGCTAGGTTTCGTTTGCGCTGAAAGGACTTGTCAGCACAAAGACAGCCCACCTGGAGATAGAAAACTTCCCTGAGCCTCTGCCTGCTGTTGCATTTTGTCAGTGGCTTTTGACTGAGGCATCTGACTGTTGCTGGCTGCATTACTGCAGATCACTCTGGCTGGCTGTCATGGGATCACAGGTCCACTTTGAGGCAGGCACCAAGGCACAGGAGTTTGAGCCTTGGCCAGATTTTATATAATTTTATATAATTTTAAATTATATATTACTATATTAACCACAAAGTCTGCGGAAGCCATGTATTGGTTAATGTATCACAGCTGAGGTCACCTGGAAATCATCTCCTTCATAATTTGAAAATGGTGAGAAAGGAAAATTTCTTTATAACCTAGTAAAAGTAAGCAACATACAAGTGCTAATCAATCTTGTCTTCTGTAAGGTATGTCCCTGTTTACTGAGCGGTCACTCAGCCAAGTTACTGCATGCTTTCTTTTCACTGCTAGAGACGAGTTTGAGGGGATTGCTCTGTAGTGAGACCTCTGGCATGAGCAAACAAGTCAGTTAAATCTGAGCAATTTCTGTGTACTTTGTACAGTTGTCAGTGAAATGAAGACTCAGACCTGATATTTTGGAACTATTCAGAATTATTGTTAATGCAATTCTTTCTATCAAGATACTAGTAAAGGTTCTGTGTGTTTTTTCCAACTTTTATAGATCTACCGAAACTTTTTAAATTTATGGGTTTTTTTCCCATCTTTCAGATACTATCCATTTTTAGATTATTGGGCCAAGGTTCCACTTGCACAACATGCAGTTGATTGAAAGTAATTTTTAGTCATGGTTTTCACAACGTGGTTTCAAGCAGCAGTATTAAAAATACTACCTGATTTTACATTTTAGAAAGTGTTTTGTAATTCTCTTACAGACAAAGCACGTGTGTCAGGTAGAAAGAAGTAACTACTGTCTTGTATGTTGAAACATCCTCTGAATAAAATGTATGATGATTAATACCAGAAATCAGTTTTGGTATTAGTTATGGTACAAATGCATTTAGCAGTACTTGTTTCTTTACAGTCTTTGAGACTAAGTTATCTGTAGAACATGTAGAAGATTCTACACAGTGCAGTGTAGACGTAGTGTCAGGTTTGGCTCCTGAATTCCCTGCTGCTGTGAACACCAGAGCAGATTTGCTCAGGCCAGAGATAATCAAAGGAGCAGTCCTGGCTGGATGTGGTGGATCTGTTCCAGTCGCATTATGGACATGGCATGGCCAGAACTAGTTGGTCCCAGCCACTAGAGAGCAACCAGGAGTGCCAGGCTGGGAAGTATTCTCAGAGGCAGGGATATACATGGGTACCTGGTGGCACTTGTACTTGCTTGGGTGGGTGGAGTTCAAGGCTACTACAGCTTGGTCCCCCGGTCGAGCCTGTGCCAGTGGCACCACATTTGTCATGGTGCTGAGGACACTACAGACTCAAGTGGCTGTTAGCTGGCTTTGTGACAGACTACTCCTCTTGCAGAGTGGAATCTCACACACCCAAGAGCCTGGCCTAGCAGTTCCAAAGTGATGATAAAAATGCTGATCAGAAGTTTAGTGTCAACATTTCTCAGTTCAAAAATAATCTAAATATGCTGTATATATGTATTTATGCATGCCTACATTGTTAATCCATTATGTTGTCTTGTGTAATACCTCAGAATTCTGTAATTGCTTCCATTTTGTACATGTTGTTCTTGTGTGCCAGGTTTTCATAACTCACTGGATGACATTTTTGCCTGATTTGTCAAGAAGGGCATAGTATTAATAACAGTATCTCTTCTTTGTTATCTGATAGACTATTTGAATGGAGGGAAATAAAATCATTCGTTTGACTTTCATATATTTTCATTGTTGAAAAATAAAATGTTGATCTTTTGAAGAAGTTGACCACGTTTTTCATATGTAAAACAATAAAAATTCTTGTAACCTTAGCTTCTTTTGCTATACAGTAGCTAGATAAGAATGTTAGTGTTAGATGTATAAGTACCAGGTTATCTCATGGGACATTAAGATTTTTGAGTTGTTTTCTGTCTCAAAAGACAAAGATTTATAGTATTTGAGCAGTTCTAATAGGTGGTAATATGAAAGATAACTAAAAGAGCCATGGAGCTGACATGTGGAGTTTAGAAAATAATGAAATCCAGACTGGTTGAATTGAGGACTTAAAACTGGAAGACTATTTCTTTCTTTAACTAGTAAAACTTAGGCTAGAAATTTTTCAATGAGATGCAATGACGTGGTTAAAGACAAATAGATTTTCTGACTCTGTAAGTAATACTGTTATATTGTAATGAAAATGCAGGAGGTGTTCCCTATGAAGCACAGCACTAATATTTCATGTATAACCAATATGGAAGTGATTAAATTGCTTTACAAGCAAAGGTTGGTAGCATGGTAACAAGAAATATTACAAGCCAATACTGCCTCTATCTGAAGATGTATTATTTTGTGGTAATGAAATATTGTAATAACCTTGCCCACCTTTAAAGGAGAATCTCAGCTATAGCTCTCTGGAGTTATTCTTCAAACAGTATAATTATTCTGCTTAAATAATTTTTATGCAAAGAACAGTTACAATAAACAGAACCAGGAGAATGAAATGACCATATTAAATGTTAACAAATGCATAAAAGGTAAGCTAATATATAAGTATGCAGATAGAAATAAAATATTTTTTCAAAAGTAAACGTAGTTGATTGCCAAGTGGGTTTCACATTAACGTCATTATCCAAAGCCCACTGGACTAACTAAAAGTGATCTCTAGCACCTCAGTTAAATTCAGTCTTGAGTTCCTTACCCTCTTCTGTAAGAGTGAAAAGCCAGGACTTCCCTTAATTTCAGTGAATCCAGTTTTCAGGACTTAGGTAGCTTCAGTGTATTTAACAGTTTTCTCTTGAACAAAGTGTAGCAAAGATTTATACTTTCCTTTTCCACAAAAACTGTAGCCTGGGGCTTCATCAGGATAGTATTCATACTGAATTTGCTCTTTTAGTATTTGTTTACTGTCAGGAACACCTTGCTCAATTTTTGTACTATGTTCTGGAAATAATGAGAGAGAGAAAAAAGTGAAAACTGTGTGAGTTTGGGTGAGAAATTGGCAATACAGTTAATATTAAAGTTGACATGCATTTTAAGATTTTAAAGGAGATTTGAAATAAAATAGTATGCTCTGTTTTATAAGGATGGTTTGAGCATTGCTAGAAAGCTTGTATATTATTTTTTGGTTTTCTCTGAGTATAAAGTTTGCAAAACTGTTTTTATTTTTTTCTTTTCTGATCCAGCTATATTTTTGTACATAGGAAGGTGTGCCACATATATATGATCTTTGTTCCTTTCAAATACATAACTCTTTCATCATTTGGGGCGTTCGTATAACCCAGTTATTTCTTGTTATGAGGAAATTCAGACCTGTACTAAAAGCTGTTACCTACAGATTTTTGTGCCTGTTAGCTTAAAAGGGAAACAGCTTGCCCCCTCTTGTTGCTATACTATATAGTGGAATGACAATTGTTCTTTTAATTAGGTCATTAAGACATATACAGAGGACCTGACTTGGCAGACCTAAATTACATAAATGCCACAGAAAGTCAATAGGATGTTTGTTCATGAAATGAGAATTTTGCTGAACAAAAGATGGTACTACTACTAATAAAACTCTGCATCAAGGTTGAATTCATAACACTGTACCAGCTATACCACATTGAACTCTCTGATGGAAATGCAGTTTGAACTCCAATGTTTACTCAATATGGAAGTGATGAATACATGGCTCTAACAGAAATGCCATTTTTTGTGCAAGGTAGTTACCCAGTGACTGAAGATGAGTACTTCAGTTCAGGAATTGGGCATGTCAGTTACTACTGTTCCAACTAGGATTTATTTCAATGGCATTTTATTAAATGTACCAATTTGTGTATAGTATTTGACTTCAGGTGGTGGTGACACAATACTTCTTAGAAAATGCTTTTCTGCTTCATCATGTGAGATGCTGTCCAGGGCCCTGTGCCAGGGTCATGTCAAAACTTGGCATGAACTTGTATGGGAATTTCATTTACGCTTTTTCAGGGTCAGTTTCACTAACGGGTACCAAGGAAGATGCCTGAAGTGTAGTCACACATGACATGCTTTGCTTTTTATCAGAGAGGTATCAGTCAACACAGTTGGGGTGGCTGTTGTCCTGTTCAACTGAAAGGACAGATTTTGTTCGCTTTAGAGGTCTGTAACAGTTCCCAAGGGAGAATTTCCTGAAGGGAAAGGATAAGGCTGTCCTGCTTTTGCTATTTTCTGTGGCTAGCTAACAGGTACTGTTTGCTCTTCTGTCCTGGAACTGCTTTCTGACCATGCATGGGGCTGCATGCCAGTGGAGGCTGATGTAGATCAATACAGAAATAGCAAACTAGCCTCTGCCTAAATGTGCTAACCTGACCAGGCTCATAACATCACACTTGAAGGCTTGACTTTCATTGGGGAAGTTAACTGTCTGCTGTAACACCCTCTCCCTGGCAAAGAGGAGGAAATTCCTAAATGTTGGTGGAGAGTTCTGTTCATTTGTGAAGTATTAACGAGCTGTTATTATTCTGGTATTACCTTTAAAATATTTTATGGTGTGCTAAAATGAATACCAATGTCACAGCAGCCGTGTCTTATTCACGAGGTGTGATGCATGAACATGAGGCTAGTTGTTTTCAAACAAGGACTAATTTCTGGCTTTCCCCAGATATTAACTAAGTTCACTTAAATAGATTTTGGATGACACAAGAAGCAATAGTCTATTTGAAAGCTTATAGTTCTTTGAAAATACTTGCAATTCCATTCAGTATGTGAACGAAGTCCAACCAAAAGACTTCAGCGTTCCACAAAATAAATCCAGGGTCTTCACTCTTGCCAGCATGCTGGGAGTTACATTTTCCATCTAAAATTGATTTCTAGCTCATGATTATAACTCTTTTATAAATGGTTAGTTTTTATTGGGAAGATATTTCTTGCCTTGGAAAAATACTTTTTTTCCTTAGTGCTAAAATCATTGAGGTGGGAGGTTTGCAAGAGAAACTTCAGTATCAGAACCCAAACGAGGCAAAGGGCTAAAAATGTATCTTAAGGACCATTAGTCAGAACAATTTGAGCTGACAGTAGCCAAGATTGTTTTATATATGAAGTTCATCAAATAGAAAGTTGGTTTCTTTAGCTGGAAAAAATGCCTAAAGGGGTACATTTTTGCTGCAGTTGCTAGGGAGCAGCTTATACTGTGTCCATGGGATATAATGGGAGCCGTGTAAAATGCACTATGCTGATAATTTACCTCAGAGTGGTTAGAGCTGAATATTACAGTCAAAGAGCACATCTCATTGTACAAAAAATGAAGAGGAGATGGATGGTCTTAGTAATGTTAGGTGACAGAGCCACTGTGGTATACAAGGCACAGTACATGTGTCAGCAGGCTGACAGGAGCATGTCGGTCCTACATGATCCTTAGGTGGGGCTGTGATTAAGTGAGCAAAAAATTAATACATTGGCTAGATGGGAGGAATGAACATAGCAGAAGAGAAGTAAAACCGTGTTTTGATGTACTTGACAGATCTTTGGAATGAACAAAGTCCTGAGAATCCCAAATACTGTAGTCTTTTTTTAAGACCAGCTCACTTGACTGGAGGTCTGTGCTACCAGTAGTATGTTGTTAAACAAAATGAGGATGGGTAAACCAGGGGGGATCTGACTAACCCTGCTCCAAAGTGAAAATGCTCCACTGCATTTGGAAACAGAGCTGCTTAGCTATGAAATGTCAACACCTGTATTATAAACCTCTATAATTACTTGGTTATAGAACTTCGTAGTTTTATTTCAGAATCTGTCAAATTGGAATTATTTTGGTTGAAAACACAGCTTTAACAGTTCAATATTATTAAAATTGTAAATACAATACATAAATTATACAGCTATAACACTGGTTTCTTGTTTTTAAAGCATTAAGCATTTCCAAAAATTATCAAAATATTGCTATAGATTTCCATTTTAATATAATAGTTAAAATCTCACCAATATTTTTTCCTTACTGCATCAATACAGCGATACTATCTTGAAGTTAATTGCTTCACTCATTTGAGCACTGGTGCAAGTTTGTCTCTTGTAAGTAAGCAAGTACACATACTGTACACAGAGATTGAGTGTGTTTTCCTCAGCAATTACTGCATTTGTTCAAAGTGAATTAGAAAATCAAAAATGTTAGGAATAATCTTTAATTAGATGATTAAAGAACCCAGGTAGTAGTGTGATGTTCAGATAAAACAAAAGGTATTCCATAGCATTTTTAGACCATGGTAGAATTCAGATAGGATGCGAGCTGTACTGTGCAGGTAAAGTGCCACAAAGGGGTTTGCAGTCTCTTGAAATACTGCATGGCATATATTTATAGTTTTCAAGCAATTTTATCTTTCCAGGCTCAGCTGCCTCACCTTGAAAGATGCTTTCAATAAGCAATCTCACAGTAAGCTGTCTGAAAACATGATGATGTTCCTAACAACAATTTGAAACCCATTGGACTTGGCCTTCACAAAACTTTGTGAACAGATACTATCAAAATGCAGCTGAAGTTAATGAAGTTATGTGCACTAGATACACTAGCCACACTAGCCAAAGATTTAAAAAAACCCCTTTCATAATCTGCTTTTGCAGATTATTGACTTCTCCAACCTTTTCTAAATGTTAGAGGGTTTTTTTTCTTCTCTAATCAACCTTTAGGTATTTGACTCTTTCAACAGTTTAGCTCCTGTAATTTTTTCCTAAAGATCCAACTTTTTTTTTCCCAAAGACATCTTTTGCTATTGAAGAAACATCTCAAATTGATTCCAAAGGCTCTGTTCACAGTACAGTCTTTAAGTAATGCCTCCTTTTGAATAGATTTGTTGCCCATGCATTGTTCTGAGAAGCAGTTTCTGAAATGCTCCTTTTAAAGTACAATACGATAACTTCCTTCTGTAGTTTCTATATTTTTATATGATTGCTTTCTCTGTGGATTATATTATTATAAGCTTAAATTAATATTACATTCTATACATAAATATTCACATGTTTTTCATTTAGCTGTTTGGGTTTGCTTTTGTGAATGAAACATGTAAAACTAATAATTCAAAAGGAAACAGGACTAGACATTGTAATTGCTGTTATATATAGTTGTCTGCTATCCCACTTTTGTTCTACTTCACTTCTGAAATAGCATAATGCATTTCTGTTAGTAACAAAAAGAAGAGTATTTTGTAAAGAAACAGTCTGACATCTGGAAAATATTTTAATCTATCTCTTAAAAGATTAAGTACATTATTTCTATTCCTTCTTTCCTTGTATTCAATTTAAGTGTTCAGACTTGGACAATGAGCATGGGAAACACCAAGGAACAGTCAAATACTTTTGCTTTCCTTAGTACAATGAAAATACCTACCTGTTTTTTTAAAATGTCTACTGTTGCCAATCTCCCAGAGATAATTTTTTTCAGTTGAAATGTTTGGTACTTACAAGATTATTGGGATTTTTTACCTGTAATGATCCTAATATTCACATAAACAGTTTCTAAAATAACCTTGAAAAGTCTGTATAAAAGCTACCTACAACTAAGAGATTGTTATGCATTCATTCTGAAGCATTAGAGCAGTAAGAAAATCATTAATTGTAGTTGATTTCATAGTTTGGCATTTTTCAAGTCTTTTTTCTTGCCCCGGATAATGCCTATTTTATTTAATAGAGCAGATTGGAAGTTGTGCCTCTGCTGCAACTTTTTTGGATTAGATTTATAGTTTGCTTTCCAACTAACTTAACTCTGGAAAGGACAGTTGCTTTGGGGTTTTTGTTTTACAAACCTGAAGCAGAAGATTTGATGCAAAGTGCTGGATCCAAATAGCCAATGTCTTATGGGAAGAAGGGGCCAAAGTTGGAAAATAAATCTAGAACTGGAATATAAATGTTTAAATGGGATATGATTTGTCCATTCTGAATACCAGTGCTCTCTGGATCTCTTAGCCATAAATAAAAATCTATAATAAATAGAAATAAAAATTTTCTGAAGTCCAGCTCTAATTTCTTAGCACCTTTTTGTAAAACTAGTCATAATTTTGTTCTATCTTGTTTAAAAACAACCTTTCAATCTGCAAATGCCACCTGAGTTGTCAAATATTCACAGAGACCATACTCAATCTTACATAATGAAAAGAATATTTTTCTTTTATGTCTGTTGTCGTGGTTTAAACTCAGTCAGCAACCAAATGTCACACAGCTGCTCACTCACTCCTCCACCAGTGGGATCAGGGAGAGAATCAGAAGAGTGAAAGCTAGGAAACTCATGGGTTGAGGTAAAGACACTTCAATAGGTAAAGGAAGAGCTGTGCACACAAGCAAACCGAGCAAGGCACTCATCCACCAGCTCCCAGGGGCAGGCAGGTGTTCAGCCATCTCCAGGACAGCCAGGGCTCCACCACATGGAACGGTGACTTGGGAAAACAAATGCCGTGATTCCAGTCGTCCACCCTCTTCCTCCTTTTTCCCCCTCTTTATATACTGAACATGCTGTCATATGGTCTGGAATGTGCCTTTGGTCAGTTGGGGTCACCTGTCCCAGCTGTGTCTCCCCCCAAGCTCCCAGGCACCCCCAGCCCCCTCGCCAGCGTGGCCGTACAAGGAGCAGAGGGGACCTTGGCTCTGTGCAAGCCCTGCTCAGCAACAACAAAAATGTCTCTCTATTATCAACCCTGTGCTCAGCACAAACCCAAAGTACAGCCCTCTACCAGCCACTGTGAAGACAATTAGTTCCTCCTCAGCTAAAACCAGCACAGTCTGTGAAGGAAGATGTGAGTTTTAAGTAAATGTCTCTCTGTGAGGGTCATTCATAGAGATTGCAGTTAATTGATATTTTGCTGGAGTTACTCTTGGTAGTTCTAGTCACGGAAGTCTGTTACAGCAACATAGTTCAGTTTGTGAGATAGCCATATACCACTGCAGAATAGTCATGTTTCATTTTAGAGCCAGTCCACCATTATTGGTAGAATTTGTAATTTTTGCTGTCAAGAAAAGACATTTTTAAAGGGAGGGAAATATCTTCTAGTAAGCTATATTTTCACAGACCTTAGCTTCTAATCTGAGGGGATTGTTGACAATCCTCTGATTGATTTCTTAGGTCAACTGAGAATTCAAGGTTTCATCACAAATAAAAATTTGTAAAGTCAACATGATTAGTGGTGTCTTGCTACTGTCTGCAAATGTCTTTGCACTTCCAGTACTTTTTCATTTTTAAATACTACTACAGAGGAAAACCATATAGTAATAGTAGTGGGTTCTAATTTTATCAGTCATGATACTTCTTGTTGTTTTTGTTGGAAAGAAAATTAAGTAGGCTTTGGCACTGAGCTGTTAAAGCTCAGATATTTACAGGAGGCAAAGTGAACATCTGTGAAATCTCTATTTCCAGAGCAGCAGTCACCCAAAAAGTGTAGGCACTTATATGCAAATCCTGAGTCCTCTCAGCAAAATGTTCTGGAATTTGAGGTGTGGCATAGGGAAAATAATGGAATGCTGCTTCTGCTCCTTTAATAAATATCTACAGATGCTGTGTCTGAGCTAAGTTGCTGTGTCCAAGCAGGGGCTGGCATTCATTTAGTTTGGTTGGTTTACACCACATACATACAAATCTTAAATGTTCAGAGAGAGCAATTGTGTGACTAGTAGAGTAATTCAAAGCTGTAATTGCAAGGTGAAATGATGGCATCTTTAGTGCCATATATTCTGTAGTCTTAATGCTACATTGTTCCTGATGAACATCTTACCTAGATAGTACCTGCATGTTTACAAAAGGCTGAATGAACTTTGGACTGCTCACAGACAGGGACTGTGGGAGGGACGATTCTTCCCTGCTGTTTTGTGTTGGAATCACAAGCCAGGGCTGGAAGCTGTTTTAAGGTGACAGCACTGTAGCTACTCAAGGGTGTAGCCTAAGGCAGCATACCTCTACATTGCAATGTTGGTATGATATGTGTTTAGACATACATTAAAAAGTTGGCCTTGCTTTGCAGAAGTGATCCAGAGATTCTGAACAGTAGTGAATCATCTCATTCTGCCATTACACCCTTAATTTTCACTGCAGTGTTTACCCCAGCATTTCCACTCAGCTCTGGGATGGCTCTAAATTGGTTATTCAAGTTGTAAGGAAAAGAAAAGGATCTAGAGCAGCTAGACAAAATAGAATCTACAGTGAGTCACAGCCAAGGTCTAACAATCCAGTTCCTCCTAATAAAGATTCCGCTATTGCTGCTCAGCAAGCAAATACTAGATTTCAAACAGTAGTTTTGACTCATTAAATTCCCTTAGTCCCACCCATAGCTCTATTTTCTGAGAGAAAAGGTGCTTCTACAGTGTAGTTCATGTAAGTTAGATAATCCTACCAAATGGTTGGATTGTGCAAGAAAGACCAGGTTGTCTCCAGCTGTCTGAAGATGAAGGTGAGGTTGGACAAAGCAGGTAGCTGCACTTCTGTCAGTGAAGGAGAATTTAAGATGAATTGTGTTAAAGCTGACCAGTGTCAGTCTGCCCAGGCACTTATCACCTGTTCCTCCCTACCCACAGATCAGCTACTCTTTCTAGAGCCACAAACCTATGTAAGAAAGTATTTCAATGACAATTATACTAAGCAGAGACTGACCAATAAGCAAATTCCTCAGCTTGCTGCATTGTGGCATCAAGTTTTAAACCATGGTTCACCCCAGTTTCCAGCGCTAAGAATGGTGAATCAGGCGTGAATTAAGTTATGTTGCCAAGATCTCCTTAATGCAAGTTTTAAATGTAAATGAAGTTGCAGGAGTTGCACTGCAGGTGAGCTTTGTTATGATAGTGTCCTTTGGTAGGTGTCATGGAGTCTCCTTCTCTGGAGATGCTCAGAACCTCCCTGGATGTGATCCTGTGCAACCTGCTCTAAGTGAACCTGCTTTGGCAGGGGGCTTTGACTAGATAGTCCCTTCCAACCTCAACGATACTGTGATTCTGCATTCCTCTGGGAATGAAGCTGAGAACTCTGATTGTTAGGTTTTTTTTAACTGATGAAGGTACCTAAATCAGTAACACTGTCTTCTTGATATAGCAGTTGCTTTTAAAAGGCAAGTAAGAAGATCCACTGAGGAGCTACATCCTTGGTTATTCTTGCAGATTCTGGAGATGCTGAACAGGCATCGCATGTTCCATGTGGGTTATGCTTGTTTAGTGCAGACTTGGTTCTGTTGTTTGTTGCTGGGGTTTTTTTAACTGCCAACTAATCTTGAGGAAACTTGTGATCAGCATTTCCTTGATGATAAATGAAGGAAGTAAACAACTAAGAGCTCCTTGTGTGCTTTTCTGAAGTATGGGACTACTCAGATTGATAGCATCCACAAAACAGCAGACTCATTTGCACTTACCTACTCTCCAGCTGCTGTGTTTGGTATCATAAGATATGGGGTCAGGATGGAATGCCAGAATTATTCATTCTTTGATGAATGAGACTTTGATGAGTAGGAAAGGGGATTTTGTTCACCTGTTTTCTAAATAGAATGTGAGGCTGTACAAGGAACTGTCAATAGCGCTGTATAGGGGATCTCTTCTATTACCTTCATTAGAAAATCTTAAAGGTAAATGACAGATCATTGTTTCCCTTTCCTAGAATAGAAAATTGGCATGGAATAGCGAGAGCTTGTAGTCAAAAGACAGGCCTCTAAAGTCACAAATTTCTCATAAGCATTTGTCAGTAACATAGGGTATGTGTCCATGTGTCTGGCTCATTTTCCCCAAACATTACAAGGATTTTCTGTGGTCTAATCTGGTATGTTCCAGACATTCAAAACAAAACAGAACAATTGTACTACATATATATTTTATAGTCTTCATGAATCTGTTTAGATTCACAGCCCCTAAAATTATGAGTGGAAAAAAATGTATCTGATAAAGATACACCTTTCTGATAATAGCAGTTTAATTAAGGATTGTTTTTTACCAAAATCAGTGGTCCTCCAGAAAATTACATATAATTTAAATTCTAAATTGCTGTTAATACCAATTAAAATTAAGATTACTGTCTGCCACTTGCATTCTTTGTTACACATCTGATGACAGAAAAGATGGGTATGATGGTACAGGCCTCCTTGGCCTTGCTGCCAGTCCTTTATTAACTCAAGTAGAAAACTTGGCAAGTGGAGTTGGGCTTCTGACCCTTTGAGAAGGGCATCTCCCTTTGATAGAAGAAAGTGTTTCAAACCACAAGTCAAGAAACAGGATTAATAGGTGTGAAAAGCAGTTGTGTGCAGACCACAGCAAGCATGAAAAAGGTTAAGACAAGATTCAGACAACCAGTAAGACAGAGAAATGAAGAAACAGCAATGTGGTTATGTGGCTGTTACTTTGTTTACCAGTGACCACACCTAAAACTAATTGTCGTGTATAGAAAACTGAAGGAATTAGTCCTTAGATTATGTTGGAAACCTCAAAAAAACCCTAAACCCACAAACAAAAAAACCCAAACAAACAAGCAAAAAAACCCCCCAAAACAGCAACAACAAAAAACCAAACAAAAAACCCCTAACAAAACCAAAAACCCACTGGAAAAAGTTATTGCTTTCTACCTCTGCATTTAACATGTAAATTATTTTACTGTAATTTTTTTTTATTTACTGCTGAGCACTGGAGTACTTTGTCTAACACAGGCATCTTCATACAAAGGGCAAGAAATAGCAGGTGACACCTGGATAAATGTCTAAATTACTCTGTATGACGATATGCATTCAGGGACTGTATAGTGTGTCCAAAGGATTTTTTGCACAGAGTGTTAAGAGCCTAGCAGACAGAAACTTTAATGGGAATTGGTACCTATAAGAGTTAGAATAATGCAGGCAATAAATAATAGGAATGATCCTGTTCAAGCCAAAGGAAGACTTAGCCTGACTAATTCTAGGGGGGGGAAGAAGTTTCTACCATTTTTGTAATTTTGTTCTTCATATGCATGTCCTGGGCTATCAATCAGCTTTCTTTAACTGAAGCCAGCTGGCAGGTGACACTGCAGTTTATCAACCACCAGTAAATAAAATGTTATGCTCCAGAAAAATTCAATTCCCAAATCCCACCCCTAAAAGTCAATAAAGCTTCTCCTCCAGCTAAAGCATTTCTTATGAGCATTCATTTTTTAAATACAGCAATTTTCGTCACCCTTCTTAAAAATACAGATAAAAACTAAAACCAAATTAATATTAAAAACTATGAAAACTGTGGTACTAGAAACAAGTATCTTTTTAATTTTCATAAGCATTAAACTTTTTTTTATTTGGGTTAACAAATAAAGTTATTTAAAATTAGTAAGGATGCAAAGATTTATTATATGAGTCCTTAAAAACTCAAATAATGTTTGGAATTTGGGATATTTATACTACAACCTTACTCTCACTCTCTGAAGCTCCTGTTCCAAAGTTAAACATCACAAGACTGGCTACTCTGTTGTATAGGATTTTATTGCATTAAGATATATCATAATACACCTAATAATGTTGTCTTTGTGAGTCAGTACCCAGCTGTGGTTTAGTTTGGAATTTCAAATGTAAAGAACTAATAAAATCCAACTCAATCTTCATTAGTATTTACATCTTTCCCTTTAAATATTTTGATGCACTTTCATTAGGAGGTGGCAGAGACGTATGACCAGTCTAGCCATGGAGGCTCAGGGGTCTGTGTGCTTTGCATCTGAAGTCTGCATAAGCTGCCAGATTGTGCAAACGCCTTTTTCACCTTCCTTTGTATATCAAAGCTGTATTTAAACTTCCCTAGTGTTGTGGTTATATAGAATTAAACCTCCTGGAATTCTTTGTGTCACCTTCTATTTCTGCCAGTGACATCTGGAGTCTAGTGTGTTACAGTTTTGGTTTCAAAATAGGCTGCAGTTAACTTATAGGATACTAACCATTTAATGCATTCCCCTTCTTTCTGATCTTTTCCAGCAGCCTCTAGAACTCTACCTCAAAGAGGGTCCTACAGCTTGCTCTTGGTGCAAACTGAAGGGTTCAGCCCTTCATGGAATCAATGGGGTCTAATCCATTCCTATAAGTATCCTTAAAAAGATTCTGGGACCTTCACTGATTGACACAATATGGTCAGTTGTCTGTTTGCTCTGTATTCAGTGTACAGTGAATCGTGTTACTTCCTAATCCCATGCTCCTCTTCAGAGAAGCCGGTGCCCATCTCTGAGGAAATACCTATTCAGATCCTGTTGCTTCAACCCTCCTCTGTGATCAACCACCACTCTTTTAAGATGAATCTGGATGGAATGTAATCAAAGTCTTACAAAAACAGAAAAATATCCATGTGGAATTCTAACAAATTGATTTGTTGGACAGCTCATGTTCACTAATACATATTTTAGCTCAAAAAAAAGTTATGTAATATAGGAAGGAAAAAGTGTATTTTGTTCATGATTATGCTAATTATAACCATGCTTGAATTTGGAGGGGGCTTGTTTGGGGTTTTTTAAACTCAGCTGCTTGCATGCTTATAGATTTTTAGATAGGAATACTAGTACTCCTACAACTTTAAGAAGTTATGGGGCATATTTACAATGGGGAAGAATTTCATCTACCTATCTGGAAGATGAGTCATATGGATAAATGTATTTGATAAAAAATGAAAAATAAAGTATCTCCAAGTGAATATGAAATTCAAAGAAACCATCATCAGATAAGACACAGAAGTAATCTCAGATCTATGTATTAAATTTGAGCCAATTGACTAAATTAAAAAGATTGGAATTATATTCAAGTTATTTCTGACAGTTACATTTTCCTGGTTTACAGAAGAACATCAAGAAGGACATTATATACTGATAAATTTGGTCTAATCTTATTCAATAACTAGAAATATATTGAAGCTTACATTTCTAAGAAGCATTTACAAGGCGATAACTGCTAAAAATTCTGCCCAGTGTGTGGAACAGGCTATTTGGGGTTTTTCACGAAGGAGAAATACAGAAATATACGAAAGAACCTGGGAGTCGAGACAACCATCTTCCCAGTTGTTTTTGCTTGTGTGGCAGTAGGATTTATTTTTCTCTCCTGAGTAAGGTTTTACTGGGAATGAAGTACAGCATTTTTTGTGGTCCCACTCAGAAAGCCATCGTCAGTGTCTGAGATAATCCAGCACTGGCCCTTTTCCCACTCAAGCAGAAGTTGTGTGGTTCTGCCTTGCTCACAGGATGCAGCAGGACTCCCTGCAGCCTTTGGCTGAGTGACCAGCCCTGCCCTGCACAGCACCAGAGACTCCTGTCCTCATACACACCTGCCAACCACCAGCCTGTGTGCTACATACATTGGCAAATACATTTTCATTTCAAAGCCATGTTTGTCACTGAAAGTCTTTGAATTTTATTTGTGGTAGCTAATTGCTGGGACAAATGAACTTGCTGTTGGGAACAAATGATGTTCCAGCACCTCTGCAAACAACATCGTGTAACACTGTGGTGTGTTGGGTAAATTCAGGACACCAAGGTGAAGCTCTGTCTGGTTCTAGGTAGCATCTGAGAATAAGGATTCCTTAGTTCATTAGCTTTCTGAAAAATTATTTGCCTACATTAGAAAAAGGAAAAGCTGCCAGGAAAACAGACAGTTTTCTGGTTTGAAAGCCTATGGGAAAAGTGGAACTAGTTTGGTTTGCCTTGTCATCTGGATGAATAAATAAATAATGTAATGCCTTTATGAAAAATAATCACACTTTATTCTTCCCCAAATGGTAATATTGGTGCACAGAAATGAGGAAAGCTGTATTGCACGTCCTCTCTCCTGATACCACATTAGCTTTATTCTAATTTCCATGTAAAAGGAATTACTTGCATGTTAACAATAAGCAGAAAAATCAGGACCCTTCTGCCATTAGGTAATCTAATGCCAAAAGCACTGCCACAACTACCTTCCTGACATTATTTATGTAGGGAAGGGAGACAGTCAACATCTATTATGTCGTTTTTCTCACCAGCCCCCAGCCCAGGCGTGCTGAGGTTTAGTGTCAGAGACACGGAGGCCAGCATTCGGCTGCATTCTTACACTGAGGTGAGAAAGTCCCGACCAAAGCCAGCACAGTGAAAAAAGGGGTAATTTGTAATAAATATGAGATAGATGGTATTGACAATCTGACAAGGCAAATCCTTGTTTGCAGTGGGAATGACTTGCAGTTAGCATATAAGGTCAGACAGAGGATGTTTCGTATCCAAGTCATCATCAGCTACAAAAAAAGTTACTACTTTCCCCCTGGGCAGTTGGTATTGTCATTCACACCTGTCTTTACCATTTTTTCCTGATACAAACCTGAATGTTTTTTAAGCCTGTATGCTAACTATACACCTGTGTACCCTGGGCAAAGAAGGCAAATGGGGGAAATACGGGCTTCCATTATGTAAACAAACATTTAAATACCTAAACAAAGCAGCCAGTTCCTTAGTTTGCTCTTAAGGTATTCTGGTAAGTAAATATTTTATTCTTGACTGTATTCACAGACATTTTGCCAAGGAAGGTTCCACATTAAAATCTAGGAGACTTACATAAATATATCACCTGCCAGAATTTATTCTTGGTTTATTTTTATGCTCTTTCAGAATCATCCCATCCATCACGAATTTACTCCAGGTCACTGATCCCAGGTGAAAGTCAGGCTGTGCTACACTGAGTAGGGAAGACAACTGCTTGTGTTTGCACACCCCAAGGATATTCTTCTCAGAGGAGGCATGGAAGAAGCTCATAGATTCCTTGGCATTGATTCCTAAAAAAGACATGAAATTTTGATGCTTCTTTTTAGCTCTGAATTGTCTAGCTAAAGCAGCGTGGTGCTGTTTGAGCCTCTCCAGTATCACTTAAGATGATCCTCTCCAGATCTGCAGTGAAATGCCATAACCTCTTTGGGTATGTAACAACCCAACTCTGTATTAATTATATAAAAATGTCACTCTTTTTACTCTATTCTTACCAAACCTATCACCTAATTCATGTGAAGGAAACATTTCTATACCTTTTAATTCCAGTTATACCCTGAAGAGTGAAGCATGGGAGAACTTTAGTTCAGTCTACCTTTTTTTCTCCCTGAAAGCATCAATGAGCATGCAGAGAAGACAGGGAGATAGTGACAGTCTTTACTGTACCTTTAATCTACTGTAAGAATCCTTTTCTTATTAATAATACATGTGAAAGAAAGAGCTTCAATGGACTGATTGGTTCCAGGTGCTCTAACTATATGCCTCAAATGATAACAATGAAAGCAGAATTTTTAGAGATAGGAGTAAGAAAAGAATGTGTTTAATATGTACTTCTAGAAATAACTTCATATCCATTCATTTTATGGGCACTAATCTAACCACACAGTACATATTCTGGTTTTGCACTTATCTAGGATCTTGTCAAAGCATCCCTGTTGTGCCTTTGTCAAGCAGAATTTGAATAAAATGCCTGAGTAAAAAGTAGAAGACTAAGGAAGAAATCAAGCCATAAAAAAAAATGCACATCATAATGTAGCAAGTACATAACCTATTGCACCTTGAAACAAAAGGAAAGCTCAGTGATTTTCCAGTGTACTCACTTGGCACTCAACCCTCATCTGTGGGATCCTCATATGTGTCACTTCCTATAATAGTGAATTCAAATAAATTCATTTTCAGTTTTCACTGTTTGCTATGCTCTCTCTCCTTCTACTTATTGTTATTGACTTTTGTCAGCCTCTGATGAGTTTTTGTGAAAAAGCCAATGTACATTCAGCCTTCTAATCTTTTGAAACAGGGAATAGATTACTAGAAAGAATGGGAATATTATAAAATATAAATTGATATAGCTGGAAATTAGTTTGTTCTGAGTTATGTCCTATTATCAACTGAATTTTGCACAATGCAAATCAAAACACATGGAAATAAAAGTACAAAAGGAAAATTAAATTCTTTTTAACTTCTCTTTAATAAGTGTTTCATTCCTAGTAGAGAACCAGAGCATCTTCCCTTCATAAGTATAAACAGAAAGCAATAAAAATGAGTTTGAGATTGAATGAGGATCCTGGTAAATGAAGCTGACACCAGAGGGATGGAGGGTAGGAGTGCACAGCAGGGTGACAGCTCTAGGAAATGTGTGTGTGTGTGTGTGTGTGTGTACATGCATATACTCTGAAGGGAGGAGAGAGAGAAACAGGAGAGGGTGGCAAGAGATCATTAAAAGACTGAAGAAAAACAAGTTTCTAGAGAATAGAATTAAGAAAAACTCAGCAAGGAGGTTGAGAATGAAGCTTAGAGGTGTTGGGGTGTAAGCAGACTGCTGATAGTCTGCAGGCAAGAGCTGTGCATCTGTGATGAGACCAAGGAGGAAACAAAGAAGTGGGCAGGTAGCCTGTAAAAGCGGGTTATTTTTGAAAAGGACAAAAGTCAGGATTTGCAAGCTGAGTCAGCATTATCACTTATTTAAATATACACTCCTAAAGATCCCAGAAACCCAACATTAAGCTTTTAACTTTCCTGTTGTATCAATATAATCAATAACTCAAACTTCTAAATGTCTGTTTCACAATCAGCATTTCAGCTGAACCAAAGTGAGCCCTGCAGGCATGTAAGCAATATGGTTGACTTCCACAATACAAATGTTTTATACTTGCATACTCTTACTAATCACTGTTTATGGTCCTAACACTATTCATGGTAGATGTATGCTCTGGATAGTAGCTTTGTTAGCTAGAACTGATTCAAACACTGACAACCTATTCTGTCCTTTTTATGTTTTGTTTCTTTAGTAAGAACATAGTAATATCTGCTAAGGATGGAATCTATAGCACATTTGTCAGAGAAATAATTTGAAATGGCCACTCAACTCCTTCAGTGGCTTTATTTGCACCACAACATAAAAACACAATATGGTATTTTGTTGGGCAGAATAAATAACTGCAATTCAATAATTCAGCAGCTGAGCACAGGCTGAGGTAGGACATTGTACTTGTGCACTGCTGGAGAGAGCAGTGGGGCCCCAAAGCATCCCCCTGTGTGCACCACGGACCTCTGAGTCATCACCATTCCCGTCTGCCTCATGCTACCACTGCTATATTGCTGCCAGACATGAGCAGGCTCTGTACTGGCTGCATTTGTGCCTTTCCCTTCTCATTCCAGGGCTGGACTATTTGCATCAGTACTGTATGAAACTCGTAAGAAATCACTGAGGTGTACAGAATATAAAGACCTCACAACAGTGTATTAAAACAAATTACTGTGTCCCTGAATCCTCATCTGAGATTTTCAAGATGTAGAACCCACTTATTTCTCTAGGCCTCAGAACTTTTAAGAGTTAAACTTATATAATCTGACAATATGCAGCATTTGTAGAGTTACAGCTGGCTTTTCATAGGTATTCTCCAAATAAAAACTGTTTTATGTGCTGAGAATCCTGAGATGGAGCTGTTGAGAGTAATTAGGGAAATATAACCTTCCCCAGGAGTGATATGCTTTTGGAAACATATTTTGAATCCTTTTTGTTATGAAGATAACTTACTGTTTAAAGAGAACTGTACAGTTTCTCATGTTTGCATAATTGTACCTTTATCTTGCCAGCTCACTGTGGAAGGCATCATAATGGAAGATGAGAAAATGTTATAAGGGTGATGGAAATGTTTTTATCCAGAAAAATCAGTGGTAGTCCTCTGCTATTGTTTTAAAATATCTGTCAAGATGTATAGAAAAATGCTCTTGTAACTTGTAATTTTAATTTTGTTACAGTCAGTATAATGCTTCTTTCATATTAACATACAACTGGTACCTTAAGTGAACACTGATGTCATGGAAGAAACTTGAGTAAACTTGAGTATCCTAGTAGTAGTGTTTTCCTCTATTATTCACCGAGTCATCTTTGGTTCAAATACAGCGTGCAGGGTTTAAAACACATTTTCTGAACTCAGAGTTCAGAAGAATTTCCAAAGGCTTCCTGAGCACAATGTAGCTTTTTGCAATGAAAGCAGCAAAATTGCCTACTCATTGTAAGGCTACAGAAGACACAGAGATGGATGACTTTGGATCAGTGTTACAGTTTTTTATGTTATTGTTTTAGTGATAAAGCAGAGGAGGAGGAAGAAAATCACGACTCAGTGCCAACATAGGACTAAATTATGCAGACACATTCTAAAAGAATTAATTAAAAAACTGGACACATGTTAAAGGAGATTTAAGAAGTTCATCTTCCAAAGATTTTAACAAGTTCACTCCTGAGAAGAATCTTGAGGCAACCTATTCTCAATTACAAACCTTACTGAGGTCTATTAAAATAATGAAGAAGACTCCCTTTGACCTGGATGATTGATCAATTAAGTTTTTCTCTGTGTAATGGCAGATCACTCACCTAGCAATGCTGACCTTTTTATGAGAGTCTCATGCTGGGATCAGCACAGGCTGGCCAGCAGGGAGAAATACAACAGAAGAAAAAAAATAAAAGAAAAAAATAAAGAAAAAATAATTGGAATCTGATTAAAATTTGTGATGCAAATAGATCACATAATTCACAGATCATAAGAAATGCTATATCATACAGCAGACTGCTAAAGAGTGACCAGACACTCATGAGTTCTTTTTAGACCAGTGTTTTGACAGTGGAGCAGTCTTGTTGAGTCTCTTAACACCTGAAACCATAATGGAAGTCAGTCAAGTCTGACTGAGAACTCAAATTCCCATAGGAAACAGCATACAGTACCTAACAGATTAAGATACCCATTCAGTGAAGTAAAGGTCAAGTACCACTGAGAAAAGAGAAAAACTTACTGCACATTGTGCTAACATTAGGCTTAAATTACAAAGCAAACCCTTTGTCAAAAGTTTATTCAAGTATTCTCAAAAAATAACTTAATAGTACTAAGTGTTTAGATGATTTCATTTATCTTTTTAGAAATCAAAATATTTATCATACTGAACTCACTTGAACTGAACAAATTTGGTCTAAAGATAGTTATTTAAAGAGAGAGAATATTTTATCTCTGCTAGTAGTATCAGTCTATGTGAAAAAGCCAAACAGTTCTGTCACGGACCAGGATAATGGTTAAGAAATGGAAAACTTCTCTTCTGGTGGGTTCACTATTCACTTCTGACACCTGGCTGGTCCAATATTGAGCGCTTAAATTTACGGTGATACTATGATGATTTTTTGCCTTTTCTTTTATACCCCTGTTATACCTTTTTACAACTTCTGTATTCTTAGTCCTTTTTGCCTACATTCTTGGACTTGTTTGTCAAGCTAGGAGACTAAACATTTTAGAAGCTTCGTAGGTAAGCATTAGTGTGCCCCAGACCCCAAGGTCCTCTCCAGAACACATTTTGTAAACTAAGATAAAAGGGGAAGGTTCCTTGGGGAAGGGGGGCTCATTCAAGCCTCCCATTGGGGAATTTTTGATAGATATGCTAATTAGTAACACCTATAATGCTATACCAGATCTTTTGGGGGCGTGCATTGCAGTGGGCATTGAGGTGCATTCAACCTGGACGTAGTGCACCTAAGGATCCTTAAAATAAATACCAAGGTAAAATCCCTTTTTCCTTTCTAACCGTGTCTGACTCTTGATTTTAAGACCAGGAAAAGGCATCAATGGCACATGACAGTCTGAAGAATAAGGCATTATGCTTGCATAATGCCTTTTGAATTCTTCACAGCTGACTTGTACAATATTTTCATTTCTTACTAAAGCATTTCTTTCAGAAAGTTTTCTTATAAATACTTGGTTGTACAAGGATAGTCACTCATTCGTCATGCCTGTAAAAAGTGTATGAAGTCTACCTAAGAAGCCTTTTGGGTTTGTTGTAAGACTAGGTTGTTTTAGTTTTCCATTGTGTTTGCTGGGTAAATTAAACTACAAATGGAAAGTTGGTTTGCTTGCGTATTGTTTGTAGCAAAGGCTGACAATCTACTAAAGTTTTCTGGCACTGAAACTTAATACTGTTAGTAAGAAAATGCTCTCCCAGGTACTGAAAGAACAGTAGAAATCTGCATTTTTCAAATGGCAGTCAACAGATGAAACAGGTAGTCTCCTTCTACAACACTACATTTATTCTTTTCTCCATATTGCAGTTGCTTTTAAAATGCTAGAATTGTACAAAATTGTTCACACAGCCCCTACTTGAAACAAGCTTCCTTATTTACAACTTACTTACTCACTCACTATATAAACACACAATTGCAGAAATCCCAGAACTGTTTTTGCCTGTTCCATACCCTGTGTCCACAAGTTTTGTTATACTAGCTCTAGTGAAAACTAATCTGCATGTGTTTGTCTGTAGATTAGCAAACCTTTACCAAAATTAAATACTCAAAGATGATAGACACCTCATTATTTGGAAGTGCAAGAATGTTATGTAATATTACAAAACTGGTTGGCTTTAGTGCAGCAGTGAAATAGCTTGATACTAAGAACTATATAATATTTGCATCTCCATTTAACCTTGATTCTCCTTCTGGTTGCTGAGCGCTGAAAAATCAAAGCTAGTTTGTTTTTGTTTTATTCTGTGTGCCTACCTTATGGGACTCACTGCAGGTTTTGGGGGGAAAAAATTCTGTGTTTCAAGAAGCAATCTCATTGGAATTAAAGTAATTTTAGTAATGGTCAAGATTTTCAAAGATATCTACAGTTCTCTAATTTCCCCTGCTTGAGAAAGGCAGAATTCACAGGCTCCAGAAGCATTAATTAGCTATTCTAATTAAGGTATTACAAAAATTTACAAATAATTTACTCTTTTTTTGTATGAAGCAATATTTTTTATACTCTATTACGCCTACTTGTTAAGAGACCACACACACTTTCAGTGTAGTAGGATTTTAGTACCTGGGCATAGACTGAAGGGCATGACAGGCAGAAAATCTGCATTCACCTTGCAGTTTTGGCACTGGTCTCTTTTTGGTGCAGTACAGCACATGAAGCAACTTAGGGGCCAGGACTTGCTCCATTGGCAGTCCAGAAGGGAAAGTCCTGAGAAGAGTTAGAGGGGACCTTTGGCTCTTTGGAGTTTTAAATGAACAGTCAATTTAAAGTCAGTCGTGCACTGACTCCATTTGGTTGGATTTTTTTCTATCAGAAAAGTTTGAAAACTCTTTACAAGGTACAGGAGAGCTGTACTCAATACAGTGTTCTAATGCCTGGACAAAATTTGTAGCAATAAAGACGGGATATGTAGATGGTCCACATTTAAGATTATTATAAAATTGTTGTGAAATCCTTCTCTTATCCATTCTGTAGTTCAGATTACTCTTCAGAAAGTGAAGGGAGAAAATTAAAAGACAAAAAAAAAAGACAAAGAAAGAGACAACTAAATTAGCTGTTTCACAAAGATTACTAAAATGTTGTAATTGCATATAATTATCTGTAACTAGATAGAAAAATATGTGCCATTGGAGATGTAACAAGAAGTTACTTCAGACAGCTGTTCTTTTCTACCAGAACAGGCTGTGCTCAATTATGTAAAATCAGAATAATACAAAAGCATATTTTTATATTTTATATTTTAAGGCTATAAATTAGCTCTCACAATTTATTGAGATATTCTCTACATGGCTACGTTGTACTGATCCTTGTGGGAGAAAGTATTTTAAAGAAACTGATAAGGACTAGATTTATTTTTCTTAATTCCATGCTGATTCGGTCCAACCACATTTCAAGTAGGTGGTGCACAGGACCATTGCCATTTACTGTGGTGGTCCAGTGAAGATCTAGATGTGGAGCCATGGCAGAGGAAGAAGGCAAAGCATCTGTGCTGAGACAATGGTGTAGCAGCCTATTAGCAATTTCTGTAGATGTTCCAAGGTAATTTGTAAGAGGGTTCCTGTCTGGTTTCATTTCTTTCTCAGCTTTACATAATGTCTCTGACCTAAACAGACCAATGAAACCTGTAAGTCTGGACTTGACAAGGCTGATCAGGACAGCCTGCAGGCACTTTGAACCAGTAAAATTCAGTCTTCAACAACAGTGAGCTCGCTTTGGAGAGAAAGAGTGCAAAATCTGGTTTGTTCTATAGAACCCATTGTCTCAACCTTGCTCCATACAAAATTGCAATGAGTTTTTCTTCCAGCGACTTGGCATATTGATCTTTGGACACTGCACTGTACAGGAGCCTGGCATTTTTCTTTTAGAACAAGTTAACAGGGAAATCCTTCCTCATTAATGTGAGTCCACATTGATTTCTGTAGCACCAGACCATTTAATAGTGTGAAAAAGTTTTACAGGCTAGAATAGCTACATTTTAATTACTACTGTTAATTAATATGTACACATTTCTAAAAATAGAACATGTGTAATTAATATAATTTTAATTTTTTTATATTTGATGGCATTTTCTGAAGAGGAAAGCATGATTAAATAGATAAAAAGGTGAATTCTAATTAGTGCACAAGACAAGAAATACTTGTTTGCCATTGATGCTAAAGTTGCCAGATTATTTTAAAAAACAAGTTAGAAGAATAAGGAATGAAACCATCAGACCTTTAACACAGGAAGAATGAATGACAGTGAAAAGATGAAGAACTGAATATCAATCTAAACTAGGCATAAGGAATGTGACAGATTTTATAAAGCATGTGGGACATATTTTTTCTATTGTGCCCATACAGAGCTTTCAGTAACCTGCAGTCAACCCCCATTTAAAGATGAAACATCTTGTCTCTCAAAGTAAACAAACCAAAACATACGGATTGCAAGTCTGTCTTTAAGAAACACAGGCTTGAGGTGATATAGCCAAGTATTTTTCATACATAAAACAAATACCAAATCTTTCTAATGCAGGTGAAGAAAAAGAAAGTGTTTTTTTAAAGCTAAAACATGAGTATCACTAGGAACTTAAATGTAGTATAAGCAAATCATACACATTTGAGTTTCATATCAGTCATGTAAAGTAAATGGTCCTGTAAAGCGCACGTCAATCTAAAGAACGAAGAATAGTAGAGAACATTTGTCTTAAGTGCTTCTCAGTGGCACAGAGACAGTAAGTAGTACAGTATCATTTTCAAAGATAAATCTGTTTTTCAAAGAAAGTCACAAATGTCTGTATTATTAAATTTACTTTTATGGAAACTTTTTGGGAAAAGTTCTAGATGTGTATTGTACACTAATGATCTCATTTTGGAACTGGCAGGGTTTGCACATTCAAGTTTGCTCAACATTGTACAACAGAATAATATTTATAGTGTTTCCAGTAAGGGTAAATAAAAAATTCTGAACCGTTAAAATCAGGTCAACTCTCCATTATCTGTAACAAAAACAGACTGGAAGAAGCTCTCTTTCCCAGACCAAGGAAGAATTTACCTCCACTGCTGAAGCTTGGTGTGCCACCTGTGACTGTCTCTCCCAGCACTGCTCAATGTGCACACTGCAAACGTGTGGAGCCAATTCAGGTGCTGCAGCTGCGCCTGCCTGACCCAGGGAGACACTTTGGAGCCAGAAGTGTGGCAGCAGGGCACGGCAGGCAAGCCAAAACTGGCTTCAGTTCAGCACACTACCACTCAAGTTTTGTCTTGTTTGGCTTGTCCAGAAGCCACATTCTGGCAGGACTCCAAAGCTGGTATCATCTTGCTGGATGTCAGCTGGCCTGGTCTATATCAATTTTGTTTCTCTGCTCTTGGTAGCCATAAGCCACACCAAATGAGGCTGCACACAATGCATGCACAATTCTTATTTACAGAGATGTTCAGCAAGTAACTTCAGGGGTATTAGCTAAAGTAAATATTTAGTTCCTCTGAAAGTAGGAGCTTACTAGTTCATCATTGAAATAAGCTTCAGAACATGCTAAAAGAAAAAAGCCCCATTCTGCAAAAAGAAAAAAGTCCTGTTCTACATAAAGGGGAATTATGCCAGGAAGCAACACCTGAGAATAACCACTGGGAAACTTGCACATCTGGAATCTTGTCTCAAAAAAAGTTTAACTCCTTTGTGCCAACTTGTCAGTCTTAGGTGACAAGCTGAATAGGCCTATGAAGTAGGGCATAATACTTTTCTCCACCTGTTTTCAATGCATCACGTGAAATAGAAGACATTACAAAAATTAAACATATAGATAGCACCAAAAATCCCTTAAGTCAGCTTAATTCTATTGTTGGTATTTGCTGGCATCACAAGACACACACAGATAATATTCCCTGTCTTTCGGCTGGAAAAATGGTACTTAGTGACATCCTTCTTAGATGAATGTAAATTGGCTACATCACTGTCTAGATTAGGCTAGACTAGCACTGATGTTACCCAAGAATAAATTTCTTAAATGCACAGACACTACTTTTGCTGTACTTAACATTAAGTACCTATTTGCCTTGACTGCTGCTGGTATTTCTGATGATCAGTAGTCACTCAGAAACTCAGACTGCCTTTACAAAGTAGTTCCAGTTCTCTTGATGTGAGTAGTATCTTTTGCCACCAACATCATTATTTTGGATTTTTTCTTCTAACCTTTTTACTAGGTCACCATCTGTTAGAGCAGCTGCATATTTGGTGTGAAGTAGATAGGCCACTGATTTTGTATTTAGGAGCAAGCAGCGGTGAGAACTTTGTGTCCTGGCTGAGCAAGGACCTTACGTGAGCTTGGAGCCAGGGAGGAGTCCCAGCTCCTGAACCACCGCTAATGCTCCCTGCAGCTCTGGGGCAGATTTTGTTGTTAGAAGTAATCATAAGCAATAATGAAATATTTACAAATTCATGATTTAAACAGGGGTGTTACACACAAATAGGCATGCCAGAGCGCTTCCAGTTTTGAAAGTATTAAGATTAATCAAATTAATCTTAATTTGACATTTGACTCTGCAGTCCATATTAAATGCAGACTATAGATATTTTTCCTTAAAAGTTACCATAGGATTTGTCTTGAGTCTCTTAGGAAAATAAATGCATGGAAGGATCTAGAAAAGCAAAAGAATTCAACGGCTGATGCCAATATGCAGCTTTCTGGAAAAAGCACAAGTTTAACATATTAGTAAAATACACATACTGAAGGAATGCTTAACTTTTAACAGATTATGGGGGAATAAATTGGTGCAAAGCCTGCTGAGAAGGTAGCAGTTCTACCACTGATTCAGAATGTACTGGACATATTTTCCAGCAAGTGCCCATAAGGGAGACAATAACTAATGCATTCCTTGTGCAAATAAGGTGATGGGAAGTGAATTGATTGCTGTTTCTTCATTATATAAAATCATGACTTTTTTGAGAAGATAGCAGTTTGAGGTTTGATGTACGATTGAAAACTACTTTTTGATGTCAAGGAACAGCTTGTGATACAGTTGGAAGGGTTTACTTTCTTAAAATATCACAAAATTAAAACCAACAAGCCACAAAACCATCTCCTCTCCCTCTCTCTGCCCTTCTTTTCACTTGAAATGTGTGTGTAGCAGACCTCACCAGCAGTTAGCAGCCTTAATGACTTTCTCAATGGCCTTGATCAAGTAGACACCGTTACAGCTTTAGATGCCAACCATAAATATGGAGAATGAGTTACCCTTATGCAGAAGTCTGTCTCATCTCTTTTTTGTAGATAAACAAAGTGTATATATTAAAAATCACATTTTCTAAGATACATACATAAACAAAAATATGTACAATTATATACATTTGTATATTATATATTACTAATAGTAGTTGACTTCTAAGCATTTCAGGAAGTCAACTGGACTCTACAGCACCTCATATATGTCAGCCTACTTTTAATAATAGAAAAAAATGAAGGCTTCCATTAGTGTACAAATGAAGAGGACTTTGCTGCATCTGGAAGTGTTCAAGTGACTGCTGTAAGAGCTATTTGCCTGTGTGTCAAACAAAGACCTTGCAGCAAGGGGACTAAATCTGCCTCAGGCACCTATGGACACATTCAGTGCCAAGCCTGGACTTCCTTGTTAGCTGCATTTTTTTCACACAAACTATCCATTCACATGAATAATCGGTTTTCTTAGTGATATTCCTTTTTCTTTTTAGTAAGATCATCAGAAGAAAGCCTCTTTTTGTTTTACCTGCTTTTTCAAATCGTTTTAATTTAGTTCATGACTCCACACAGGCCTATTTCATCTGCAGGATGACAAAAGCTTTCTTGATCACATGAATGTAATTTTCTGTTAATGAGAACTCTTGAGATTTCTAACATGAGCAGTAAATTTACAAAAATGGTTTCTGGGGTTTTTTTTAAGATTAATTTCATGGAATACTACTAAATTAGGTCAGGCATAAAATATGCAGGCTCATATCTCTAGAAAGAACATAATTGCTACCATTCACTAATAAGAATGTATTCTAATAGGACTGAGGTTAAATCTCTAGGCATTCCTGTTTGCCTCTATTTATAACTACTGCAGTATAGGTGAAATACTGACCATGTGTCTCAGATAAAACTAAGAGGGAATCCTCTGAGCAAACTATGCGGAATGTGATTTAAAGAAAAATTTCACCATGCATTTTATAGAGCTACTAAAGAAATATAAAATAATCAATAATGACATTTATGCTGCTTCTTAATACTATTGATTTTTTTAATGCAAAGAGTAGGTCATATTAGACACAATATATACTCTAGTTTAATTACTGAAAATGGCCTTTTTGTGCTTTTGAATAGTCAGCGCTCCAAAAAGAGAGGGGAAAAGGTATATTTTCCAAAATGTTATTTTCCTATGACAGTTTTAATTTTCATTTAGAGTCCTGAGGAATTTATATGGGTTATCTAGTCATAAGTTTTTACTATTGCACATACCTTGCTAAAATTGTTCAACAAACTTATTTTTTCATAAAAGAGATAATAGAAGTTCATCATTATTTGCCCATTAGGCTATGAAGATTTCAGTGCAAATGAATACCTGTATATAGCAGGTGTTATCACAATAACTGTTCATGTTAAAGACAAAAATTATGCTTAAAAAACTCCCAACCCTCATGTGTAATATGTGACTGGTGTTAGATTGATTTTCCTCTGGTAAGATAGTATTTAAAATAGGGAGATTACAAAATTGCATTGACCCGCTGGCATTTTCTTTGCCATCCACAGGGATGTTTCCGCTGTCTTCAAGTGTAACAGAAGTGGTTTTAATTATTATTTCATTAGTATTAATAGTTTATTCTCTATAAAACCATTGCAGGATGGCTCTTAGGATCACTGAAAAGAATTCAGATGTAAAACTGGTGCCATCAGAACAGAGGTGGTTTTCACTCTGCTGGAGTTTGAGTTATCAAATTCCTTCATGGAGAGGTAGAGACTACTAGAAAATCAAGATTATTCTGCTGCAAGAAAATTATTTCCCATAATTTAAAAAGCAAAGAGAAACTCCCTCCTTAGGTAATAGTTTTTTCATATAATTTTTTAACTCTAAGATTCATTTAGACTATTATTTCAGGATGCAGAAAACTTGGTGATTGGAGAAAGGCATGTGAAAGAGAAAATAAGTAACAAAAAGCAAAGGTCATGCTGAACAAATCATTAGACTAACTAACAAAAATGCTGAATTCCCTTATGCAGGTAGTTCCTCTCAAATAAATTCTCTTCAATTTGATTTTGTGGTGCTGCAGTACTGGGCTAGACTAGACTAGAGACCATTAGGAAACCCAGTGGGAACTCTTGAAGATTACTGATTTAAAGTGCTCTGCTTAAGAATATTTGGAGAATATATGTCTGATCTCTATTGTTTAAAATCCTGTTTATCAACTCCATATTTCCCAGAGCAAAAGCTGCAGCATGATTCAAGCCTAGTAAGTGGTACTGGATTTTGTAAAATTCAGTTGTAAACCCTGAAAGTTTCGTGCCACATATTCAGGTCACTGTTCTTTAGGTCTGTCCTTGTACTCATCAAACAAAGAACATTCCAGCAGGCATTGACACAAAACAGGAAATCTCTTTCTACAGCTTTCAACTCATTAAAGGTTTTCCCAGTTGGCAGTACAGGGATAAAAGCTCTTATAAATGGATTGCAGGGGGGATAGAAATACAAGGAGAAAATAGTTATACAGATTAATGAAGAGTAGATGAAATTAATCAATTTTAAAATAGTTGGCAAGCTGAATAAACTTATTTAGGTAAATATGCTCTCAAGAGATAGAAGGATCAGAATACAACACAGAACTTGTAAAACAGCTATTTAAATAATATAAGGAAATGCTTGAGAAATTTTAATATTCAATATATTGTCAACATTTGTGCTCATTTTAAGATGCTACAATAAGTCATTAATGGAGTTCCTGAACATCTTGGAATTAAGTTTTGTAAAAGTTATGAACATAGTTCTGTGAAATATCTGAAAAATGGGAACAAAGAGAAAATGAAAGCAGCATCAATCTTTCTTCTAAATCCTAAAGCTGAACAATGTAGTGCTCCCTGCTATTGTCCATACGTTTGCACCAGCTGGTGGTGTTATTCAGATTTGTGCTATGATTCATACACAGAGGAAAAACTGTGTATGACAAAGAGATTCTTACTTCTCTTGTAGTTTCCTACTAGGAGACTCAAGGCAGGATGGCATATGTAATAGTTAACTGTCTTTTGTCAGGGACGTCAACTGAACAAATTGATTATTTTTTTCCGTGCTGAATTAAACTGTTATTTCCACAAGTGTCTCATACTTAGAGAAAGGCAGAAAGTGCTGGCAACTATTTGGAGCTTTGAAAATGTGATTTACAAGAAAGTTACCTAGAGTGCTTTGTTGGGAAGCATTTCATATCTTTGTTCCTCAGTCATCTGTGTTACTTATTCATTATATTTCTACTAATTCTTCTTTACTAGTTATCTCCTAAGAGTCCAGTGAAGGTGTGGACTTCATATCAGTAGGCAAGAACATTTGCTATTTTGACTCCTTCATTTTATTTTAGTCTTCTTTTTCTTTGTTTTCATCCTTCAAGGTCTTACCAGAAAATGTTTTAGATCTTTTTAGGTCAACAACAGAAAAATAATATCCCTTATTTGAATAGTTTTGGCTGAGTGATGGCTAAGTGATACTTACACCATAAAAAGATCGGAAGTGGTCTGCATGCTACTCTGTAAAAAGGTGCATAGGGGTCTGGGGCACCTCACTCACAAGGAAGGGCTGAGGGAGCTGGGCCTGTTCAGCTTGGACAAGACTGAGAGGGACCTCATCAATGTCTGAAAGTGTCTGAAGGGAGGGTGTCAGGAGGATGGATCCAAGCCCTGCTTGGCACTGCCCATCAATAAGGCAAGAGGCAGTGGGCAGGAACAGATGCACAGGAAATTCCCCCTGAATGTGAGGAAGAACTTTATTGTGAGGGTGACTGCACTGGAGCAGATTGCCCAGAGAGGTTGTGGAGTCTCCCTCGCTGGAGATACTCAGGAGCCACCTGGACACAATCTGAGTAATGTGCTCTAGGGCACCCTGCTTGGGCAGGTGGGT
>VZTI01004253.1:261723-421089 GCA_013397865.1 Struthidea cinerea
AGACATGTTTAAGAACTAAAAAATACTGTGCTCATACACTGCAAAAAGAGGTCCAGTCATGTTTGTGAATGAATAAATAATTCATTATTCAATTAAGTAAGTGGTGTGACTGAACATTCATAGATATTCTGTTACACACAAATTAAGTAAATAGAAATTAATCCTTGAGGTAACGTTACCAATATGGCTATGTTTTATAGTTTCTATGTGAGAAGATAAATTTGTGAGGAAAAGAGCAATGTGAGGTCAAACTGTGCAAAAGGCAATAAAAACCCTGAGAGAACAAGTGAACATTCTCACATCCTGATAAGAAGGAAGGATTTTCATCTTTTTGTTGGCATTTCTTTAAAAATTTCACAGTTGCCTGATAATGAGGTTGTTAATGAATTCAAAATATGATGGTGACAATACTGCTATCTTAAATCAACACACCAACAGTTTAGAGTAGTAAATGAGGAGCTCAGATGCCTTGGAATTATTTGATTACTGAAGTAAGGAAGAATCAACATTATGTACATCCTTTGACTGTTCAGAAGCCTCTTTACATGGATAACTTCACAATCATTTTGAACAGAAAAAATTTGATTTTTTTTCTCTTTCATCCCTTAATGCAATGTATGAATGAATAGAAAGATTATGTAGGTACAGTTTTCATGGTTTGTTTCTCAAGGTCCTTTTATCTTTTGTTTAGTTTCTTATTTTGACACTAATATTGGCTTAATATACAGTTCTCAGTATTCCTTAGTTATTTCGCAGATAACATGTGTGAAAATCCCAGATCACTTGTGGATGACCCAAAGAGGACAGGACACAAATTTAATATTCCAGATCTTTTCAGACCAAAGCCTGAGCTGGTTTTAGAATGTGGCACCTTCTGTGAACTGCATGAGAAGTAAGGAGGGGTGTGTAAAACCTCTTGCTTTCTTTAGCATCTCCTTTTTGTGACGTATTTCTCCCTCCATTATGAGCATTTACATTTTGAGAAGCCAGAATTCATTTTCTATAAGCACACACTTCTAGAAAGAATTATGTCAGAGGTGTGAGCTCCTCTGACATAGTTCTGATCCTATTTGAATGACAGTGGTTTAAAGTTCACTGCTACTGTTTTGAATCCTTTAAGGCAAACTGAAGTCAAAGAGAAGGCAGACAAAAAAATCAAAGAGGGGAAAAAAGTGGGAAGGAAAATGATGGGATGCAATAGAGAACTCTCAAGTGAAACATGGAAAATAGGAAGAGTCAAGAAAAGGGGAGGTAACAAGCTGGTAATGATGGCACTCCCAGTTCTCAAGGAAATGTGGATACCGGCTGTGTAGGTTATCCTTCTATTTCTGTCTGTTCATAGGTCACCTCCTGTGCTGGTCTACATTTCCTGTACTCAGTAGGATTGAGAAATTTTTGCCTCCTGAGCAAATAGCAAAGTTTTCTATTACAGACAATGTTTAAATAGTCTATTTTAAAAGAACATATTATACATATGTATGTATAGATATAGATATATGTGTAAGTATATAGAATCACAGAAACATGTAGGTTGGAAATGATGTTTAATGTCATTGATTCCAGCCATTAACCTAACACTGCCATGTTCACCACTAAACCATGGCCCCAAGTGCCCCATCTACACGTCTTTTAAATATCTCCAAGGATAGTGACTCAACCACTTCCCTGAGCAGCCTGTTTCATTGCTTGATAATCTTTCTCGTGAAATTTGTCCCAGTATCCAACCTGAACCTTCCCTGGTGCAACTTGAAGCTATTTCCTCTTGTCCTGTCGCTTGTGACTTGGGAGAAGAGACCAACTCCCACTTGGCTACAATCTCCTTTCATGCAGCTGTAGAGAGCGATAAGGTCCCTCCTGAGCGTCCTGTCCTCCAGGCTAAACAGCCCCAGCTCCCTCAGCCACTTCTTGTAAAATTTGCATATATATGTAATGTGTTTTGTACAGATAGATGGAGATATATATATATATAATTTAACTGTAATTTTTATATATACAAATATATTTTAAAAACAGGTATTCCTACTTGTATTAACTGCTGCCCTTTTGCAATGCTGAGTTGTTGCCTGAGACTACTGCCCATTTCAGGGTCTGTGTTTTAAGACAATGTCTAGATAACAAATCAGAGGTAGAAACTTCTGTGTATGTATGCTGGCAGCTTTAGGGTTTTTTACAAGCTTGTAAAAGACCATGATTTCTGCAAACTAAGAAAATAACATCAATTCAAAAGAACTAGTCTATTACATGTTGTTTTATTTTATAACAAAGAGTAGACCCCTATGGTGGGCAAATAACTTTTCTACATGCATTTCCAACATAGTATGTAGCTCTGAGAGTATCTACTGGGTGTAACATTGCCAGCTCCTGCTCATCAGAATTATTTCTTCAGGTAAACTGACAGGCAAGTGAAAAAAAACCTCTTACACTTCTATGTCCTTTGTTTGGCACTAAGTGTAACAATTCTGTTTACCGTGGATTTTATGACTCTACCTAATGATCAGCAAAACTGAGTTCTTGAAAATCTGTAAGTCAGACTGAGAGGAGAGGTCTTCCAAAAAACTGATCTCGCTCTAGTTGTTGGATGTGCACTCAACTGTTTTAATCTACACTAGAGTCTAATTGGCTAACTGGAAACAAAAAAAGGAAACCTCCAGCATGTCTCAAAGGATTTGAGTCCAAAGAGTCATAATGCTCAATGGAGTGGCAAGGAGGTGTCAGGGCATTAGGGTGATTACAGACTCTCCATATTTCCAAGGAGAGTGGATTTCTTTGCTTGACTGGAGAGATAAGAACTCTCAAGCTGAAAAAGACGGTCTCAGTAGACACTAAGTTGAGAATTTCAGCTCTATGTCATTTGAATTGATTGAAGCACTGTCTTATTTTAGCTTGGTTTAAATACTCTGTTAACCTACAATGCCCCCAAAAGAAAGCAGTATTGTACTTCAAACAATTCTGGAGGGTTTCATGTTGAAATCAGCTGACTTACTATTTAAGTGGGAGACAGTAGTGCTGGTTTTGTTCATGTTTCTTGTAAAGTATGTGAACTGATCCATTGCTCAACTATTCTCTTAAATTATTTTACATGTTGAGAATAGTATTTTAATTACATTCCTCATTTGCCTAATTTAGTTAATCAAATATTAAAATATTACTATGAGTGATACTGCAACAATATGACAGCATTTAGCATCAAATAGCACTTCATTAAAAGCAACACTTTATCTTCATACTCCTTCTGTGTCTCAGTGAACAACAAAAATACTAAATAATCAGTAACAAGAGAAGGTATTGATTCAAGTTTCACATTTTCTTTCTAAAAGAGAGCCTAAAAATGTAAGTTCTCAACTATGTAGAGAGCTCTCCTGACTCTGATGATGAACAGCAGTTTCTTTCATTTCCTTTACACTAGTACGCAAAGCTATTGAGGATGACAGTGGAAAGTTCCAGTTTGCTGGCAGATTGGCTTGAGGAAGTGCGACCCTGTGATACAAACAGTAGTGATTTTGTCAAATGCTGTACGAAAAGCAGAGCGATGCAGTGAACATGAGATAACAATCCATATTCATGTCAGGATGCAAATTTACTTCATTAAAAGAGAATAATTTGAAATCAATAATAAAACCTGATGGATGTAGTAGCTGTGAAGATGTTTTCCCTGTTTTTTAACTGAGGCAGCATTGGCTATCCAGACATAATACAGCACCGTATATGCTAGCAACGTACAAGATGGTTGCTAACTGAAAAACTGCTTGTTCTGCAGCAAGGAAGCCAGGTGATAAGTTATGTATGGTGTGTCATGAATTTAGTAGCTTGAAAAATGAAAACTGGTTTGAGAATTCAGATACACAGATTTCAAGATAACCAATGAAACAAAAATCATGGTTGTTGCCCAGATGTTTGATTTTAACTTGGTTTAGCTGAAAAAAATTTACTGCCATAAGTGTTCATGATTTGACTTAATAAATACAAGAGTATTATCAAGAAATAAGCTGGAGTGTTTTGGAAAAGAACAGTTAAGTGAGGCCACAGAGGGAAGGATAACCTCGGGGAGAAGAGTTAATAATAGTTCCAAGTAACTTCATACTGATCAGTCTAAAGTCTGAAGTATTTGTCCATGTCATTAATCTTGGGAGAGATATAGGACATAAAACTCTACTTTTTTTGGACATTTTGCTAACACTCAAGTATTAGATAATGTACATGGAGATCTAATTGAAAAATGCTGTCTTTTTATATTGGGTTGTAGGGGTCTGAGGTTTTCTTCATGAAAATAATTGTAGAAAATCTAAAAGGCAAAAATGGAATTAGTCTGAATTTCTTTTTGACATAGGAGAAAGAGATTATTCATTTAAATTACATTTTTTAGAAGTAATTCGTGATAAACTACTACTTAGAAAACTTACGTGCCATTTAAATATAACTGATTACTGTAATCCCTTATATTAACCCAGCAGCTACATGTTTTGCAATAAACATGCGATTTAAAAGTAATAAAAATCTTTGCCAGATTAAAATAAGAACTCATGCTCAGAATTCATAGAGGGTTTTTTTAGTGAGGTGATAATTTTCTGATAATATCTACATTTTATAGTATGTGTATGTCAGAGTATCCTGATACATCTTAATTTTTCATGTAATTATACCTTATTTTATTTAGCACAGCCTTGCTTTGTCTGTGGAATGAAAAACAAATAAACAAACATCACTGTAGAAAGCCTGCAGTCTCAAGATTCACCTGGCAGAAATAATACTGGCAACTTTACTACCAGTCTACTTTCCACATCTCTTATCCAAAAAATAGACTGCCATGTATTTCCCATATGGAAAAACTCCATGGTGCTAGCTGTAAAACAAGATCAAAATCCAAAAACATTTACCTGTTAAGCTCTGTCTTTATAACTTACATGCCTTTCTCTGCTTCTTTTTATTAGCAATTACTGTACTTTTACCTCTCAAGATATTCAAAGTCTTTATTTTTACACCCTGAGTCTTGGTTTAACCATTGCACCAGTCTCAATTCCGAAGGCAGATATTTATGTTCCTTTAAAATATCAAAGTTCAGTAGATTTTCATGTTTAGAGACGCTTCACAAGAGACACCACAAATGGCACCAAATCAGGCTCCAATTTCATGACAGGGTCAGTGCATGTAAACTGCATGTCAGGATTGTTTAAGTGCCGAAGTCAGCCTCAGTTGTGCAGTGCTTGAATATGTATCACCGAGGCAGCTGGATACAAGGTGGCTTTCCGATGCCAGATGAGGCTGTTGGAGAGCAGGAGAGAGGGAGTCACTCCCGATGGCGCTGAGGTGCACGCGTGAGTTCATATCACAGCCTCAGCATCAGAGAGGTGTTGGATTCACCAGTGTTCCTTCTACGCTGACACCTAAAATGTTTCTGTGCCCTACTGTCTGCTAATAAAATCCTCAGTGCTTGAGTATTTTGCAGAAGGAAGCTGTGAATACTAAATGCCCTGAAGCTTGGGGGACTCAACCATTCTCTACTTCTTGCTTCAGTTGATATTTTGTGGTTAATGCAAAGTCTACCAGCTTCCAGAGGTCCATTTCAGAATACTGACACTGCTAAGAATCTGATATGCTGGCAGATACAAAATATAAATGTCAAGCCTCCTCAGGATTAGGCAGGGAGCTAAATCCTAAATTTGGACCTATTTCTTCTAACTCCTTAACAGGTGTGATTATTGGATTAATTGATAGAAAGCTTCTCAGCTGTTTTTTGAGAGCATACAATATCTGTATTAGACCCAGCTCAGGGGCAAATACTCAGGTCTCCTAATCCTCAGTGGAAATAGGCACTTTTCCTCAGCTTAGAATTAGGTATCAACATGCCTAGGATAGGATGGACTTATGTCTCCATTTCCCTCCTCGAAATGCAAGAGGCTACCTGCAGACTAGTTACTGTAGCAGTCATTTTTAAGCATCTTGCAATCCCTGTGGATACCACAGAAAAACCCTCGTACCTATTTCAGGACTGTGATTTCCACTAGGGATTAAGGGGAAAACTGAATATGTGCTCCCTGAAACTTAGTCTGTGTTTTAGTAATACCAAAACAAGACTACATTTTATTTTCCTGTATTTTTCAAAAGATATTTTGCTTGCCAGATTTTCTTCTTGTCTGTCCATCAACCTTAATATCCCCTATGTGAAATTGCTAAGTACAAAATAAGAAATATTTCTTGCAGACATTTAATAGGGCTGTGCAAATACTTCACACAAGTGAATAATTTAATAGCTTTTAGTCTCTTTCCTCACAATAGTCTGTAAATATATTAATGACCTGAAAATACAGTTTTTTATTCTTTTTTTCCTACTAAGATACAGCTATACCATGCAGTATAGGATGTAACTAAAGTATATCAACATTGATTTATCTGTTTTATATTACTCTGTTTGATGATGAATAGCTAAAGTAAAAAAAAGAGTATTAGGAAAAGTAATCTGAAAACTAATCAGTGGTTCAAGGTAGGAAAATGTTCTGTGACTTTATGATATTAACAGGGCAGAAAATATCAAGAATTGGAAACTAGCATTTATTTTAGTGAACATCTACCTAAGGCCTGACTGGCCAGAATGCAGGAATTTGAATTAGCAGGGTAAAAAATAGTATGTGTGAAAAGAGCTATCCTAATTGTACAGAGCTTGCATGGTAATGCAGGATTCACTCAGACACAAGGAAAACATCCTGGAGCAGCCTACAAGGTCTGTCTCCTGTGAGAGGCAGGTAACGTGGAAGATGTAGTTGAGGTCCATAGGCTGGACAGTACAGCCCATCTTGGCACTCAAGGTTGCAACAAGAAGTCTTTGATAGCACAACACTACAGCAAGGATAAGGTGCCTCACAAATTATGAATTTCAGCTGGATCACAAGTGTAAATTTTCCGTGAGCAGGAAATTTGAAAGGTAAAGACATTGCAAGTGCAGCTTGTGTCTGAACTATGACCGAAGTTCTGTTTAGAACTAGAAATAAATCTGAATTTGCCTTTGAATATTATCTAGGTGACAAAGGTGATGAATGAATAGCAGCATGAAGGTACACCCTCATGTCAAAAGGTCCTATTGATGGTTTCTAAATCTAGGAATGCTTTCCTCTGATGTGAACAGCAGGCCTGTGCATGCTCCTTGTACACTACAGACAAAATGTAACCAAGAAGAAAAAGACAGGGAGTTGTTAACACCTACAGGTTATACTACTTGTTAAATGCAATAGGAATTTAAATTATTTTCTAACTAATAAATGTATACTGACTCCATTAGGATAATGTATAGGTCTTGGGACCTAGAGGAAGAATATAGAGATTGTAATGACAGCATAATGAATGTAAAGTCATAACCTTTTGAGACTCATTATATATAAATGAGATTGCAGTCTAGTTGAGAATACAATATGTAGTTTTGACCTTTCTTTGAAACACAGAAATGGTGCTTAGCTGTGAAATTCATTATGGTCTCTAGCGTAACATAGCTATTCATTTTTAAAGTGATTAATTTCGGTTAGTATTGACGAAAGACTTCACAGGACTAAACACAGAGATACCATGGGCAAGAACACTGTATAAGGAGATATCGTCTCCCTAACTAAGCATTTATAGGTAGCCGTTTTGTCAAATTTTCCATACATAAAATAACAATCAAGTAGAAAACGTAAAAATGAAATTAACTCCCTAATTGCATAGATGGAACATGGTTTTTAGTCTTTTTTATGAAACATGCCTCATTAGAAACACAGATATGATTAAAGAACTATAATCTTGAAGAACAAGTGGACAAATGGAATATGCAGACATCTTCAGTTTATGAAAACTTATAAACAAAATGGCACCTATGGCTTTATCTAATAAATTGTTTCTTGTATACCATGACAGGCAGGAATGTGTAATCTTGGGCTGGACGGTCCTTCAGGAAAATCATCTGGGTTTGCAAAAACTGGAATCATCATTGAGAGTTACAGTCTAAACGGCAGAGTTTGGAAATTACAGGGAATGGAACAGGTTTTAATACTATAGATTCGGCATGGAATTTAGATCACTTAGTGAAAACTCTGCTGTGGCTATTTTATGCCTACAGTGTGAATAAATTAAGAAAAATAGTCTTCAGAGGGACATGTGTCATCACAAGGACTGAAAGTCACTACAAAATTATGCACAAAGAGAACTTGTTAAGTCATTCTCTGGGCAGCAAGACTAAATCAAATTGGATGCACCTCCACTGAGAAGACAGCACATTTCTCATGTTTGTGGGTTACGTGCTCTTAAATTTGCTGATCAATGAGGGACTGGTCTTCTGTACTGAGCTGTAAATCCCAAAGGATTAATGTGTATGTTGAACAGACTGGATCACCAACAGAATGACTTCTTATGGCTAATAACATCTATAGTTCTGTAGCACTATTACCTTTACCAATGATATTGAACCCTCACAAAAGCAAGTCCTGAGAGAGCTTTTCTGTAACAAACAGAAAACAAGAAAAAAAATTGTCTCTCGGCCATTCCAGTAGGATGCTTTAAATGACAAAGTAAAAATTATTTGCAGTTTCCTGGATGTTCTTTTTAGTGAAGTGAGATATGCAAAATATAATACATTAAAAAGTTTATCTTATAATTGGTTTATCTTATAGACAGAATTTAAGAACAACAGATAATGTGTTTATAATACAAAATTCAGGAGTAACTTCAGTGTTTAGAAATATAATAAAAAATATTATCTCCGTAAAGTTATTACTTCATTTACACTAGGTCTCTTGGCACATCTAGAATCCAAACAGATGTCTTGAATTAATTGAGTAGACAGGAGTGATAAACTTTCAAAGCTCTGCTGACCTTGTAACTATTACAAATTGCAGTACCTGAAGATCTTACTCTTTTGCTTTTATGGCTGATTTTATCTTTGGCTAAAGGTCAAAATTAGTCCATTCAATAAGCAATTTAACATTAAAAGCTCTAATAACATTTCAGTAAAGTTCTGTCATTCTGTTATATAAAGTGATTAAATATGTGTAATTATATGATTAAATTTTGCAATTACTTGTTTTCATGTGTTAAAGGAGTCTGAAAATATCCCATGCCATTGTCAGAATAGTGTGTGTAAGTACATTTTCTTACATCTTACTGATGCCTGTAAGTTTTGGAGTGTGTTTGGTTTTAAGCAGATTATTTTTCACGGACCTTAACTCATAAAGTCTTAACTGTGATGTAATGTGGTATTTGTTCTGAAACAGTAGGATACGTTTTAAAAATAGAAGTGTTCATCTTTTCATGCATGTTGAACTCAGGTTTCTGAGTACTTCCAACAGAATAATCTACCCTACAGGGTTATTTATATTATACTGGGTTTATATCATACAACTTTCTAAATACTACTTTTACAAGGTATGATATAATAGTATCAGCTCAAATGATATTTTTAAATATAAATTTACTCATAATGCATTACACTAGGAAAGCTAAAATACCATTTTTAAAAAGCAAATTTTGTGCAATATGGAGAATTTTTTTAGTATGATAAGGAAATGTATCCTATTGCCAGTAATGCTCGATGTATAGGTCTTGAAAGTAAAACCTAATTTCTGAATGGACAGAACAGAAAAAAATCTGCCAGATTTGTTCATATATACCTTTCCACAAGTCAGGACCAGGAATCAGAAATTACAGCTCAAAATTAATCTAATCAAATTTGATCTAACTGGACTTCTTAGAGCATTGTGTAAAGATGTTAACTGAGTTTGAACTCGCATTTATTTCCTGAGCAAACACATACAGGTTTTATATTAGCCCAGGTTTTCCAGGGAGAGCTTAGTCCTTACTGTGAGGGTCTGTGTGCATGCAGGCAACAACATGTGTGGAGACCCCAACACTGCAACTTGGTTCTAAGGTACAATGTAACTTGGAGAGAGTTTAGAGACATTTAGAGACAATGAATGTCTCCAGTGTTCCTTCATTAATGCAACTGCATAAAAAAATAAATTTATTACATGCAAGAAAAAAATCCTGTGTTCTCCTTTGTGTGCTTCATTTTGTGAAAAGTTATTTTCAAATCTTATGCCTAAGAGACGGAATTACAACTCCTGCTGTACATATACAATTGCTTCAAGTCCAAAGTGCCTGAATCTCCAGATTTTCTCTGTGGATTCCATTTAATCAATTGCTCAGATACAACAGGCTATTGCAAGCTAGTACATGTTTAATGATATAACATAAGTTTCAGGACAAGTTCACAAGGTGACAGTGGTCCAGCCTCAAAAGAAACTGAGTTTCAGCTCTTTGTGCTTTTCACTTGTCCTAAATCCCTTGAAGTGCTGGGGGATGCTACAGAGAAGCACAACAGTGTACTTAGTAGGAGGGCTGAGGACACTGCATTTGAGGCATCTGCAGCTTTCTCTAGCCCAAAGACTAGGAAGAAAACTTGGTGTTCCCTATAGTAGGCTGGAACATGAACAAAAGAGACAGCAATACATAAAAGAAACCTTTATAACACTGACAATAAGCACAGTAAAAGCATTCAAAAGCATAATAGGGGTTAAAAGAAAATATTGTCTGTAGGAAGCTGGGGCGAAGAAACAAAACTATCAGGCCTAAACAATGACTGCTGCCAACTCTTTTCTTTTGTTCATATATTAGTTTCTATTCAGGATTCTTGACTGTGCCCTTTACTGATGGCTGAGTGCTTGGCATAAGCCCTGCCAGCTCATTCAGATCTGTGAGGGAGCAACAGTGAGCCTCTGTCAGAAATCCTGCTTCTTCAATGCCCTAGGCAGGTTGTGAGCGAGCCTGATAGCTGCCCAAGCAGCACGGGCACAGATTAATGATTACCTTGTCCAGTTTCTGGCCATTCTAGCACAGCCCTGGGCGGCTGCTGGATGCTGTCCAGTCAGCAATTTTCCAGTTCAGAAAGCTGTGGGTAGCTGTGAAGAAGCACAAATCACATCTGTCCTTGGCCTGTGCAATAACAGCCCATGGTCAAAAACCAGCCAAAGATAGAAGATACCCAGGAATTTGGCAATGCTATTTCACACTGGTTTCTGGCATCTCTGCTGTTTGTAAGGGCACTTGGCTGTACATTTTGGGGATCATAGCACGGTATTTTATTCATATTAAAAAGTCAAGATTATGCTGTGTGGAGATCTACTGTACAAAAAAATTTTTGACCAGTGTCTGTAAAACTAACATTATTCCAGCTAATAATTGAATGTCGGTTTCTTTGATATAATATGCCTGAATTCTTATCTGATGATTCATAATAGATCCAAACCATTTGTTATAACTGATGACATCAGAGGCTTGTTAATAGTAACAAACATGAGCTGCTAGATTTGAACCCCTCTCCTTTTACTTGCATTTTGTGGGAGGTTCTTTAAACTCAAAGTTTAAGTGGGGGAAAAAGTCTTCCCAAAGTAATATGAAGATGGATGCAGCCAGTACAGCTCTGCACAGTATTTTCTTTTAATCTTCTTTACCACTGTGCTGTCAGAATATATTTAATATCGTGTAAATTCTGGTCTAAGAGAATTAGATTCATTCCGTATCCAGTGAATAACTTCAGTGTTTTGGAATAGTCAAGTCTTTTTCTTGTAAAATTAAGTTGCTGGCCCAGCATACCATTAGCTTCAGATTATTAATGCAAATTTAAGTACATTAGCACACTAATATAATGGGGCCTAGTCTTCTTCAAAATCCCTGGCAACCTGATGAAGAAAGCTGTCAAATAAAACGAGCCTGGTAGTCCCTAGTAATAGTATATATTTAAGTTTACATGCTCCTACACAGTTTGTTCCTTATCAACTGCTGGATTGGGCAAAGTTGGCTTTAGAGAGAAGCAAGTTGGGGATCAGCTGTCCCAAGGATTTCTGGCATACATCAGGATGGTAAACAAATGGTTTTGTTGCCCAAGCTAATGACTATGCATGTGTGGTTTCCTATACCCTCACAAAGGCAGGGAGGGCCCATAGGTACAAGGATTTTGTTGGGAAGAGTCTTAAGCTCCTCCATCCATTTCCATTTGCTGCTCCTGCTAAGGGACATTCAAGTTCCGACTGCAATGCTGTGGCTCATTGAAGAACTGGGAAGAAGGCCATGGTGCACAGAGCTTATCAGTAATGTCAGCACCTTGACAGAGCAACAGAGGATGTGAATTAAAGGAAGGTGGCTGGGTCAAGATTTACAGTCTTCTGTATAATTCTTCACCTTAATCCTTACTAGTTTCCTGCCTGCTTAATAGGATAGTTTTGGGTGTGGAGACGATATCTTCAGAACTTACATAAACTGCAGTCTTGAGCTGTGCCAAATATGGCATAACTTTAGCAGACATTATTCCTAAATCTTAAAATTACTAGAGTTCTAAAACAACAAAATAAAAAATGAAAAGGTTTACAGCTGGTGTATATCAGATTCAAAGTGTATACTTGAAGCATGCCAGTAAAAATATGAAAACATCAGTTACACAAAACTGATTTATCAGATCATTGCAGCTCAAAATTGAGAAGCAAGTATGACATAGGACGTACATTCTTTTTTCGGTTGTCAGGGTGAAGTAATCATTTCTAGGATGGAGAAATAGAATATAAACCAGTCATATAATATGCCAAGGATGCATGATCTCCAGAAGCATATCTTTCCTATATGCCGTTTTATCTCAGGTGCTAGTTGAGAGTAAAATCAGAGATTATCCAGGTTGATTGGCTAGAATCAGAACAGGATTTAGCAATTGCAAGTGCCGGAAATACAAGAGCTGAGATATTTGTACATACACATTTTTGGGACAGTCAGGCACTACTAATACCAAATAAAATTAGCTCCAAGGTCATGCATGAATCTGGAGATGAAGATATTAGTGGTTTTCATGAATACAAGCTCACAAAATTTTAAGTAAATCATCTACTACCAAACAGAGTTTGACTGAACCCACTAATAAGTAACACACCACTCCACTGAATGCTTGTCTAATCTTGCTGACAACTTGATCAATAATACTACTATTTATAAAATGACCTGCACTAAAAGAAGTGAAATACGATAAAGCAGTTAGCTTGCGCTGACTGCTGCAATAATGCCGGATAGTTTAGATGTGATCCACACCTATCAAAAAAAGTTAATTTTGTTATTAATTCAGATTGGAGAACAGACTTATTTAATATATGTGCTCAATTTTCTTTTCTCACAATTCTATGTGCAGAAATAGTTGTCTCAAATTTTACTGTGCTACTGCTCAATGTGATGACATTTGAACAAAGTTTTCTCAGAAAAACATAAACAGCCAGGACCCAAGAGTGAAAAGATGATAGAAAAGGCAGCAGCAGCCTCACACCAACCCTAACATTGAAAAGTTTGATCTTGAAGATCAATACTAAGATAAAGAGCTTGAACTAATATAGACACATCTCAAACATTACTCCAGATAAGGACCTAACAGCAAGTCTCCAGAGAAAAACATTTGGGTCCTGCCTTGCAACAGAACCTCTAAAGGAAGGAGCAACTTGGTATCTTTTATTAGCAGTGGTGATCTGTTACGTGTGTCAAGCACCAGACATTACAAAAGAAGTAAAAAACACCATGCAAACAAGACATTTACTCCCTTAAGACTCTGCAGTAACACAGCAGTCATTTAAATACCTGCTGCCTAGCAGATGCGACAGCCGGAGTATGCACTGTTAAAGAGGCATCATAAGCTTTGGGGTGACTTTGTGTACTCTTTTTCTCCTTCATCACACTGCCAGATCCAGTAAAAGCAGCAGCTTTCATCAGAATATGTGAGGAGTCCAGAAGAATAATTTTTGTACTCAAAAGTGCCTTGGGCTCCAAAGTCCCTTTTGGAGAGAACTCCTAGCATCACAGTTTGATGGATACACACTCTCTGAAGGCAACATCAGCTCTCTGCTAATCAGTTACTTACAAGAGGATTCAATAGCACAATGGGAAAAGAGGAGATAAAGACACATTCTTCAACAGTAATCGTTCTTTGAGATGTTACATTTAGAATGGATGCCAGAATCTGCTCCCCAGTTCACTAGGATGTAGATGGTAAGGGAAGCCTGGAAGATTTTGGCTTTCTAGACTTTTGTATCTTTTCATAGAAGAAGAAAGAAACTGGCACAAGGGTACTTTCGTGTGCCTAAGCTGCTGCTCTGGGATCTCCAAGCTTGCTCAGATGAGGGACAGAGGTCCTGTATAGCAGAAACCATATTGACAGCAAGACCTTCAACCACTGTAACTTTTATAATATAAATGCTGATAAAAAACAGGGAGCATGAGGCAACATATTTTCAAGAGTGAAATGGGCTACTAAACATCATCTGCAATAACTAAGGCAAACAGCGTCTATCCATTTACCATTAGGAGAAGGCAAAGGAAATGCACCTACAAACATCATTTTAAATGCACCTACAAACATCATTTTGTGTTTGATCTGTTACTGCTGAAGGAACCCAAGTATAGAGAAAAACAGTGGATGGGTTTCAAATTTTAGTTGCTTTGCCAGAGTCATCTTGAATGGCAAAGACCTGTTGCAGAAAATAACCTCTGAAGGGTGGTGCAATGATGTTTGCTTAAGTCTGATAGTAAAATAAGAATATTAATAGGTGCACTTTGAAAAAAAATCTTTTAGTATGCCAGGTGTATCTAAGCCCATATTTATTGCTAAAACATTTGTTGTCTTATAGATCTCTATGAATAATTAAGGTACAAGTTTCAGAAAACACTGACAATGTTAAGTTTTCCTAAGGAAACTACTAGCTCAATTGTACATTTCATTATTTATATTTTCTTTTTTAAAATTAACTTCAAGGGAAAGGAGATTAAAACTACAGTTACAATATTTGTGACTGTAAAAGGCAGAGTGTTACTGTGAAGCAAAATATATGTTAAATCTGATGAACTCTATGGCCAAGGGCACTCCTGGCAGAGCTAAAATGAAAACCCACAAGGATGTTTTGTGGACAACAGTAAACCCAGATTGTGTCTGTCTGTTCAAAGGAAAGCTTACAGGTATGAGGTGTATGAAAAAATACCTTTTTGAAAACTCATTAGTGCCTCTGATCTTTCAAGATGATCCACACACTGCTTCTAGTTTCAATAAAGGGATCTAAAAGAAAAGAAGAAAAAGGAAAAGGAAGATGATGAAATCACAGGGACACCTCTTAAGTGAACAGACATTCCAGTATGATTTTTTTAAGACAATTGTTAATTTTTCATTTTATGACTACTTTCTTTCTAAAAAAGCTTATGCCAATTTTTTATGGCTGGGAAAGATAGTATTACTTAGAAAACATTTATAGATAGAACTTTTTTTGTAATAGGCAGCAAATTATTGCAGCATGTTATGCAAAGGTTCTCAAATTTAAATGCAGGTGCAAAGACAGAACACAGAAGGACTCACAAAAACAAATGAAATTGTACCATAACACAATTTAGCTTTTCTAGGCAGGATAGGCTGGATGTGTAAACCCCCTTATATTTATGGTTAGGTAATGTATTTATTGAGGTTTTGTTCTAGATTCTCTGTCTTTCAAAGTTTTCTTTGTTCTTTTTCCTCCTTTTGGTAGACACCTCAAAACATTAGCATCAGTAGCAGAAAACAGATCAGTAAATCAGCTTTACAGAGCAAACACAGAAATACTGGAGGAGATAAACTTAGGCATAAATTCTACCCTCCTCCATTTTTCCAGTTATTACAGAAATGTGGGTTTGTGCCATTTATAGATAATCTTGTTACCATGTAAGCTGCTGGAAATGGCTGTAATCATTCTGCCATTGTATAAAGGCAGGGAATTTTTTTTTTAATTTGATGAATGGAACAGAGCTAAAATCAGGGTTTTTTTCCACAAGATATTACTAACAAAGCTGAGGAAATAACAAGGCTTAGCCCATGAAAACTAATATGTTTGGTTCGGAAGATGAATGACAAGACAAGGAATCCCAAAGCTCTTCACACAGATAGCAAGAATATTTCCTAGTCTCAAAACATTCTTACTTGAAGGTTTTCATTGAAAGTCCCTCTTAAGTAATTAAAATGACCAGAATGCAATACTTCCAGGAAAACAGCGAAAACAATTCTAGACATGTTATCAAAGCACTGAAAAAGGACAAAGAGCAAAAATTATTTGGATGCACTGTTTTATCTTAAGCAATATGTTTATAGAAAAGATTATTTATTATGTCAAAATTAAATACAGTAATAATTTTTAAAATACAAATATATGCGTAAATCTATTGGCAAACAAGAGAGTCTTGTAAATTAACTGAAGAATTGTATCCCTTTTCTGTCACTGAGAAGAGCTCTGTACATTTCCCTATTTTTCTAGTCTGATTGTTAGGAAACATAATGCTACATGCTAGTAAGCTGAAAACCAAATCATATGAAATTGTTTCAATAATGGAAACCGTATGTGCATCAAAGTACCAATATGTTTAAAGGTGCTTAAAAACATATTCTGAAGAGAAACTGCATTTCTGACTATGAAAACCTGTGCAAAAGCACGTAGAGCAAAAACTGTAAGATGTTCCTATGGAAGTGTTGGCTTTCAGTTGCTTTTCCCCCATTTATCTTAAGAAAGAGGCTGCGAGCTCAAGGTGTGAAGCAGGCCCTGCCTCTCCCTGCTTTGAGAACAGCTGGGCTTTTTCTCTTTGGTGAAATTTTAACCTGACATTTCAATCTATGTAAATCACACCAAGAACAGAGGTGAGACTTTCTCTCAAATGTCTTTATTGTGCACAAATCCTTCAGTGTTTTTAAATGTCACCACATTCTGTAATAGTGGGGGGAAGGGGGCTGTTTGCCTTTATTATGGGGTTTATTATATTTCTTTTATTATTTATATTATATTTTGATGATATATATTTTATTATATTTAATTTTTAATATTGTATCATCTACTATTATATTTTGCTAATACAATACTATGTTCAAAAGACGTATGAGCAAATCCTGACATTTCCTTAATTGTATAAGTTCTAGCAAGGGTAAGTTATTGATGAATAATGTATCAACAGTGGGGGGTGGGGGGGGAGGGAATTATTTATGGTAGGGAGTGTTTCTTTAATTTTGTCCTCAACAAAAAATTTACACAATTTTGAATGTTTTCTCCCCTGGAACCTGAGCACTTTTATGGAATCTTAATCTTTGTTATGGTGAAAAAGAATATGTTGGAGTGCACTATGTGCTGGAAGAGAGATAGGCCCTGAGGATCAGAGAGAGGGCCTCTTTCCTGGACACAGAGGTGACCCTGGGAGTGCATCCAGGTCACCGGAGACGGACTGAGAGAGGATTGTGTGTTTATGAACAGACTGGGCCCATGAGAAGTGTGATTTGTAGTTTGTGGCCTTATAGGGCATTGTTTGCCTATTACCATAATAGGTAAAATCTGTGCAATACCCCAGGTGATTGGGAGACACTGTGGGGAACATCTTTCCTGTTTGTATGATGTTCTATCCTGTTGGGTGCTGGTATTTAGGGAATTCTGACTGTGCAATAAAGGTCTTTGCCGTTCTCCATCTTATGAGCAAAGTCCTTGCCCATGCGTCATTACTGCAGAATCCATACTGCCTATGTAATATTTGAGTTAATTTTTAACTGACTATGACAAGAAAGAATGATGTAGCTTTACATTCAGTGATCCTGTTGCAACTGGATCATCTCCATCCAGTGAACTGCACAATTCCAGCGTGATTGGGAGCGGAATCTGGCACTTGTGCTGCTGTTAACATTAACGCAATGAAGTATTTCAGTGCACGTAAGAATTTAAAAATATTAATAGGAGTATTTAATGCTATTAAGATTCATTATATAGGCCTGACATATATTTAACTAGAAAATAATACTATAAAATGTAACTTATTTACTAAAATGCTCAAATATTCTGCAAGGCTAAGACTGATATCCAGAAATATTCCACAGGATCCCATTCTGAAATTCTTACCCCAAAAATAACATTGCATTACTATTTCTTAATACTCCTGATTTTTCCTAGTCCTTTTACCCTTTTAATTATCTAGATATTAATCTTTTTTTTTTTTTCTCACTACCAATTGCTTTTTGGATCCAAAAAGCAGAATTAGTCTGGTGCTGCCCTTTCTAAGTTGAACTATTTGACCACCAGATTTAGTGTTATCTTTGTTCTTTCTTCAAAGCAAGTGCATCATAGACTGTTCGATCCTTAGACAAGTATTCCTGTGGTATGGATGATTTAATGTCAACATTCCAAGAGAGCTAAGAAAACACCCTATCTTTGTTTGAAATGCTTATATTAGTACTAATATAAGCCAACAGATACAAATTATGCCAAATATGCTGCATCTTTCAAAGTTTCCATTGCCAAGAGTACATTTTGAACTGGCCAAGTTCAAATGGGTTTCTTCTTATTTCTGAAAGCAAAGTGCTGGAAAGGTTGTGTTCGGCTTTTCTTGAAAGCATACAGCTGAAAATCATAAAATGCTTTATTTATGATTATTTGATTATGCTAATGCACTCCATATTGTCATCATTTTCAAGTCCTACGGACAATTTGGGCTCTAGCAAGGATTACTTCTTGTTTGGAAGAAAATTAGTAGATACAGTCATTGGGTATTTTATTCTCTTTACAAACAGACTATCTAATATCAAAAGCAATGTGCAGTGTACTGCTCATAGGGCTGGCATGACATCCCAAGAGCCCCAGAAACCAATTTATTTCAACGTCCAGCAGCTCATTTCCCCTCCCACTGTTTCAAGAACTCAGCCAAATTCCTTCCTCCATGTAGTTTTGCTGAAACAATTTGTTACTGTAAGCTAAGATGAAGTTAGTACCATGTCACTTTCTCTTCTCCCACATATTAACTGCTTTGGGACAGCTTTTGCTTTATTTTACACATGTTTTTCTCTGTTCACCTTAGTAAGGGCTGCTGAAGGCTTTTTTAAGTGGAAAAAAAAAATGAGATCTTCACAGTATTGTCTTGAAAAAGGTTTTTTGATTACTGTCATGCAAATGCCTTTTTTCTGTGCAAGTCCAATGTTTCTTGACACCTTCAACTTTGAGGCCCCTGAACTTGTGAAAGAGGGAGCCCTGATCTGTAGCTCAAACAGTCAATAGGGTTGTTCCCTCCCATCCCCCAGACCTACTGCCTGATTGACACAATTCCATGGCTGCTTTACTGCAAGATATATATGGGCAGCTGCTGCTAAGTGTGATTGCACTTTCTTTTCCCAGATTTGCATGGCAGTGCAGTGAGTCTGACTGAGCCAACTGATTTTTTGCTTTTTTTGATAGTTTAGTTTTTTTAGCCACATTAGTCCATGATCCAATTCATCATCTGGCTCTACAAATGGTAGTGTGGTGATGTAGGGTTGGCCATGAATCCAGGGAGCAATGGGAATCACACCTCCAGTGAGGGGCTGTGCTCAAAACAGGTGAAGGTGACTGTTCAGCTACAGCTGAAGTACAGAATCATGTCTTGACAGAGAAAAGGAAGAAGGGAAAATGAGATGATCTGAGGTTAACTCACCACAAAATGAATCCCATATTTTCCCCCAAAATTTGGGAGTGCACAATGAATTCAAATATTTACTGCCTGGGTAGAACTGTAACACACCATCTATCCTGTTTGTGACGTGGCAGCAACTGAATCCATTTGTATCATGTTTCTTTCTTTTGCCCAAATGTATGAAGTTCAATTAATGATTCTTATTAAATAAAGAAGGTAGAACAATAATGGATCAAAGTAGCAGAATTACAATGACAGAAATGCTCACATTCAGAGGGAGGCAGAAAGCAATACTAATCTTGAGAGAGATAAAGGGATAGAAAATGGAAACAGCACAGCACATCTATAAATAACTTCCAAATGAGTATGCAGTATATGGATCATATGAAAACATCTTTACTCATGCAGAGCTCCTAACATATCCTCTAGGCAGAACAAGCACTCAGCTAACAGATACTCAATATTTCAAGTCAGGGTTTCTAGTAAACCGCAGGTGATGGAGTTCTTATAATCTGCATCTCTATAAACTTTTTAAGTGGACAAAAAAAGCATCAAAAAGAAATACAGAAATATGAAGGGATGGTCGAAAAGAACAACAAACTGAGGGAAAAAAGAATACAATCAGGCATGGACAGAAGAGCATTAAGGGAATCGTAAGGGGAATAGAACCAAAGTAAATCCATAATATGTATGTTGTAGGTTAATCTCTATTGTGAATTATTAATGTAAACTATGAAGTATAAAGCCAATACTAAAAGCTAAAAAAAAATAAAGCACATTAAAAATACTACTTTTGCAGCCACTGAGACACATATATTAATGTTTGTCAACAATTTTTTTTAAGAAAACTAATGATTTACTACATTCTGCAAGCATCTATATTTTAAATCCACCAGAGGATGGTTTCATCTATTTCTGTTACCCAGTAATGATTCAAAAGGCCTTATAAATATTCAGAACATTTTAAAAATGCTAGAGTAAATTACATTTTTAAGTAAATAAGATTTTAATTTTTATTTTCAAAGTAAAAATTATTTTTATTTTTAAATAAATAATATATCACCAGCCATCCAAAGGAGGTGATTTTCCTGCTCCGCACTGGTGCAGCCTCACCTTGAATATTACATGCAGTTTTGGGCACCACAATATAAAAAGGACATTGAGCTGTAGGAGAGCATCCAAAGGAGGGCAGCGAAGATGGTGAAGGGCCTTGAGGGGGAGCCGTATGAGGAGCAGCTGAGGTCACTTGGTCTTTCAGCCTGGAGGAGACCGAGGGGAGACCTCACTGCAGTTACAACTTGTGAGGGCAAGAGGAGGGGAAGCACTGATCTCTTCTTTGTGGTGACCAGTGACAGGACCCAAGGGAATGGCCTGAAGCTGTGCCAGGGGAAGTTGAAGTCGGATATCAGGAAAAGGTTCTTCACCCAAAGGGTGGTCAGGCACTGGAACAGGCTCCCCATGGAAGTGTTCACAGCACCAAGCCTGACAGAGTCTAAGAAGTATTTGGACAATGCTCTCAGGCACATGAGACATGTATGTGAATCTTGGGATTGGTGCTGTGCAGGGCCAGGAGCTGGACAAGATGATCCTCATGGTTCCTTCTAACTCAGCTTATTCTATGATTCAATAAATATTACTGTTTTATATTACAGGTGTTTTAATGTAATTAATACTGATTTTATATGTACAGCATATGTCTGACAAAATTTGCAGAAGAGCTGAGCATTTGCCATTCTTATGGTAACATTTATTTTTTGTAAGGTACAGGCCCTTGTGAGCACAGCCTATGTAACTTGATGGAGTACTACAGTGAAGATAAGCAAAAGTGAGACATGAATAAGCCTCTAGGGTTTGTTCCTTTTTTAGCCAATTCCTAACCTGGAGTTGGTGCTCTTATTCAAACTGTGCTCCAATATGCCTTTGCAGAATTTCTGCTATTGGCCTTTCCCCATATGACAGATAAATACTAGGGTGATGTTTCTTAATTCCTCAATAAATTGAGAATGACTTAATAACACAACAACAACAAAAAAAAAGGAGGGTAATACTACTAATATTTGGAAAAGTTGCAAATCTTGGCTGTGACACACAAACTTCCAGTTTTCCCATAGCCTGAACACTCAGAGATGAGAGACATAATCTGAAGCAGTAGCAGAATCCTGCTGTTTATGGGAGACTGTTTTCTCCTTGTGCAGAACTTATGTCAAATAACACTACAATTTCAGTTCAACTTCCTTAAAAGCTTGAGTCCATCTTTTATTATGATGCTGTGGCAGCAAGAATAGGGTAGAAAATACACTCTGAATTCCAACATTACTGAAATAAGAATTTTCTCAATAAATAATGTATCAAAACCTGGAGGACTGGATGAAAGAGAAAACTTGAAAACATGCTGTGCAGTGTTTAAAATACCATGAGCTCATACTTGGAACACAATTATTACCATTTCTTTATGATTCTGTGATGGGAGGCTGTAGAGGGTGCAGCCATTCATGGAAACAAGGGTCCTCACTTGCCAATTAGTCCAACATGAAAATACTTCACATTTTTTAAGGGAAGAGTAAATTCTAAAAGGTGGCTTATTCTGCCTTCATATCAAAATAGTTTCAAGGCACTAATCATAGCAGTGTGCTGTGATGATTTGATTTAAACTCTCACTACAAAGACAGAAAATGTCTAGGCAGATGCAGGTATCTCTCGATTGGCATCACTGCAGCTGTGTAGAGGCTTCCTGATACACTGTGGATGAGCGGTTTTTCTCCTTAGCCAATTTAAGCTCTGTTGAAGGAAATGTCACATTTTGAAGAGGTAGCTGAGAATGCAGTTCACTTCTTCATTGCCTTGGTGAAGCCATGACACAGCATTGTCAAGATACATATGTGCTCAACTCTTAGAGAGTTTGCAATATTGCTACGTAAATAAGAACACCAGAACGTTAAGAGTATGGTGAGGTTTCTTGCTATGGTAAAGTTTCCTAGAAAGTGCAGGCCCAGTGGTGAAACACAACCCCTCTGCCAATTCAGTACTTGAAATAAGCATCAAAAGTATACACAACCCTTACAGGATTTAACACTTGTTCCAAAAGTACCCAACAACTTTAATTTATTCAATCATGATAAAGTAAGGTCTTGTTATTTGCAGTATAAAATTGACAAACATATAAATATAGATATAAAAATATATATTATATATTATAAATATAAAATATAAATATAATATTATGTATAAATATAAGGATTTCTGTAATATAAAAAACTATATATATTTGCAAGTAACTCAGCAGCTTCCATTTAAAAAAAAATACCATTAATTAGGGAAAAAAAAAAAATCTTGTTCTGATTTTTTGTTTCCTGGAGACAACATAAGAAAAACAGCTTCTATCAGCAGGCAGCCTCATGTGAGCAGCTCTGAAGATGACCTGGTTAGAAGGTTGGGACACAGCCTGTCATCTCTTTGACAGTGTAACTCCAAAAAATACTTATGATGTTTCTTTTTGGCACAGTTACTTGCTGAATGCTAGAGAAAGATAAAAGTGAATGCTAGAGAAATTGCCCTTGTCTCAGTGAGGATGTTTTCTGTCCTCTTGATATGGACTATGAGCCTGTGAGTGCTGGTCTACCTTATGGGTTTGTTAAGCAACATCTTAATCATTTGGGTTCTCCACAGAGCTGACTGACAGCTTTCTGTCAAGATGTTTTTTCAGGAAGAAAATGTATGTTCACCACAATCTGTAAAACAATAAATACTTGCAAAATACGGTTTATAAAAAAAAGCTGATGCCTCTTGAAATTAGAGTTTATGATTTAACTATTTCAGCTAGGAATATGCCCTAATTTGACATTTTAAAAAAAGGCCAAACAAAATGCCGTGCATTCTTTGTTTTGAAACAGTTTTTTTTGAAAGAAATTTGTAAATAAAGTCATTTAAAGGGTCAAAATCCTTTTGGATTTATTGATAGAAAATGATTTGATTAAATCCAACTGATTTTGGAAGGGACAAGGATTAATTCCATGACAAATTTCAGAATACTTTGTTTCCTATATTGGATCTCAAAAACTCTTCATTTAAAATTTATCTTAGTGTTAAATGTAGTTAAGTTGAAGTTCAAACTAGAATTAATTAATGGCTTTAACAACTAAATATAATGCACTTGTATTGATTCTTTAGACAAGAAGATAGCTGAATACATATGAAACCCACTGTTTCTGCAATTTGGGAATGAGTCAGTAGGAGGACTGAACAAAGAAATATCGTACAGTCAGTCTTCCCATGACAGAACAAATGGAAATTCCTATCTCTACCAGAATACTATGCAACATGAATCATAAGAGAGAAAATAAATAAGAAAGACAAAAGAAAAGAGAAGCAGTAACACTGAGAGCTACATGTACAACTGAAGAAATGAAAGGAAACAGAGAGCCAAGTATCACACCACTGTAATGGCAGAAAACAAATTTTTCATAGAATCTGGAGAAAGATTCAAAATCTACCACCAGCTTTGACTTCACTACAGAAGCAAAACCTCAGCCTTTGTTCATACTGTGTAGAGTTTCCAGCACTCTGTAACGTCTCCCACAACCATGTGCAGAACATAGAGATTACTGTATTTTTTAATTTTAAAAATCCCATCGACAAATCAATGCGAATTATCAGCTGTCTGTGGAAACACATCACTGTTCTCTTTTTCTCCCTAGTGAATTTTGTGTTCTTTAGAAGGCACTAATCTGAGAGTACTGTGCTGTTTATACACTGAAGGATCCAGCACACTCTACCAGCATGCCTAAAATCTGGAGCTGGAGGAATTAATTCTAATGCAAATGAGGGTAGGGTTTCTCTGCAAGAGAAGTCCTTGTTGTATCTGCTGAGACTGTCAACCAGGTTGCCATATGTCCAGCTAGGAATGTGGCAGAGATAAGCAAGAGTAAAATAAACCCCCAAACCTGCTAGCTGCCTAGAGCTGTTCTCGATGCACTTGGAGTGTAATTATGAGGATGTGAAATGCTCTGCAGTTCAGCCAGCACAGTCATCTTTAGAAGCCTGCAATGCTGCCTGCATTTCACTTCAGATATCAGAATGAGTATGAAGAATTTTTTTCAGGTGAGCTTCCCAAAACATTCAGTATCAGATACCTGCTGCTGCAAATGAAAGCAGTAAAAGGCTGACTCCATATGGAAATGGTGCTGAGCCAATAGTGCATGTGAAACTCCTGCCCCAAACGTGCACTGAGGAGTAATCCCTACTTGGGAATTTTGTGACCTTACAGAAGATTTGAATTCTCAGCTTCCTTCAATGCACTGAATTTCAGCACTGGCTCTCACAACAGAATGGGTATCTGTTAGCTTTCACCCATGTTGGATGCAGGCACTCAATCCTATGAATCAGAAGTGCTGTGACTCAGCCTTGTCGCGTGAGAAAGAAGGGCTGACATTATTAGGATTCTGCTTCTTAGCAAGGCAATGTTTTGAGGAGTATCTGTGGCTGCAAAGTTGCACTGGCCTCTTTTCAGCCTGGAAGTTGATGTGGTTGACAGATCACAAATAAAACTGCTGACTCAGGCATGTGGGGTCCTGGTGCAGGACTGGAGCTGTGCTAGAAATGTATGGTCTTGGTACCTCTCTGCAGAAGGTGTGATACGGGAATGAAAGGGGAGAGGATCATGCTCAGTCTATGAGATTTCATATAAAAGTCTCAAGAAAAGAGCAGTAATCTCTATTTTCCTGTAGTTTTTCTTTAGTCTTTCTCTCCTTTGCTAGGTTTTTTAGTTTCTTTTCCCCTAAAACCTTTTATGTTTTTTCCTGTAATATTTCTCCTCTTCTCTGCTATTTAACTTGTCCACAATTTTCAAAAACAATAGGGATTACGAATCAAAAGAGAAGGATGCAATTAACAACTATTTACTCTTGCTGTTCAAGAAGAATAGAATACTACACAGTTGGAACTCAGAATAATAAAAGGCCTCTTAGCTAAAATGTTTTTATTTGAAATCTAGTTGCTCTAGCAATGGGTTCTTTCCCAACAGAAAAACACACTGAGATGCAAGAAATCTTGGAAAACAGAACTACTTCATCAAAAATACTTTCTGAATGAAATACAGTGGTTATTCTCTCACTATTGCAGTCAAACATACAAAAGGGAAAACTATGTGAAAAAAGCAGGCAAGAGAGCTACACCAAATACTTAGGGCTGAAGAGTAAGGAATTAGGTACCTGGATAACAAAATTACAGTGACCTGTTCATAACCTTTAAATTTTGAATATTATTCAGTATAAAGTTATATTTCAGAGTTCAAATTCGATTTTTAGTTGCAAGCATTTTGTCTATTTGACAAGAGAGAGGAAAAAAAAAAGGAAGACTGCAAAGGACAACCTGGATTTCATCTCATACTGGATCAAGCTCCTAATTTTTTCCTGTATTTATCAACATGAGATAGGGAATAAAAATATTGTCTATGTGTGTTCTGTGGAATTTGGGCTATTAAATGTGTTGGGGGAGAAAAAGTTAATTCTCTTCCTTGCTCTGTTGCTTATTAGTTTTGTGGCTTTGCAGGCTCCTGTAGCAGCACCCTTATCAGATTAACTGCATACTGTACTGTGGACTCTCAAGAGAGAATACTGAAGTAAGGCTTAGAAATCCAGTGAGGCAACTGAGGTACCTGCAAAGACTACCATGGATTCAAATCTGTGGCCAGTTTCCTGAGCAGATATCAGATATCCTCTGAGCAGAAACTGTCAGTTCTCAGTTTGCCCTTCTTTCCTATAGGGACAGCAAATATTATGGCCCTTCACAGTTGCATTTTCACATTGGGTTTTCATTTGCATTAAAGGAAATTTCTTATTCCTCTCATTGAACAATGATACAAGGATAGCTTCTTATAATTAATCTGCCTTTACTTTCAAATATAAGTTTTTTGAGGTTTTAGCAAACATGTACTCTTAGTTCAAACATCGTAGTTATCCTTAAAGGAAATATTTGATGGTACTGGTAATTCTGTGCTGTAAATTACCGTATTTTTAAATTAAAGTATGTGGATCTATTATGAATTATCTGTGACAAAGCAATTCCCTTTGCAGAGAGTGGTTTCAGGGTAAGAGATAAAGTGTTAAATACCATCTCCAATGTATTGAAGGATACTTAGTACTAACAAGCTTAAAAAGAAAGGTTGTGCTGTGTAATCTCTGAGACAAATGCCATATTTGACAGAGCGAGTTTAAATTGCTATGTCTTACTGGCAGTGTAAAATCACAAAGAGCAGTGCTTTCAAATGGATTCTTTGGCACGTGCACATCATATTTCAAAAAGTGTAATCCTTAGAACTCCTTATTTAAAAGTAATCATTAAAAAAGGCTGACTGTTCAGAACAAAAAGTAATACCATCACATTGTTTTCACAGAATTATTGTTTCCTCATTGGAAGGCATAAAATATTGTTTAAATCCTATACGGCACTATGTGGATAGTCATTATTTATCTATGAATAGTTATTGCATCAGAGTCATTTCAATTTACAGTTGTATCTGAAATATTTTCCACTACTGCTTTCTACATTTTGAAGTGGCAACCTTTCCAATCCTTTGAATTTGTCAAAATAGTTGTAGCATTTGCTTTTAGTTCACACAAAAACTTCATTACTGGTTAAAATTGAGTCTTTGTTTTCAGTGTATCACAGAAACAAAATGAATGGTTCTGATAAAAATATACTGATAAAAATATACTGATTCAAATGTTAAGGTAGGGAGAAATAAATATGATTTACAGAAGAGTACTTGAAGTCTCTTTGCCTTTGCTAGCATGAATATGGAATAGGTTTTAGTACTGCCCAGCAGTAAAGAAGAGAACAGAACATGTATTTCTCTATTTGGATGTGTACATAGATAGTGCAATTTTGGTTAACTGAGTTTAGAGAGAGCTGGAACTTTGTAGTGTCCCCAGGAATCAACCAAAGCCTTTTTTTAGTACTTGCTTATATCAGAATAATTGTATAAATCACTGAGGCATCATTTCAGAAGTGTCTCATATTTTTAATTTTAGAAAGTACACCAGGAATTGGCTACAGATATTACACAAAGAAGAAATAGCCTTTGGCAGGATGACAAAGTCTAAACTCCAGATAATCTGTGGCTTGAACATGAAATTGAATTTTCAAAACTTAAGATCTACAGCTTGTATTGTTTGTGCAGCTGTTAATGGCATCAAATCATGAGTTCATTACAAATTTATGATAAATTTTCTGACGTATTGTAGATTGAAAAAACAGTGAAACATCATAAATAAAACTAATTTCAACATCACAGCATGAATGGTCAATGAAAGATCTTAAATAACATGACTTTCGTCCACAACTTGTGAGTAATTCATACCTTAATGAGTTTCAATGGGCAGGACAATGTCATTCTTATAAAAAACAGAGGGGCAAAGCAGCAACTCAGGATATACTCTGATTCTGTTTGCTTCTAGATTTTGAAGTAGTAGTCTGATTTTATTAGTTGCAAGGGAGGTGTCCATGTTTTGGTTACCTTATTTATTACTGCAGACCGTGCTGATGTGGCCACACTGAATCCCACAATTTAGTGCTTCACACTCTCCTCCCAAACAGAAACAACAGATTTGTGCTTTGTAAAAGAAGGAAGTACCTGGCTGTTAGAGTAAAGCAAGCTGCCACCACAACTATTCTCTGTCTCCTTCTTGGCATAGAACCATTGTCATAGAAGGAAGTTTCCTTGTAGGTCACAACACTATGGATTCAGGGAGCAGAGACACAGGCAGGGAGCACAATGGGGATGACATACAGCATGTTCCCCTTGCTGGTAGTGGATTTTTCCTGAACCTTAGAACTCTTGTTCAGACTTACAGGCAGGACAAAAAGAGAAGTGCAATTATGCAGGACAAAAGACATAGTTGAGATTATCTGCAAGAATGTCCTTGATTTTTTCCTGATTCTCTAAAAGTTACAATCTCTGTGTGCTGGCAGAGAAAGATGACACCACATGGTTTATTGATACATGTGAAATTTCAGAAAGGGCTCTTCTCTTTGTAAAATCTTCCCTTAATAAGAAAGAAGAGGAATAGATCCCTGTTTTGATTTCCAGGTATTTGTACTTCTCCGAGTAATTATGGTTGTATTGTTTTAGATTCCGAATTACCTGAAGGTGTCCTCTAAATGTTACTTTCCTGTTACTGGTGTGATAGGATACATTTTGAAACAATATGATCAAAGATACAGGGTTCCTTAAGATGAAATAGCTTTGAAGATCATGAACAGACCCCTGGAAGGTAAATCTACATGGAAATTATTTAGTCAGATTAAGATGCAGAATTTAGGATGGCTCTTACTATTTTGGTAGGAGGATGACAAATACAAGGGCAGAGATGAGTAAGGGTTGAGAGATCTATATTCTGCACAGCTTTCAGTTTGGGTTTTTGGTTTTTTTTCACTCAAAAGTGAGTATGTTCAGGAAACTTTATCTTGAGTCTGATATTAAGGTATACTAAGTACTCTCTCACTTGGGAAAATCAGTTACACACTGTTAAGGAATCTGTAGTCTAGCTTTAATGTCTTTTTTTTTTTTTTTTTAATTTCACAGGATTTTGCTTGCATTTGTCACGTTTAAACACTTTATGTATAAATATTTAAAGAATCATTTGGAGGCAACAAAACTAAGGTAGATAATGACTGTAGAGCTCAGACTGTGACTAAACTGTTAGATCCATGCTAAGAGAAACACCAGGAAGCCTCTTACTTCTCTTACCAGGAACTGCTGGTAACCTCCGGCAGATACAGACATAGACATCTATTTTAGGGACATTGCAGTGCAGTTCTTTAGGCAAGGCAAGTCTTAAGTCTCATGAAAGAAATTCTTTTGTCATTATTTCACCTGCATCCTGTCATCCTAATTAAAAAAATATTTTCATGGGAATTTCTTAATTCCCTACTATTCAACACTAAACAGTAGCTCCTTCCTCTTTTAAGGGGGTTCTTAGATAGCAACAAATAGTACTTCTACACAGAAGAGATAGGAGCTAATTCAAGTGGATGAAATCCTAGTTATTAAGAAATGAAAATTTCAAAAACACCAAGGAAGACTGTGTTATCATATACAATATTAAGAGTGACTTACTGTTTTTAACGTTTTAACAGATAATTTTGACTTTTTTTTTTTCCATCTAGACAGTCTATGTGAAGGATTCATTTCACATAATGGAAAACAAATTATGCCTTTGCAATTAATGGTTTTAAACATTTTTATTTCATTGAGGCTTAGAAGGCAAGAAAAAGTACACAGAGGAGAAACAGTTACGGGAAAACAGTCGGAACTGACAAAACCAGCAATGGATAGAGAGATGAAATTGAAAATCTGATATGTGATGATAAGCAGCTTTTCAAAGATGCTCTCTGCTTGGGCTTTGTAGCTAGAGGCCTGGCCATCTTCCCTGCCAACCCCTTACAATGATGTGCATTGTTCCCATGCAGTCATACACCTGGCTGCCCCTCAGGACTGAAGGGCTTTTGCTGCTGATCTCTAATATGCCTAAATCTCCATAGAAACCTAAGTATTATTGTTAAAAATCCTAGATAGTTATAAAGTACATGCATTAAATGAGATCTAAATACTCAGAATCTGCATATGAAAGGTTCTTGGAGAATTTTAAAACTAGAATTTCAACAGATTTTTTCAGTACAGATTTGGAACACTGTCACAAAGTTTGGGCTTTTCTAGCTTCCCAGACAACAAAGTTGTCTTATCATAGCAACTACAAGGTTGGGGGAATGTTGGTTCACACCAAAACCTATTAATATTTTTCTCCAAATTACATCACGTTAGAAATTGGAAACCACCATCTTGTGACAGTATTTTTAAAAGACCTACACACCCTCTGCCAGCAAATAAGAAAGAGACTTATATCTGAGCAGGTACATTATTAAAAGTAGAAAAGCAACCCAATTTCTGCTTTACTGTCTAAAGTCCCACTTGGTTTCCTCTAGGAGCAACACATCATGCACTATTACCCAAGTGATGTCTCTCCAGATTAATACAGGGAGCCATTCACTCTGTTAAAGGAAGAATGCTTTAGGCCACAGAAGAAACACAAATCATTTAAAGCTCCTTTTGCACAGGCAAAGGGAAAGAAACTGGAAAAGGGCTAGGAGAATGTAATTTGGTGCTGCATTTCTGTTCTTAGTAGGGACTGTTATATCTTCCAGTTCTCAAGAGAAGCTGAAGTAGCAAAACCTGCTGGAGAAGAGGTTTCTAGAGGTAGTGGATTTACTGCACTGGGCAAGCTGCAGCCTTTTTTGTTGTGATTGCAGTCACAGACCTGTTCTGGTTTCCCTTTTACAGAGATTTGTTTTGGTCATTCCACAGCAGTCTATTGCAAAACCACTGGTTGGTGGTGCATTGGTGCAAGATTTGATAACTTATTTCAAAACTCTGGCTTATTTGGCTACGTACAAGCAGCAGGATCTGATAACTCATGCGAAGTAGCACGAAATAGTTCCACCTGGTCCTTAGCATTTCAAAGGCAAGCACAGTGCATTAAGCCCAGGAAAGGCTGTAGGTCACCAGTGTGCTCTACTTTTGACAAATCTTCATGGGCTGTTTTTCTGAGATTGAATTTGTACTTTTATTTCCTCCTGCAGAAGCCTACTTATTTTTCATTGATTCACATTAAAGTAAGGAAAGCACTGATCCAGAAACAGTTCATGAATTGCATTATCCAGTTTAATTAGAGGGAACAGAAAGTTTCTCCACAGACAGAATAGTCAGCATTCAGCCTAAAATGCAACTTTGGACAGTAATGGCTGAGGCTAGCAATGAACTGAAGTCACAGCCAGTGACAATTACCCCTTCCACTCATTATGCAGTACATCAAGAATGATGTTATAGCATGTTCTCTGTTTTAATATTTAGTACTATACAGGAAATATGTATGTTTAAATTTCTTTCTCAAATCTAAACTGTGTCAGAAACAGTCCAACAGTGAGTTCGTTTGAATTATGTATTAAATTAAATTCTTGTTTTGCTTTTTCTGGCTATCTATAAATATTTTGCTATCAAGCCAATTAAATATTTGTAGTAACAAAAAGACAATAATCTTTATACACTGTTGTTACGTTTCTGCTGCAATAATTTTATGAACAGGATGTGAAATCTTAAAAGTTCACCAATAAACCTGTACTTGGGAGAACATAAAGATATGCATCAGCTGAGATTTGTGCCAGGGAAATTAAGGGAAAAAGAGTACACAGCAGCTTTCATGCAAGCTTAATTCTGTAATCATGTAAGCTTAAATTCTGTGTTGTAACATGACGATACTCAAATACTTGCAAGAGATTAAATGGTATTGGGTAGAGGCATATGCAGTTCTCAAATTCTGGCAATAAATACCTTGTGTCTTATTCTCAGTACAGACACATGTTCAGAGAGGGCAAGGTTTAATACAGTCAGGGCATTGCAGGAAATGTCACAGTTCAGTTTCACTGTGTTGATATTATATTGTCATAGAATTCAAAAGAAAAATACTAAGAGATTGAAAATACCCTATAAAACTTGTATTTTGGCTTGAAATGGTGGAAATACTACTTCATGATTAGAGCATGAGGGCATGGCCAAGTCAACAGTTAGGTCTTCAGAGCTATCTGAAATGTCCTATTAACTTTTTTTTTACTTCTTTGGCTTGAAGGACAACTTAGCCTCAAAAGACCACACCTAGAGTATTGGGTCACATACCATACGAACTACTGAATTACAAATAGCATTTACCAACCTTTGTTTTTTTACATTTTATACCTACAGAACCTCTAAAACATACTCTGGATTCACTGCTGAAGTTTCAGTTTCTTACAGTTGCAATGGAAACTTTGTTTCACAGAAAGGAATGAAATGTCAAAAAAGTCAACATATACTTTGCCCTGGCTCTGATCAATAGACTCTGGCAGTGGGATACAGAAACTAAATTCTGCTCAACAGAAGGGAGAATTTCTGACTGTTTGCTTGTCAACAAGAAGGACTAAAATAAACATATTTTTAACTGTGGTACACCATCTTAGCTAGCTAAAAGTACCTAATTTTGCCAATACTGGTTTGTACTGAGGCCACTCCCACTTTTAGGTATGCTTCTTTGGATTGCCTCTTCCACCTGAGACTTGAGCTGGAAAATTTTCTAGTAGTTAATCACCTTTGATAAACACTTCAAAACTACTGACAGAGCTACATCACACACTGCAAACACAAAAAAATACACAGGATTATGCGGATTCTTCCAACAGGAATTACTACAGCATTTTAGAGATGAAAACTACTAGTGAAGGTACTTTCTATCCCTGTGTAATGGTAGCATCTGGAGCACAAAAGAAATATGACCATGTAGATTTTCAGGTTTTGAGTTTTGTTGTGAAAGGTCTACTAGTTGCAAGTAGGCTGCAGCTTGCATCAATTCACCAAGGCAAAGGCAGTAGTTCAGCCAAGTTCATTGTGAGCTGACCACCTGCATTATGGGCTCCCACACAGATTCTTAGACAAAGTTATTTTCTGCAGCAGAGGCACAGTCAGTGAGTTGTCAAAAATAAAATTACTTTATAAAAATAGAGTTACTTTAGCTGCCATTCAGAGTACACAGATGGACACGAGAGGTCATGGGCAGGATAAAATGAAATAGCTCGTGTGTAGATAGCCTTACATTATCTTAACTGTTAAATAGTAAGCATGTAATTTTAAAACTATATTGGCATTGCTTAAAAGGCTATACTCAAATCCAGCACAGTGATTTCCTTTGTTTTGCAAATCTGACCAGAGGAGTTGGTTGCACCAGGGAAATAACATCTCTCTGCATGGAGAGAATTCATGGCTGAAAGGGTGGTGGCACAAGCAAACAGCCAGCAGAAACTTTCCCATTAAATGCAATGCTGGTGCCTCAATTTGCTCCAGGACAATATAGGCAAAACTACTTGTCCCATCTACTGATCCACTACCTCCAGCAGGTGTGGTCCAAGATCAGGAGAGGAGCTGCCCAGCAAATACCATGGCCAAGGAACATGGAACTGGGTGGGAAGCAGAAGACTTGAGTCTGCACTAAATGAATGAGACCTAGCAGGCAATCTAATCAAAGTAAAATGAAGTAGAATTGACGGATTAAAAAGGAAGTTTTTCCTAGTACACAGTCTGTGTAGAAATAGTAAAAAAAAAATCACAGGATCATAAGGTATTTATTATAGCACATTAGAAAATCATTTTTGTTCAAGAATTTCAGCAGCTCCTCACAGTTTCTTTCTAAAACCCCCTAGCTTTGAACCTTTTCAAATACAAATTGCTTACATGCAGAATATACAGTATGTGCTTACTAGTCATGTAGGATTTTTGCTGGTGAAATTTTTTTATTTTACTTTGGTAACACTTTCTTAATTTAGATATAAATCTAGCTTTATATATTTTCAAACAGAAAAACATAGTTCATTTATGTGATTATTCTCCCTATAAATCATATAATATACACTGAGACTATGCTGGGGGGAAACTATTCTCCGTTTTCCTTTGTGCACTACAATATATCAGTTTCTGTGGCAATAATTTAAACTCCAAAACGTTGTTAATGAAATCCTCTATTATTACAGTTCTGGGAAAGAGATATTTAAATATGCAGCTTCTGAAACATATGGGCTGGGGAAATGTTAAAAACGTGGCACTGAATTCCCTGAAGAAGCTGTATTAAAAAAGAATATTATGCATGAATTTTGCATGTGGAATTATTTTTCTTTTTAATAAATGCTCCCAATATGTAGTTCTTTTCTTAACTGTGGTGGGATTCTCGTAAACAAAAGGTCTCCAAAATTAGCCAGTCTTTGCCATCACAAATATACCCTTGTCTTAGTTACTCAGTTGACATTTGTACTTCTAGCACTGGCCATCTAGAGGCAGTGTAAATAAAGCAGATATCTAAGCACAGGTAGGTCTGACAGACCCTGTGCATGGCTACCATTCCCACACTGCTGCTGGGGACAGGCAGCTGAGCCCAGTGCAGTAATGCTTTGAGAGGGGTTAAGAGGCACCTTAGGTCTGCAACAAGAACATTGTGGGCACATGTTCAAGGTTAATCAATAATCAGAGTTAGGTGAAGAAGTTGTTAACAGAGAATCAGACAGGCTTTGGATTTTCATTTGCATCCTTCTGCAGCAGTGGTACAAGTCTCTTTCTCAGTCACTTGAGCACTTTTGCCAGCTAGCATTCCTTCTATTCTTTCTGTAGTACATGTTGATGTCACACAATGTCTTTTGCACTTTTCCAATGCCACATAAAAGTTTTCAAGGATCTTTGAATAACTAAGTATCTTTAGTAAGACATATTTCTGCTTCATGATGTACAGGAAAACTAAAACGAAAAAAGACCAACTTTTCCTCGTGATTATTCTTGACAATGCCATTAGGTAATTTTCTAAAGTTCAGAGAAAATTATTTTCTTTAGCCTGATAGTCCCATGAATTACAAGAATTAGGTACTCTTGTGGAATTCAGCACATAGTTGAATAAAAATCAGATCCACTATCCAATCCAGAAATGTACATATGTCAAAACCTAGTCTTTTTCCTAGCTATTACATTTTCTGTACTCCATTATAATTGGTTCCTAAATCTGAGGCCATAAAGGCTGACTCTGCCCTGATACCAGGCATAGATTAGTACCTTCTCTCAAAAGAAATTGGATGTTCCGGTATTATGATGGCATTCCTTGTGGGAAAATATAAAACTTCTTTGCAAATGTCTGGTTTATATAGAACAATTTTATAAATTGCTTATATTTATTTTCATCCAAAAGATCTCCTCAGCAATGTCTAAATGTATTTCTACTTACTAATAGTCTGACTTAGTTTTCTACCAGAAAAAGAAAAAAGGGATGATGAGACACACTGACAAGCACAGCTGTATGTTCCTTTCTTACATATGGCCTTTTTGCGAATGTGTTAAAGAATACACTTTTGAATTCTCGTTAAATTAGCATCTTAGGGAAAGTTTAAAATACCACTTGTGACATTATGGTTCAAGCATGCGCAGTGCTTGTAAGAACCAGCTAGTGTATTTTTCTTCCAAAAATACCAGAAGCTTTATAGGAGAATGTGAGGATACAGAAAGAAAATTTTCTAGTGATCCAATAAAAGTTCCTTTGTCAGATTCCTCTGTGAATTGCAAATATACTGCATGTAGAGCAGAACTGGCCATTGCAAAATCCTATGTAGTTTGAAAAAATCACTGTCACACCAGTAATTGACAACATTCTGAAACACTGTCTTGAAAAGCTGAAGACTAAAATTTATATCCCTGAAACAGAGGAACGGAAAAGTAGAGAGACTACATAGTTCTAGTTGTGTTGTGGCTGCAGGGTTGCAGCTGGTAGGCCTGGAAATGAACCTGAAAAACTCTTTTTCGCTCCCATTATATATTCACCATTAGAAAGCCCATGTATAATAACTGGCAAGCCAATAGCACTCCTACTTCAGTGTAATTGTTCTCTGAGCGGAAACACACCATCTAACCATCCCACGTACTCAGAACTGCATCACAAAGCTACCGAAACAACAGACTGTCTTCTTTTTACCTGGCTTCTCAATCAGTTGTCTAATGCTTCAAGAAAAAAAATTAAACAGCTGATAAACCAGATTCTGGGTGAGAAAATGCCTGACAATTTTAAAATTTGTTCACTGCCAGTTAGAAACTCATAGTATCTGATTCAACAGTAATGGATACTGGGCCTGGAGGGACAGCAAAGAATTAACTCATCTGAATCTAGTCAAGGTTAGAGATTGGAGGTTTTGTCTTACAATAATTCTACTATACATGTTCCATCATATGCCAAGCATGACAGAAAATAAACGAAAAATAATATTAGTTTGTGTAAGTTTTTCTAAATATAGAATAGAAATAAATGCTGTTTTATCTAATTGTTGAAGACACGACTAAAGATAATGATTAACCAATGCAGGGTGGTGAAAGCAATTTAAAGTAGGTTAATCATCTAGAGCTCATGCAAACCCTGTTAGCCTCTAGTCAGACTTTTCCCTAAGGTATCAACATAATTTGAATTTCAAAAAAGTGCTTAACAGAATATAGTTCTTTCCTTTTTGTTAAATAGGGACTTGGACCATAAAAAATCAACTTTACCTTTTCTAAATTTCTGTGGAATCGTGTTCTGAGCTAGTAGCTAAAACTGAGTAATGTGAATATTTCCCATTAGCTCCAGAGAAGGCAGTGGCAAAGCTCCCACCAAGTTTTTTAGTCCTTAGTCCAAGATACTAAGTACTTGGAAGTTCTCGTGAAGCTAGATAATCTCTGCTGAATGAGAAAGGTTTTATGCTATTCTATGTTACACATCTATGCTCTCCATTCCATGGGGATACAAATCCTTACTCCACCAGTGAAGTCAATGTAGCTAATTTAGGCAACCTGGGCATCTGATGCACACACACAAAAAAATAGCTAAAAGATTATTTCCCAATGTAATATTCAGAGAAATGAAAAGCAAACCTAAGAGGAAAAACCCGCTAATTCAACCTATGACCATGTGTATAGAAAAGCAGCATTTGGTTTTATTTTCTTTTTCATTCTAGATTTTAACAATTCCAAAACTCAGTTTTGCCTCTCACACTGTTAATAAAATGTGTTACTGTAGTACTGAGGAGCAGAAATGTAGTGACACTATATTAAATCTAATTGATTTCAGGCATCCATCAGGGATATTCATAACAAGGAGAAATGACCTTAAAAATACCAAGCTCTTGCATTGTATTTGTAGGATGCGTCATTGTTCTCTCTCAACTCCCACTACCCAAATTTAAAAATCTAAATTTTGCATAGCTGAGAACATTACAGCCATCACTTAGAAATGAAAAAGAGCCTATGTATTACAAAAAATTATTTTAGTTATTCGCCAGTCTAGCATAGTTGATTTTACTTAATTTTCATGACTTCGAAAATGACTGGGTTTGTAAATTTTATAGTAGTAAAGAAGGTAACAAATTTTCATGAGTGACTAAGCTTCTTGAGCCAAAAAAATTGTCAATAATAAATAGCAATTTAACAAGCCCCACTATTATACTACTATTGAAAGAAAATTGCTTAAAAAACAGCTCGCCTATTAAGTTCCTCCATCAAAACAATTAAGTTTGTGTAGTAATTCAGAGAGCTTTTGATCTACTAAGCACTAACTACAGTGTCTTCCTAATGCAAGTCATGCAAAACCATTTACTTAGCTGTTGAAAGTTCTGATTATGAACCATAAAGGACTGGGCATTTTAACAGTATAAAAGAAATGCTAGATAGGTAATTTTGTATGTATTGAAGGCAGTGTTAGAGATTTATCCTCCTTTTAGAAGGGTAGAGGGAAAGTAAGGAAAAACAATTCTGACAGGAAAACACCTGAACAGCACAAAGATTAGAACATCACTTATACAAATGACAGTTACTTGCTTGACAGAATTTTTTTTTAAATGCTTTTACTAGACTCAGATCAGTATTCAGCTCCTCAGCACATGTTTTGAACTTCTCTTATCTGCAGAGTCTTACCCTAATTTTTTCACAGGAATTTATTTGATTTTTCTTCCTCCCTTTTAAAGCCAAGCTTCTTTAAATGTTACAGGCTACACTGTCTTAAATAAGTCTTGATTTTATACTTGTGTTTTTGGAGATGATGTGGAGACATACACATTTATACATTGGCAGATTTGTGAAAATCTTTCCGTTTCATCCTAATACTATTTTTCTAGGCTATTCTCTGATTGACTAGACTGACATCTTAGCAAAAATTAGCAAACCCATTTCCCTTTGACCCTTACTTCCAGTTCAAAAGCTCAGTCATCTATAAGGCACTTTGGACTTCAAAGATGGTGAGTCAGACACTTAGCTGTGGCATGTGTAACCTTGGAATTAATAATATTCTCTATATTCGATTGATATTTGCCCCATTTTCTAGAACAATGCAAGACCCAGACTGATAATGTTCTTCTGTTGATTGACCCTGCTTTTTTTGTTGTACCTTAAGACACACACCTCCATAACTGACTCTTTTCACATCTGTAATTTAGAAAAATTAATTGTTTTCCCTTTGTAAAAGGAAATATAATTGCCATATATTCTCAAGAGCCCAAAATTACTTCTTCAATCTGATTTTGTGCTTCCTTCAAATTACACTTTTTTAAGGAAGGAAAGGAAGAGAGAAAATCAAACAAGCTAATTTGGATTTTATGAATAAACCCGTAAACCCCAGATTCTCAGTACACAGATGAAAATTAATTGCTTATACAATATTTCTAAAAGTAATATGGGAATGATGCTCTTCTTTCTAGAAATGGAATCATCTGGGGCCTGATACAAATTTTGAAAGAATGATACATTACACTAGATTTATGCATGTAATGTCATTGAAAAGCTTCATGCTGGAAATTCAAACCATAAAGTAAATCAAGACAACATTATGAAAGTTGACCAGAAACTAGTAATTATTTATTTTGTTTGACTGTTTAGGTACTTACTGCAGCTCTCTCATTCTTCCTCATAAGAGCTAGGAATCACACAGTCTGGAATGTATTTCTTACCATTGCACAAATTTTGGAAGTGTCATGATCTCCATTTTATTACAGAGGGAAAAAAGCCCAGAAGCCGTGAAAGGAATCTGAATTTCCCTGAGACCTACTCACTAGCCTAACTCTGTTATATTCCAGACCTAATGGTTAACCGTGTCTTTGTCACCTTGAGACAGCAAACTCAGTTTGAAACTATACAGATCTACTTATGCAGTGCTATTAGGGGACATGAAAACATTATGTTTGTGGTAACCAGTTATCTTCCAAATAAGGTGGAACTCTTTTAATTTTAGTGTGACCTGAATGGGTGTGTTTTTTAAAACAGTTCTGCTAAAAGACAAATAATTGATCCAGTTAGTCCCATGTGTCAATAGTCATCACGAAGAGCTTCTAGAGACAAGAATCTCTTAATTAAGTTAAATTAAACTAAATTAAATTAAATTAAACTTCTCGACAACATTTTTTGGTCTTCCAAAGACTCCAGAACAGGGTTTGGTGGTCTCTGAACTGTGCCTGAGAGTTTGGTCTGAGCTTTTAACTCTTCTGCCCATTGCAACTATTTGCTCGGTCCTATCCTGCACCATTATAAAACAATTTTAGTTTAGTACTCACAACAATAAAGACCAGTAGCATTTAGGCCAGTGCCTCTGTCAGGAGGAGGACTGGAGGCAAGAGAACAGCAGAAGGAAAGAGTCTGAGACTATTCATGTGCTGCAGTCCTGACTCAAACAAACCACATTTGCCAAAGAGAAGGTGTCTGATTCAGTTTTATGGGCCCTTCTACTTTGATAATTCCACAGCAAGCAACTTAGTGATCCCAATAAATTTGCTTTCAAAACTCCTGTCTTGGCTGTGCTACTCATAGAAAGTGCAAGCAGAGAGAAGAAACAAAGCACTGCTCTTCCCTGTCTTCACACTCTCCAAACTCTGCACCTCCAGTTCCTCTCTGGTAACACTCACAATGGAATTCTGCTAATCTCTTCCTGTGTAACACACTTCAAAACATGATTTCTCACATGCAACCAGGGAGAGGAGATACTTTGCATAAGGAGAATGAAATCAGACAGGTATCTTGAAAGTAAGTTTAGGACATAATGTGGAAGCTTGGACGGTGCATCACGTAGGACATAAGGGGACCAAAGGAACCAGGAAAGAGGGGGACTGAGGCTGATATGAGCATTGCAAAGCATATGCCAGAAGCAACTGGAAATACAGGCACAGTTAACTTCTTACCCTACTAATTCTCATTTTAAATACTTGTTTATACATAGCACATTCAGCCTTCAGCTGCAGAGCTGTCTGAGATTTGTAATGTGAAGGTTCACGCATGCATGAATACTTGAGCTTTAATTATTTTATCCAAACAGCTTTGTTCTACTTCAATCACAATGTAACTAGATTTCAAAATATATGTGTTTAGAAAGCACTGTGGAGGAAAATAGTACCAAATAAAATCTTATTAATTGTATGCAAAATGAAAAAAACTATATAGAGCACCATATGAGGGTAGGGAAAAAGGGGAAAAAAATCATATAATTATTTAAGGCACAGAGATTAACTATTTAGAATTCCTACCAGCAGACAATTAAATTAATAACAGATACTGGTAGTCTCAAATACTTGGTAATGATTAATATAAAATAATAAAAGACATTGCAAAATAAAATTTAACCAAGAACAGTCTTTCTTTAAAAAGTAAGTCAGCATAATGAGCTAAAAATTAAGGAATAAGACCCTCTAAATGTAACAGTAATTTTTAATCAGAGGCTGAAATACCAAATAATATAACTGAGATGGTTTTGCAGTTAGCAATTGATCTGATGGATATATGAAAAAAAAATCAGGGCAAAAGAAAGTATAGCCTGTTGCATTACACTGTAATGAGCAGATTAATTAAATGAAGTAAGAACTGCATTAAAACCCATGTATAACAAGGAATTTCCCATCTCAGGCAGCCAACTAGTATGATCAGTTTTCATATCAAGGTACAGTATTTCTGGAGCACTGATTTTTCATCAGGATGGAATCCATAATGCCACAAGACTGAAGAATCAGACCTCTCTTTTATACAAAGGATTATAAAAGGAATAAAAAAATGGAAATTTTAAGCGGATTTAATTGTTCAGTTGAGATAAAATATGTTAAAAGTACTAAAAATAAAAACTACTCTTTTTTCAACTGACAAAGCATCAGATGTTATTTATTCTTTCACCCAGCAAATGGAGACCAGTTGTTTGGATGTCAGCTGTTGAAAAAATCATTGGGTGAAAGCTAAAATGCTCACTGGAAAAGCACAGTTCAATTAAGCACAGTCTGCACAGATCAGTCAGAAGGTCGTGCTTTACTGACACACAGGAGTACTGTGAAGACATTACTGCCATGACTGATGAAAGGAATTCAGAAGATTTATGATACCCTGATTTGACAATGCCCTTCCCTCAGAAATTAATGACTACAGGACAGTGCTAGGACATCAGGAGTAAATGAAACTGTTAGTTAAAAATAAGAGCTGGAAAAAATACATTTGAAAGCTTGTTTTTTTCAGTGTTTTGGGGAGGAATTACGTAGGTCTAAATCAAACTTCTAGTACACCCATATTATTTGGTTTGGGACAAGGATAGTGATTCCTTTTAAAGGGCAACTAAATTACAGGGAGATTACATTGCCTAGAGGAATCAGTAGATGACCAAGCTGACTCTAAACAAAAGTTAACCCATGTAAGAAATAGCACGCACACACCTTGCACAGTAACACAATTCAGAAATGAGGAGCTGTGAAACATCCCTGAGCAGTGCCCTCCTGTGTATTGCTAAGGACAAGGCATCAGGATCTCCCATCATCCAATGTTATATATGAAAAATCGTGTTGGTCTTTTGCTGATCAGTTATCCCATCTGTGACTCGTTTAATCCAGTTAATTACTTAATTGTTCCATGTTAATTAGTTAAGGTTAAAAGTTGAAATGTTATTGTTTAAAGTTAAATGTTAAAAAACTGTTTAATGTTGTTGACAAAGTTTAGGTTAAAAAGGGCTGCTTCGTCAAGGCCAGTCGATCCCGGACACTCCCAGAAGCAGCCCTCACTCCCAAAGGCTATCTCGTCGCCAGCAGTCGAACCCGGACACCCCTAGAGATAGCCTTATTCCCTAAAAGTTCAGGTTGTTTATTGTTAGTGGTGTTCCATGTATTAATTTAACTTATTTATGTGATTTTATATGTTCTGTACTTAAATCCTTAGTTTCTCTGAGTTGGGGGTTTGAGACAGCTCCACTGGGTTTCTTAACTGCCACCTGCTAAAAATAGCCCTTAACTGTCACCCCTGTAACTTGCCTCCATGGCAACGCAGAATTTTAATGAGGAGCCTTCCCGCCTTTTTCAGAGGCAAGTGACATCAGCCTATCTCTCCCTAGATACACGAGCTAATTGGTGGGAAGGCCTTACCTCATTCCTGCTGCAGACCAACCAGCTGAAGCCATGGGGGCCGGACAGGGGCGGGCAGTTAAGGGAACCCCACACTATAAAAAGGGGCCACACGCCCCAGACCTCGCTTTTTGACCCTGGCTTTTTGCCCTTGCTGCTTCCTGCCCTCGCTCCTCTGCCTGGCAGTGGTGGCTAGTGGTCGAAGCCCAGTGCCGAGCCTGGCCTCAAACCTCCTTTTGGAGACCTTTAGCATTCTTTTCTTTTCCGCGATTCTTTTAACATCTAGGATCGCTAGCTCGGCGCTGCCCAGCTCCCGTCCAGGGCAGCCGTGCGGTGGCCCGGGGATCCTATTTCCGCGGACCCGGCTTTTTCTATTTTATTTTCCTTATTTTATTTTAATCACTTTTAATTTCGCTCCTTATTTTAATTTTTGGATTTCCGGACGCTTTGTCGTGAACCTTAATAAACATCTCTTGGTTTCACCACGAAGCGAGTTGTCTGGTTTTATACGACATCCAAGCTATAAAATGCATGGACCTGTTTCTGTTATTTAAAATGCTTAATATGGACCCGCTGGACAACCACATAGGATGGGAAAATAATGTGTTGTCCCCTGCTGAAACATGAGATCTTTACCAAGTCTTTGGACAAACTCAAGTATAAATTAACTGGTGTATATCTACATTCAGCAGCTTTTTGAATGCCTGCCTGGAAGATACAGATGTGTAAAATATTTTTCATAAATTCTATCAGTGCCTCTAATAGAACAAAAAACTTCTTATATAAATATTAAGCTACCCAATACAACAAGAGCACATCTAGTACAGAATTTTAAGAATTTCTGATAGCACAAGGAAGGTGTCATCTTCTATGAAATGCAGCAAGTTTTCAGAGTAATTGCTGAAGAGCTCTATCAGATACACATTAAAAGTTCTTTTAAGATTTCCCCATAATTGAAACTTGTGTTATTAAGTTACATGAGAAGAATGTTGATTTTTCTCCTAGATGAGACTGGAGATGGTATAAATGAATCAGAATTACAAACAAGACTGTCAACAACTAAGTCAAACTGGGCCAGAGAATCAGAAATTATGAGTGCAAGAGAAGAGCTTGAAACTAGGATAAGGAGTAACTAAAGGCTGGATAAAACATACACATCCACAACAATGGGGCATTATCACAATATTCTTAGAATCAATTAAAACTTCCATTTGGTTTTTTTTCCTGAAGTTTTTCTTCCCCTTGATCTGGTCTGAAGGGAATTTTTTTTTTCATACCTCTGAGAAAAGTATTTTCTACAAGGGAGACAGTCTGCCTTTTCTGGTTCATATGTTAAAAGATGCCATGGTCCTTGGAGCTTTCAGCCCACCTGTCGGTACTGTACATGCACAGGGATCCTTCCCCAGTGAACTCAAGACTCCAAACCCCAACATGATTTACTCTGCTTCACAGCATGGCATGGGCAAACATTAGCCAGTAGCCTGAGCCCCCTGCATCTCTGAAAACTGAGATTTCTAGATCGCAAGCTGATCTGACGTGGTTACTGAAACAGTGTTGCAGATACCAAAGGAACTAGAGCAGATGGAGTGACACCCCTATCTGATTACTTTTGAGCAATAGGAAAGGTAGTTCAGGTATGGATGAGCACTGCAGCTCATTATCATTTTAACCAAGCCATTTTTATGTAAAGGTTTTAAAACAGAACCAAGTTACCATGGAAACTGATTGAAGCAAAGACGTACTGTAAATTCTTTTCTAGACAATGATAACAGGACTGACAGGTGGGCTGTAAAAGGAAAACGAGTGCAATACAGAGTAAGGCATGTTGATCTGTTTCCCCTTCCTGTAAGTGTTGTCACTTATAGCTCTGCTTTATCTCTACTTTTTCTACAGTGATGTATTGAAAATATTTTAAAAGGAGCTCCCACCTAAATGAACCTTTTATTTTGTCATAATCATATTTGCAAGGGGATGTACATGCTCTAGAGAAAGAGCTAAAGGGCAGGGCACTCCACTTATTTTCCCAAATTATTCTGTCTTACCACAACCATCAGGGAGAGAGAGCCATCACTCAGGAAACGCATTTGCATAAAGTGCCCTTTCCCGCCAGTGTTTATATTTTGATCTTGAAATATGCTCTAGGTACGTTTGCATCCTAGCACAGTGCTCCCCTTGAACACTATGAAAGAAGGTAACAAAAAAGAAAAAAATAAAGTGGTTTTACTTAAGAAATACCCCTTTCCCCTTTCCCATAAATTTAAAAGTATACTTATTTTCTGCAATCCTATTAAAAAAAAAATTATTTGTCTGTGTAAATATCTTTCTTAGCCTAATGGATGATGGTAAGAATAATAGAGATAAGAGTACACAGCCCCTAAAACGCAGTGCCAGAGTTTTAAGAAGAGAAATTGGCAGAATGAATCGCAGAGCTTGTACCTTTTCCACTTGGAATGGCTAGCTGTCAGCACCAGAGAAGATTTCAGCATATGAATATGCAATTTTTTTTTTTTTTATTCTGTGTTGGGTGTTTCTACCTGCTGTGCTCAATTTCAGAATCTCATATTATCGTTAGAGAAAAATAATATCTTTTGCAATATAATTTTCTACCAAAAGGAGGCAAGAAAAGGGGGAGATTCTTGAATTTGTCCTGATGCTTTTTAGCCCAAAGTTTCTTCTTGGTTCTACCTCCCAGCTGGAGCTGTCTTTGTACATGGCCTCCTGACACAACCCATAAAGCAATTTTCTTCCAAATTTTAAGACGCTTGCTGTCATCCACAGACATGTTTGGTCCCAGTACACTAGAACCACAACAGATAGTCACCTGTTCCAGCATGTTTGCCTTACAGCTAAAAAAAAGCAGCAGCTGCTTTTGTTGTCAGAAGTAAATATACTTCTCACCTTCAGTCTTTGCCTTCCTCAGCACTGTGGGGGTGGGGACATGACAGATGGTTCCTGCTAAGTAATCACAGATAAAATGGTATTGGTGTATGGCATAAATTTCCAGGCAAATAAGAATGCTTTTCATTTAATATCATCCCTGTGAAAAGCTGGATACTTAATAAAATGTGGCATGCTCTAAGGAAACACATCTTACATGTTAAAGGGTATGAAGATGAGACTAGTGGCAGAACTCTGTGATAAATGATGCACAAGCCAACTCTTACTTGTCATAAGTGAATTTTGATGACTGTGTTTATTATATGTAAAGCTTTTTGGCAATGAGACAAAGGGGAACGTGAATCCTAATTCTACTCTTTTTGAGCTAATTACATCTTTTTTTTTTTTCTGACCACTGTACAATATTTGGGTGTCTCTGAGCCACAGAAAGCTGCCAGTCCAAGCTCAGTTTTCAGGCAAGCTTGTGCAGATGTTTGTGCAGTCCTTGAGACTGGACACTCAAGGACTCCTTGCATTAAAGGCAGAACCATTTAAGGAAGCCATTTTAAGTATTTCTATGCTTTTTCTCTTCATTCTGACACAAATCCTACTGGAAAAGGGTCAAAAAAATACAGCTGTTGTCCTTCTCAAGCAAATAAATTTTCCATGAATGTAAAAATTATTTCAAAGTATGTTTTCAATTCTAGAAATATTGTCCAAATAGTCAACAGTTTAATACAATTAAAATTCCTTGGCACTATTGTACATTCCTAAACTTTAATTATTTTTCATATCTGGTTGTATGACAAAAATGTGTTGTTTCAAATAATCATTATCAGATTCCACACACAGGTGGTTTGTCTTGGACTTAATTAAGAAAGTCAGAGGCTTAGAAATAAGAATGTTGTTAATAGTTAAGGTCATAACACAGGACAGTACAATTTTAATTTACAAATTCTCACCTAAAGGCATGATTATACAAAACAAAAGGTAGGGGAAAGATGCATAAGAGATGGAGGAGGGACTGTTAGGAACTGGAAAAAGGCAAGATATAAGTTCTGTGGGAAAAAAACCTCAACACAACAAAAAGAAACAAAAAACCCCCACCAATCAATTAAACATTTGTTTAATAAAAAACCACAAAACCCCAAAAACAAAACAAAACACACCATCAAAGAAACAGTAAAGAGTGATAAACCAGAAAAGGGAACAGACAAACCTAAAAACCGCAACTTACAAAATTGCTATTTACAATCCAAGGATAATTCTTCCAAGCCTGATCAGAAGTCTGTGAAAATCACTGATCTTTGCAGCGGTGTCTCAGATAGGCACCTTGTTGTAAACTTCAAGACCATACCTAAAAGAGAAGAGATCAGTGCTGCAAGTAAACTAGTCTGTGACACCTCTAAGCATGAGTGGTCACTCTTAAGGTGTTGTCTGGGCTTCCAAAGGACTACTTGCCAAACACTAGTGTTTTACGTTTCCCATAAGCATGCATTTGTGTTGTAAGACACACATTATTTCGTTTGTGTTGACACATTCTGTGTAGAAAAATGTACATAAGTAGGTTCTGTGCATGGATTTAAGTGGTTAGCAATATAAAATTATGTCAGTATTCACATCTGCAAACTTATTACTTCAGTACTTGACCCCAAGTCTCTAATTGTTCTATCTCTGTTTTTATGGAAGACAGAAAGAAAAGTAATGAAAAGAGCAGTCTGTCATTTACCCATGTGTAACTCATGGATTTTTGTCAATGCAGGTTATTCAATATAGAGTCCACACTGGTTTCATATGTGATGAGGAGACAAACACACACTGGAGAACAGCAGTAGATACGACGCAGATAAACAAGAAAGAAAAATTAAGGACAAAAAGAAAGAGCTGTTTCTAAAAAAATCAGGTAATGAATTCAGGTGATTCTGTATAAAGTGTAAAATGTACAAAGAATTGTGCCAAATAGTTTATCTTGCAATTCCTAGTATTTCTGAGAATTCCTGCTATGTATGTCAAGGACATATGTGCTCACACAATACATATACCCTACTAACCCCAACTCACACTCACAGCTCAAAAATGAATTTACTTTTTGAGCAAAATTGCTGTTACCCTCAGTGCAAATATTTATTATACTGGTATCCTACATTTCGTTTAATAAAATGCAGTTCCTGTATTTAATTTTATTTCTTTTAAATAAAACACAGTACTAATTGCTACAGGAAGCCATTTGAGTAGTGTTTCGACAGAGCAGTAAAACTGAATTGTGCTATGTGTGCTACTGCTCCTTCTCAACAACCCTAAGTTCTCAAACCTGCCCTGTCCTCGAACTGATCTCTTGCAGCATTATAGAAAAGCACAATCTGTTATCACCCACCTCTCCCTTCCTACAGGTGACAGGTGGAATGTTTAGTTACAGCTTGGGCACACTTACATGTCCTAAACATGACCAGAGGAGGAGTAGAAATAGCTTTGCCAAAGACCACATCTGGATGAACAGGGAAGAACAATTCATGCTTTCCTCTTCTGCTCTCCCGCATTGGAGAAAAGTTGCTGTACCACTTCTAGTGTCACAATGGGAGCACTAAACGTGGTGGAGACTGTACAATCTCTGTTCCCTAAAACAAGATGGAAACTAAGCTAGCTGCATGTTACCTGATGGAACTGAACACAGAATTCTGTTTCACAACAGAAACATCCTATTAACTTTTTAGAGATACTTACTTTTAGAATAGACTAAAATTATATTTTTGCCACAAACAGAAGATGGAAAGAAAATCATAGCTAAACATTGCATATCTATCTACTTAATCCTTACCTCTCCCTTCCACTCACAAAACTAAAGCTAACCTAAGATGCTGCTATAGCAACACACATGAAGTATTAAGAAATGGTTACTTACAGGTTTTTGCATTCTTAAGTAACACCATCAGTTTTTCACACTCATTTAGTATATCCACAACACAGAAATTCCTTTAGATTTTGGCCCTGTAGAAGTACTTTCACTCATCTACAAAATCCTTATTTATGCTTACATTTAATTTTCATAGAACAGCATCTAATGCTTCCAGACAGCATGTTTCAGAAGACTGACTCCAAACCTACGGAAATCCACTACTGAAAAAACACATTCTATGAATTCCCAAGAGCCCTAAAGACATTAAAACAAACAAAAATCCTCAGCCAAGCCTAACAAAGTATATAAAACTCATTTTTGCTGTTAACGTATTAATTATGTGTTGCACAATTCCTGATAACGCAAGACTGTGTTCATGATAACTTTTTGCAGTTTGGTAGGACTGCCACGCATTGAGACATTCATCCAGTTCCTGGTGTGTAGTAGATTGATAGCTGCTGCATGCTTGCAGAGTATCAGCAAGGATGCCTCTAATGGGAGAAGCAGCATCATACAGCTGGAGTTTCTCTAGAACATGCAATATTCATCAGTTGCAAACCTGGGAATGTCATACTGTAAAGGCTACGTGATAAAAGATACTGCATGGTGTTACAGCTGATTCCATTTGCCATATGGTATTTTATTATTTTGTATTACCTTGGGGAGGGCACTAAAAGTGAAAGAACAGAACATACTCAAGGCATACAGAAAAATGAGGGCAAATTGCATAGTTCTTAATTGTATCAGTAAGGTCTGTAACTGAAATGGAAATGAAACTAAACAAAGAGTTGAAAGTGGGATACACTACTTTCCAGCTACTGAGAAGTAACAAACTCTATCAGGAATATTTAAACAGGAAGAAATTGCCTGATGGTATGTAGAAGCCTACAGACAACCTTAAAGCAGGTTTGACTCAAAAGTTAGCAAATGCTATGTGCAATGCTACACATATTCCCAAAATATGATTTTACATCAAAGATGATTTTAGATGGGTAGGCTGGAGAAAACATTTAATCAGTAATTTCTAAATGAGATTCCATTATTAAAACAATAAAGTGGGAGAGTATTTTCTGAAAACAGTTAAAGTAAAACAATAATAATTAATTGTGTCCATTTGATATCAGGTAAATGAGCTGTTCCTACAGCGTAAGAAATTTCAAAACAAACAAAAACTCCAAATTTAAAAAGGCTTTCTCTTTACAATATATCAGAATTCACAAGCAGAATTGTCTGACTGAAACAAAATCCAGCCAAGGTCAGATCATTCTTTGGGAGCTATTATTCAGTCACCATTGAGATTTTAAATGAGAAATTTTGTGATACCAAATAACAGAAACACACAGCCTGCTGGTTTTAGGAGTAGTTTGGCTCTAAACGCCATAGTCCATTGGATGAGACATTTTAAGAACTGTTACAAGAACAGAATATTTTCAAATTTGTCATGATAACTGTGCAGTAGTTCAGATGACATCTTCAAATCTATCATCTATTCAGGTGTTCAGTTTGAGCAGCCAAGAAGCAGATTGCTCCCTCTAGCCAGACCTTTAGCAGGATTAAATTAGATAAATTCTAGTAACTTCAAATATTTCCTATTATGGGTTATGCACTGTGCTTTCCTGTTAGTTTTTACCAGTTATTAGGAAGATTTTTTTTTTTTTGGTAAGTCTTTTAAGTGTCTCAATGTCATTTTAAGATAATAGACGCTCACAGTAAAGTGACTAGAGGATCATTGGCCTTTGCTAGCTTACACTCACTACTAGAACACACTGGGTGCAGTTTACCAGTCTCAAGGTTTGCCACTGGACTGGTTTACATTTGCAAAGACTTGCTGCGCTGTGATGGTAGGAGGGGCCAAGCTGCAATTGTGCGAATTACTGCATCCATTTTCATTTCTCAGCTAATGATAACACCAACTCGACACATTCTCCACTGTCTTATCAAAATCTATGAAGGTTTCACACATTTCAGTGTGTGTGCCATTCATGCTTCTGTTCCAGCCATTAAAAAAACTGATGGCAAAAATGACTGATGACACTAAATGAGGGTTATTATTCAGTGAGAGATAAGAAAGGAAGGGAGGGAGGAAGAGAGGGAAAAAGCCAGTTCTCACTAGTATACTCAAGGGTGTTCTTCCTTTTTAAGCGAGCAGAAATCTTGAATATGAGTTAACTGACAGCTCAAGTTTAAAGACACAGTGATGTAAACATACTTGCTAAATTACCGAACATTTGTCTATTATCTTCTTTAAAGGAAAGCTGTTTATTACTACAAGGCAGAGTAATATTTGTATATTTTTCTTCCAAGAATGAATTCCGTTCCATACTAATGAAAGACAACTAGTGTTTGACAGAATTAGTGTTTACCTTACCCTAATATATTGAGAATTGACAACTACATTTTAAATGCTTTGATTTCTGCTATTCTGATAAACTCTGTCACCTTGACAACAAGCATAAATGAATGCATTAGTTATGATAAATTTTCAGTGCAGCAGTTTTAAATTGGTAATGGAAAATAACTTTTTAAAATACTTAGTAATTTCTTCTGAAAACATAGAAATGTTTAATTAAATATGGGAAATGGAATGTCAGTATGAATACTTCAGACTAAAATCTTATCATAGCAAGGTAATTATTTCTACTATTATATTTTACTAAATTTACAAACTATTCAAGTTTCACATTGAACAACTCAGAAAAACATCAAGAAAATGATAAATGGGAGAGGTTGGGAGTTGAAGTCAAGGAAGGAATCATGTTCCGAAGTTTTCTCATGACGAAGTTTTTTCTGCTAGTTCAATTCATTTAGGCACTTAATTTTTTTGATTAATTGATCATGACAGTACTATAGTATAATATTGATTATCTTAGATGTGTTCACTTTCAATGCCTTCAGTTAATTTAAGAAAATGCTGATAGGCCAAAAATTTGCTATGTTTCAGAGGAAGAACATTCAATTACATTCAGCAGGAAAATCAGACATAAAGTATTTTTATCCAACCACAGTGTTTAAGTAAGCAAGGTTGACAAGTGACAATATCTTAAGAGAATTTCAGAGGGGACAGATGTGACCTATTCAAGAGTATACTGAACACTATAAAACCATCCTGTCGATTACACACACCTTGGTTTCAGTGAAAATGCAGTACTTGAAAATTTAGAATACTGGTTATGTAAATAATAAACTGGTTATATAAATAGTAACTGGAATAATAAAATTGTTAGTACAGTCAACCTCTGACTTTTACTTCCAGAGGCACTACTACACCCAATTTTAAAAATACACTTCTATTCAAAAACTTGAAAAATAAGCAGCTGCTCTGTGCCTTAGAGGTGCTTCATACCCAGCTAAATACAATTTGTGTGTATTTTAGGGCTACTTTTGATATATAGTTCAATCATCAATTACCTTACATTTCTTCTAAAAAGATACTCTGCTGGATATTCGCAGTACATTATGAACATATGTTATACCTGCTCTGCTGATTTGTGTTAGAGTACTTGGATCTTCAGTGGATTATGAAGTGTTGAAACCATGAGTGAACAAAATATTTAGGATTTCAGTGCTTTTACTAAATGAAGTTATTCACAGCATATTCTGGACTGGTGCTTCCAAATTCTTCCTTATTCTTCCTTATTTCCTTCCTTACTCTGCTTCCAAAACACTTCCTCATTCTAAATCTAAGTCTTTTTATGCCAGCAAAAGCTGACAGACTCTCAAGGTAAACAACTGGCAAAGTCTCAAATCCTGATCATTCAGCATGATTTTCTGTAGGTCAGAAGAAACCTCAATATAATTTGAGAGTAAGGACCACAATATACCCTTAATGGTCCAACAATGCTATTTGTTATTTTCAGGGGAAATTTTTGGTTAGCAGATCCCATTTTGCAAGCGAGGCCTTTTAACTGCCATGCCTACATTGCGCGTTTGGCCAAGCCACTCCCTAGTACCGAACAGCTTCCTATCCTCTTATTGCCAGAGATATACATCTATGGCTTTTGATATACTGTGTAGGTTCAAAGGAAAACAATTATTTGAAGTAAACAACAGAATCTGAAAAATGAACAAGATGAAAAGTATAGAACAATGTTTTCTGAGCAAGACTCTGCCACCCCTGTTTACATTCTCATCTCCAAGAACGCTACACCTGATCAAGCTGCACCGCAACATTAATTGCTTTCCTGGAACAGACTAGTGAATTGCATGCTCAGATGATCTTTGTAATTTCTTATTTTAAAGCCAGTGACTACAATAACATCATACTAGCAACAATTATGTTAGAAATTGTACATAACTGCATAGAAATAAACCTGCACGGCATCTAAGTCTCATCAAAGTGCAATAAAGTGGGAGGGTTTTTTAAAACTGGAAAATACAACACTGAGCAGGACTGAAAATGCCCTTTTCTAATTCCTTGCTTATCCCAGCAAAAGACCATCTGATTTCTACAAAGTGAGTTAAAATATACGAGATATAAATTCCTTTTAGCTGTTTAGAATATTATTTTTTCTGACATCGCAGATGACAGTAAATGTGATTAATGGTTGCTGATAATTGGGAGTTTCATTCCAATGGTTATTGCTTGTCAGTAACAATTAATAGCTCCACAAACCCCCCATTCATTTCACAATATTAAGGAATGATAGCTTGTGGGAATTATGCTAAACTAGCACATTCAATTAGATTTTGAATTTTATAGTATATTGAATAACAGTTTATAGCTTTATAATAGCAGTGATGGTTTATTGTTGCATGGTAATCGCTCTCATTACATGTATGTATATCCGGAGAATTACAATTTCTATAGTCAGTAAAATTATTCAATTACATGTTAATATTTCTTTAAAAGTACAGAGTACTTCGGTCTTTGTCAGTAAGTGTCAGTTACATCGGTTTTGTCCCAGTATTTGATAGGCAAGATGCAATGTTTAAGGGATGCAAAACCAGTTCATGCTCCTTGGTATCAAGCACCAGCTGGAATGACATGTGGCACGGCCACCCAGCTGCAAATGTCCTGCTCCAGTTGGCTGGGCTGGACACACCAAGCAGTAGCTGTCTCATCTGGTCATTTCCCAGAGCGGTAGGAAGAAAGGACTGGAAATCTTCAGTAAAGGGAAAGATACGGGTTTTTGCAGAATCACCTCCAAACCTGAGAAGTATCCTCACCTTTGGCCTTTTCTCCAGTAAAAAAACCTTCCTGCAGTCGGAAGGGGAAAAAAAATCCAGAAAACAACAGGAAGGGAGAAAGAATCACAACTGGCAGAGAGGAGCCCATGACAGAGAGAGAAAGAGCTATGTAAGATAAAGTTGACTGAAAATCTTGTCTGCATCAGGACAAAATGTTGCATAGAGTTTGATGTGAGAGACTGGAAAGGGTATAATTTTTTTATGTGACAACATTAAACTTAATAGAACAATTTTTTAAGTTTCTTTACTGAGAAAGCAGCAGGCTCTGAAGTTTAACATGCTCATAAGATAAATCTTGAAAGTATAGGTATACTAATAAAAATTTTGCCACTCAGGAAGCCAGTGCATTTCTAACACAGACATCTGTATCGTCAGGATCTGAGTCACATATCATTCAATAAAGTTTAACAAAGTGGAAAAGGGAACAAAGTGGAGAAAGCTTTATCAAGTTAACTTAATTAGGAAGGCACATACTGATTTCACTTGCAAAAGTGCTTCTGCCTAGGACTCTCCTTGACTTTGGTTTTCTGATGCAGAGAATACCAATTGTATGAGAATACTATAAATATGTGTTTCTTCTGCTTTGTCTCTTATTTCAACATGCTCTTAAAATCTACTGATACTTTTGCTTTTCTAGTTTAATCTTAGACACATTAGATAACGAATCTCCCAAATAAAGAATATTCTACTAATTCAATCTTGTCATTTTCTTCCAAACAAGGAAGTTATCCTAGTGTAATACAAGGTAGGATGAGAACCCATCTCACAAAGCACTGAATTTTTTTAGCAAACTAGGTTAAGGAAAGAGTCAACAGTAAAAATGACTGTGATAATTCTAGCAAAATTCCAAGTCAAAACTGCCACCCGTTACACATTCTATTTTATATAGTAATTCTCTCTCCAGTAGTGATCATTTCCAAGTCAATGCTAAACTCTGAATGAAGTCAATGAGAACAGGATCAAGACCTTTCTTATTACTATTTGATTAGTTTGTGCAGGTTTGCAAAAGCAGAAAATTACTGCTGGTGATAGGGGAACCTCCAAAGATGTACTTTTTTGTTTAATTGGAAAAGTCATAATGTGAAAGTTTGGTTGATTATACAGATATATGGAAAACCTCTCTGACTTACTTCACTTGTGGCCTTCAACCATGTGTTCAGAAATATTTTTTCTTATGCTTTCATGATAGCACTATTAGTTATTTGTTGTATAGCAGCATTTTTCAGCTCTAGTTAGCATTTGTTCTACTGTGGCAGGGACTGTGTAGACTAGGTGAAACCAAGTGCAGAATAAGTTGGGACTAAAATAAAAAACTAACCATCTTTGCAATCTCAACGTAAATTTTGGCTAAGTGTAGATTAGGTGGCTTTTTAGACCAATTGTTTTTCTTATAATTTCTTTTCAATTCCCAACGTTATTTGGAAAATGAAATTTGAAAAAAAAAAAAGAAGCCATTAAATTAAATTCACAATTATAACGTAAAACGTCATGACTAAGAAGAATGAAGTACACAGCATATATATCAGTAATCCGATGGAAAAGGACAAGGGAGTTCAAAAAAGCAATTCAGTTCTATTCTTTGATCCAATTTAATGAAACTTTAATCTTTCTATTGTAAAACAAATTCAGGCATCGCATGCCTGTAGATTCAATTCTAATGTCTTATTCAGACAAATTCTTTTCACTGCTCAGTAACTCTCAGGTTTGATAATACCAACAGAGAGTCCTATAACGTGTCGCATATACAACACTGAATTTATCAGGTGGGCTTTCCTTATTTTATGTCTTAAGAACTTCTGGTAACATCACATAATCCATATTGGTAATTCAATTACTGTTTTCTAAATATACTGTTTTATGAACATGTAAGGGAACTAGACATTTCCTTGAAGAAAACGCCAGGGCATAGATTCTAGCTTCTGTGTGCCTTGCTCCTTCTCAAGCACCCAGCAGTTTTAGTATGCCTTGGGCCATATGATAATTCAAATACGCATCTATTAAATAGCATAAAAACATCAAAACATGTATGCAAAAATTTAGAAGCTGAAACCCACATTTTCTTCTTTGAAGAACTGATTGGTTGGTTTGTTTTTTTACTATGAATAGTACCTGTAAGTATTGAGCACAGCAAAGCCAAGCAGAACATAAGCTGGAAGCAGAAAAGAGGAATAGGCCACACAAATACTCTTTTGTTAAAATGAAATTGAGGTTGTCTGAGACAAAACATATGCTAGAAAAGCACTCGCTAAAGCATCAGCTACTCCATCTTTTCAGAGGATGTTGTATATTCTAGTGGCCCTGTCCAGAAAACTAATTATATTACTATGAAGTGAAGTAGGAATAAATTCCCCCACATGTACTGTCCTCTCGAAGACTGTAACATCAGAGATGAAGATCATCTTTAACCTTTACTTTAAAACCCATGGTTTTTTAGAATTTGTGGGTTTTTTGCTTTTTTACTAATGCTAAGTATAGTAATGAAAGTAGTGCTGGAGAAATTGATCTAATAGAAGAAATTAAAAACTTAACATTTTACTGCTGCTATGTACTTACTACGTGCTTACAGTTTGTAGCTACATTCCTGAACTTCGGAAGAAGCAAGATTCTTTTAGCCTACACTGTCAGTGTAAAAATTCTCTCTTTTACCCCTTACACATCAAAAAAAACCCAAAAACCTCAAACATAGTTTGGCTAAAATTTTCAATAGAAGGCTCATCAGTATTTGCTATTATCTCACAGCAAGAAAGACCACACAATTACACTAAGAGGTTCTCAACAGATATCTGTATCACATCTTCTATATTCACATCATTGCTGTGCTTATCAGGTGCATGGGTTTCACACATTGCCTTCTCTGATTCGTCCTTCTTACTTTCTATAACTTATGTTTAATAAGCAGACAAAAGCTTCTCTGAGCTTTCCTAGCAGGAGGTAATTGTTCTATACTCTCTGCAGTTTCCTCTCCAGCACTATAATATGCATCAGTTGCTAATACTTAATTAATGAGTGCACTTGCAGTTTAGTCTCTTAAAGAGTGAAATTAAATTTTGTGGCTTTAGCCTAGAAGAGCATGGACTCAAAAAACACAAATATTTCACCTGGTCAAACCAGTTCCTTGGCACATGGGAGAGGGAGTTTCAGACCTGACTTTGATGCCAGGTGGCACTTGACTGATTGTTCATTGATTGTATCAATAGCCAGAACAATTTCTTTGCACCAAACACTGGCAAGTATGCCCTTTCCTCTCATGAAAAAACTATTTATCCACTCCTACAAGAGGCTGCACATGCCACTGAAACTAAACGAGTCAGTAATTAATCACCCACTCACCTGAATTTTGCTTACATTTGCCTGAAACTAACAGTCTTGGTGAGAGACAACTAACCATTCTTGGAGCACTGTCAGTGCTAGGAATGTTACACTTGAATTCAATCATCCTGGAAAGTTAAGGACTGCATTGTCATCATTTGCCCAGACTTAATTCAATAGCTTTTATTTACACACATACACTGAAGAGAACAATTGTGGTTTCACCATTTTTACTAGAAAGTTGCTGATATCTATGTGCATTGAGCAAATTATGCCCAGATATCCTGGAAACCATGATAAAGAAAACTGTTTGGAAATATTCCAGTGAACAGATTTTTTCAAGAACCATTTTCATAAACCAGGAGTATTTTCCTGAAGCATTTTGGATTTTATGAATTTTCACTGAATGGAAATCACATTGATAGGATCACTGTCTGGACTTCTGACAGGTTGCCCCAAGAGATCCAGAAATGTTCCAGATTTTTTTAGTTCTGGGCAAATATGATGTTTTGAGAAAAACTGGGATCAAGTAATGCAAAATTAAAATCTTCTTTTAATAAGCTTTTTAAAGCATACTATTCCTACTTTTCATATCTGGTTCCCAAAGTAGTTTTGAGAATGACCTCTAAGAGGTACTTTAAATTTTGGAAACTCATGATGGCCACTTAAAGCATTTATAATACTGCAGGCAACTGCAGCAACATCATCATACAAACAACAACAAAAAACAAAACCCATCCCCAAACAGAAGAAGTTACAGATACTTTTTCAGATACAGAACTAATGCAACCTTCAAGAAATAATTTTTGCCAGAATTTTTGTCAGCTTTGTTAGGTTTACCTGATATGCCTATGTCAGTTACAAATTGTTTTTACAAGAGCAGATTTTATCTCATTATTTGTATGACTATCAGTAGAGATAAGAACCCAGGAGAATAAAATGCTTTTTTTTTCTCATGCTAGATAGGGAGCTTAATTAGCAGTAATTTAATTCTGAGAACAGCTCTCACTTTGTCTCCCTTATTTCACAGAAGAGCTACTGCTGAGATGCTTTGCCATGTTTTTCTTTCTTATAGGAAAAATGTAGCTTGAGCTCTTCCTCCTCTCCTTCTTAGTACAAAGAATTTGTATTAAGTATTTATATTGTTCCAAGATTAAAACAAAACAAAACAAAAAATCAAACAAAACCACTAGAACCTTGTCTATAATTCACTGTGATTTGACTTTGATGAGGGTTCTTCCTGTTGAATTCACAAGGACACAAGCTGGCCCAAAATTTATTTCCCTTATAAAAGAAGCAATCAAACAGCAACCCTTAAACCTGAAAAGAAAATAAAATTAAAGGACTTTGGGTTTTTTATTTCATTTAAGAAGAAAAATATGTTTGAGGAAATTGAAAAATTTTAAGGAATTTTTTAGCCAGCTCGAATAAAAGTGCTGATTTTTAATATTTTTCCATTTCTTGAAGCAAAGTTCTTCATCTTCTCTAATGCTAAGCTGCAAATACCAGGAGGAGACCTGCACAGTAATTTATGAGTACCTGGAAACAACTGAGTTTGCCATATGGTTCTTCTGTAGGGAGTTACACTTCTGAGTTTCAACTATTCAATATTTCAGAGTGAACCCTACATCAGTCTCCATTACAGTGGAAGATGTCTTACAGAGGAGACTTTTTGCAGCTATTTTTTGCAGAAATAGGCATCCTAGGCAAAGTATGTGTAAACCTTGGGCTACTGTCTGGCAGTTCAACAAGAAAGACAGAATACCTGTTAAATGTGCATTACTCAGAATCACCACTTTTAAATTAGTCATTTAAGGTTGGCTATATTCAGTTTTTCAGCCTGTGAAAAACTGACAGATGGGGAAGCTGCACTACAGTTCAACAGAATAACACATTAGCTTCTAGAATTCTTCTACCTACAAGCTCTGCCTGGCATCCCACTTCCTTGGAGGCCTGAATACATTTGACTTGACACTGTATTAAGAAAGCATAGAGTTAAGTGCTATCTAGCTGGCTGGTGGTCTCTGATTACTTCCTCTTGGAAGAAAGAATTAGAAAAGAAGTCCTTTAACTTTAACACAAACATTTACTTTCTAAGAAAGATTTCCTCATGATAAACCTCTCTTGTAAAAACTATCAGATGGACCTATTTTTTTTCATATTTTTCTACTGCAGCTATTTTAGAAAAGGCAGTACGCAGAAGTTCTCTGGAATTTATTTCAGCCATTCTGCATGACTAAGACATTTTGTAAATTCAGAGCGTGAATATAGATTAAGGTAACGTGATAAATTATGCAGAACATAATTGATGAAGAAATTGCTAAATGGGCAAAAAGAACAGGAAACTGAGTGAATTTGCATCAAATTCTAAACATTTTTACTGTCTGTTATTATTTTGAATAATCAGTAAAGGCACCTTTTATTTATTTTGTTTCTTTGAAGGGAAGAAAATAGAGAATATATTGCTTGGATAACCTTCTTTCATTTTTCATTTAAGATTAGAGTCTCTACTCTTGAAACGTAAGACTTGCTTTTCTAGAGCATTTATAAAGATTTAGCTTCCTAAGTACTTCAAGTTATTGCCTATAAAAAACTTCATATATTCCCACCAACAAAGACAACAGTCCCAACGCATGCAGACTTTGTATCCCTCTGAATCACAGCAAAGTGGCACTCAAATTTTCAGTGAAAGTAGTCTTTTTGTTTTGTTTAAAGAGTATAATTTCATTGCAAGATATTTCTGGTTAGAAACATTTCTGACTTTTAGTGCAGAAATATAGCATTTGTATTGCAAAGTCATTCTTTGGCAAGAATGTTTCCGGAGAGAAAATAAAATAAATGTACTTTAACTGCTTTTCAATATTTTTTTCAAATGAGAAATAGTAACAAAGGGCTATGGGAATTTTGGGGATTTTTCAACTTTCTTTCACAATTTTTAGTGGCAAAAGTTGTATGATGTAAGACAGTGCTTCCCCAGAAGAGGCCAAGGTAGAGCTGAACACTTCCAATATATTTTGTGTGTGCATACTATAGTCTCCTTTACTTACTTTATATCTTCCAGGAAAAACAGTTTAAAATATTAGGAAAAAAACCCCAACTAATGAAAAATATAATTAAATATAGATACATTTGGATACTAATTCACACTTTTAGTCACCTTTCTCATGTGAACTGTTTTCTTACCAAAAATTACATGAATATGGTAACAACACCTAGCTGGGCAGGAGTGTTGATCTGCTGGAGGGCAGGATGGCTCTACAGAGGGATCTGGGTAGGCTGGATTGAAAACAATCTTCTGAAGTTCAACAAGGCCACATGCCAGGTCCTGCCCTTGTGTCACAACAGCCCCATGCAGTGCTACAGGCTGGGGGCAGAGTGGCTGGAAAGTGGCCCAGTGGGAAAGGACCTGGCAGTGCTGGTCAACAGCAGCTGAACACGAGCCAGTGTGTGCCCAGATAGCCAAGAAGGCCGGTGGCATCCTGGTCTGTATCAGGAATAGTGTGGCCAGCAGGGCCAGGACAATGACTGTCCCCCTGTACTCAGCAGTGGTGAGGTCACCCCTCGAGTGCTGTGTCCAGTTCTGGGCCCCTCAGTTCAGGAAGCACATGGAGGTGCTGGAGCGTGTCCAGAGAAGGGCAACGAAGCTGGTGAGGGGTGTGGAGCACAAGTCCTGTGAGGAGCAGCTGAGGGAGCTCTCAAGTAAACAGACAAGAGGAAACAGCTTCAAGTTGTGCCAGGGAAGGTTTAGATTGGATATTGGGAAAAAAATTTTTCATGGAAAGGGTTGTCAGGCATTGGAACAGGCTGTCCAGTGAAGTGGTTGAGTCATCATCTCTGGAAGTATTTAAAAGACGTGTAGATGTTGCTCTTAGGGACACAGTTTATTGGTGGACTTGGTAGTGCTGGGTTAACAGCTGAACTTGACAATCTTAGAGGTCTTTTCCAACCTAAATCCATGATTCTATGATATAACCCTTGCCACAAAAAAAATTTTATATTTCAAAAAGTAACCATCAGAAATGTAATGATGTCTGCAAAAGGCTTCTGTATTGTTATTGTATTTTACTTGAAAGGCAGTGGAAAAATCTAAAATTTTTCCACCCAAGACACAACAATGTCTTTAACGTTCTACACTGCTTTCTTACTCAGACAGAAAAGCCTTCATCAGCAAATTGCTTAGTTGTATTTAACTACTTAAACTCTGTAGGAATTCATTATATCAATAAATGATTTGTTAAATTAAATCAAGTTAAATTACTGAAAGAAAATTCTCAAATGAGGTTAAATGTTGAGACTTCCAAAGGAAATCAGTTTTCAGTTGTTAATGGTTTTATGGTGATTGGGTGATATATGTAGGTTTTTGCTAGTTTAAAAAAAAAAAATCTTTAAGGCTATGTGTTTCATAAATTCCTTATTGTACCCCATTCTGCTGTATACTTTACTTACAAATTAAATTCTCTGCGAAGGAATTCCATAATTGTTGTTCATGAGCTCTGCAATAAAATAGATTGGGTTTTTTTTTCCCTATAAACCAATTTTCAATGGAATAGGGCCTTTAAAAAACATATTTTAACACTCCTGCAGATTAGCAATGTGTTAGCAGAAAAAGACATGTTGAGTGAGCCTCACTCAGTTATCCCTCTATCCCAATTATACTGTGACATTAAATCTTGTGACATTTAACAAGAAAGGCCATTTCACCCATGACTGCCTCAACTGCTGACAATTTATGCAACAGCGTCCCCTCCTAAGAAAGTGTTCTAAAAGAAGGTGGCTTTCTCACATGCTGATATATGAAACTGCCCATGAAAATTAAATAAGATATAGCAAAGTATGTAAAATTGTTCATCTTACACTTACCTGGTGCCTTTGACTACAGAAAGAGGAGTTAAAGGGCTGGCATAAATTCTTTTTTTGCAACTGCAATGGTGTTAATGGACCAAAATTAGAAAGAACCAGGGTACAAATGAAGTATTTGCATGTACATATCTCTTATTTCTTTATAGTCTTTCACATTTGTGAATATGAATTTACATATTTAAATATCATACATTTTTTTCAAAAAACCCCCCAAAATTTAGAGACATTACTAAATAAGCCTCTGGAGTAAACTTAGTGTTGTCTTCCTCAAGGCAGAACTGAGTGACAAGATTTAGGACCAGCTGAAGATTCTTTCCAGGACAACAAGCATACGGACTCCTTATCACAGACTATAGGCAAAGAAATCTCAGCTACCTGCTCATCTGGCTCCAAACCTGGAAGATGCATAACTTGGTCTGAAATAATGCATCTGAAAAGATGCATCTGCTTGGTCTGCCTTGTTGAAAAGCAACTGGCTTCAGGGATTGAACTAGAATCTCCATGCAGTAGCAAGCAAAAATATATGAATGCATCAGCTGACTTGAGGATTGTCTTGAGGATTTTTGCAGCAAGTTCCACTGCATGGTAGTGTAAGACAATGGTCAAACCATTTCAATTACCTTCGGCCTCTAAAATAACAAGTATATTAAGTCAGGTGTATATAAGACTATCATTTTCATATTTTCCTGTAACTATGGAATCACACATTTCTTGAAAAGGATTGGCTTTCAAAAAAAAAAAAATCTGAGTTCTTACAGCAATTAATTTTACTCCATTATGAAACAGAATTTTAAGATAACATGGCATATCTAGTCTAGTGTTTAAGTAGGACAGATGTTTCAAATCAAATATCCAAGCATTGAAGAGCAGGCTGTTTGCTGCAGGTAAAACCGCTGTGAAGGTCACAAGAACTAAGGGATTGCATCCTACCTTATTAAGGCTGGGTAGACTAATTCAGTTCCATGCTCATGGTACAAATGTTTTTGTTTTTTTCCTATGACTGTATTCTGCCCACCAATAGCTATTTTGCGGGTTTTCACTGATGTTACAACACAAAGTATAGGAAAACAACAAGCAAAATTAAATGCTTAAGCTTGTCAGTCTTTTCCAAGGAAAAGAAAAAAGCAGCTAAATTTTAACTACTGCATTCTACGAAAATCACGTGCTTTTACAAATTTTTGGGTGGAGAGAACAGCGTGTGCCTTCATATATATTGGCAAAAGTTAATCCAGCTGCTCCAACTTCAGGGAATGTCACAAACTCCTGTGCAGGATGGATAAATGAATGAACCACTGAGCAATGGTCTTCAATCCTTCTTTGAAAATCATAGTTATTTTTGGTACCAATTTGTAAATTATTGTTTTTCAGTAGAAAATGCCTGTGCAGAAATAAGCACTGTACAAAAACATCTGAAAATATGCATTATAGAAAACAGTGCTTTCACTGGAGATGGCCATGCCAGTATTGGATTTCATGTACCTTTTTGTGCAATATCTCTAAAAAGTATCCATGCCTAATACAGATGATGGTACAGTGTTTACATCTATGGCAGGAATAAATAAAACCATAACCAGGAAAACACACTAATATAAATAATGAAAATTGAGGGGAAACACCAAATTTCAACTAAGGTCTGCCTACTAATTGTGGTAATTCTAGGGAAAGGAGAGATGGAAGAGAAATATTCCAAAGCCTATTTTGGCATTCTACATTTGAAACTCTACCAGATAATAGCAACTTTTTCTGAGAAGTATCAGTGCTCACATTAAGGGGCTTCAGTGGGTGGGCTGTTACTATGGCTTTTGAACGAGGATCAGAAAAATATTTTCATTTTTGAATGCACATTGAGCAAGATTTGAACTTAAATTAGAATTCAAGATTTCATTCTACCTCTATATAAGTCTCTGGGAAATTTCCCTACAATATTTTATGTTTTGCAATTATAATTCTGATTTCTGTTTGGGCTCCTACATGTCCAAAAACAATTCATTAATTATATTCCAGAACTATAACAGAACTCTCCAACTGCAATGTTTTTTTAAATTCTGCTTTCTTTTCAAAACTTATTCTTTCATAAATGCTTTCTACACCAGGATCCTAGAATAATTTGCAAAGTTTGAAAATACAATCCGTTGTTTTTCCTTTTCTGCACGAAAATTAATGTAACAGATTGTTTAATTTGAAAGAGCGCATAAGCACAGTGTTGATTAATTGCTTTAACTATGCACATCACTGGGAGATTGCAATAAAACTTCCTTGATGTGTACCTATCAACAATGCAATTTTTAAAGGGATGATGACGACCTGTGGATAGAAAAGAAAATCCATCTCTACCTTGCACTGAACTGCAAATATAAAATTTACTGTAATTTGTGCTGTAGCAAAAGAATGGTACCTTTGAGGTAGGTGCCGTAAAATCTAAAGAAACCCCTGTAGTTCTGATATGCACAGTGTAAAACAAAATTACAGGTCTGGGTAAGAAAACAACTTTAATTACTTGAAGTAGCCTCACAATACTCTTCACTGAAACCTAATTATTGATAAAAAACTTGAAGTCCGTTTCCTCATCATCATAACATCAAAATGAATTACATTAATGGACATTATGGGTCTTGTTTTGCTTCTTACAAAGTCTATGGCAGCTTGTTAGCTTTCACCTTAATTCTAATCTCTAGGAAACTTCTCTCTTGATATCTAGCACAGCACCTTTCAATATATCCCTAATATTATCAATCTAATACCATGACACAGGGCATGCTCAGAGGGTCAAAATATCACCATTAGCTATAAATTACCATACACCACTGGGACTTCCCTTACCAAACACTGAGTGGTGAATGATGTAACTGTTACGTGTGAGGCTAAGTTTTAAGGCAGAGAGAATAGATTTATTGGACCAACTGACATAGCTGGGGGGAAAAAAAAAAAACCAAAACAACAAACTAGAAAGCATTATATTCCCAAAAGCTCATGTATTTTACACAGCCATATCAGTTACTTTTAACAAAATACACCCTCTCTTCCTGAAACCTCACCTTCTGGATTGCCACAGATAAAACACAACCACTACAAACATTTTCAAGTAGTGATGATGCCATGGTAACAGACATAAATATTGGGTTTTGCACGTATTGAGGCAACATACATTTTCTGAGAGAGTTCAGAGGAATATTGTGCAAGAAAAAAAGCATTTTCGGCAAATACTAGTCCCCCTGCAAAATTTACAATTTTCTATCACCATACAGAAAAACTGGGACATAAGGTACACTAAGTGCTGTTGAGTGCTGCAGAAAACAAACTCACTTTGACTCCATTCAACTATTCTAGTCCTAGATGATGAACATAATATGAGATATCCCTGTGTGAAGGTGACATGAACAATACAAAGAAACAGACCGGAAAAGGCTGGACTAGTATACAGCAAGGGTACACATTTCAAGCCTTAATTTTAATTGGTATTTTCCTTCAAGAAGCTTTATTTCCTAGATAGTAAAATAGACTCTTGAAAGTACTGCAATGCAAGTTTCTATAGCCCTTTCCCATATGTTTACTGTTTCCCTTCCTACAGCAGGAGGACTTGCCATAGGCTTACTGTTTCCATAAACATTGATAAGTGTTTTTTCACCTACAGAGGAAGGTGCAAGTGACTCCTTTCCGACAGCCTTCAGCTGTGCAAAACAGTTATTTATCACATGCAGGAGGGCCTGCTTGTGTGGAACTGGCAGGCAGCTACAAGTGTTGGAAGTCACACTGACTTTATCCTTTGAAAAGATGTTCTTTAAAGCTTCAAACGAGGCAATAGTAATAATAATTACCAAATACTTCAAGATAATGCTAAACTGAGTTCTGAGGCTATGACGATACAGAAATAATTCACTATAAACATATATCCCTGAGCCTAACGCCTGAAGTTGGAAAATATTTATCACAGAATACAGCTAAGGTCTAATTCCACTGCCATTAAAGCTGATGAGAGTTCTACCCCTAGCTTCCACGGTAGCAGTTCATAAAACTGTATTTACTGGGGAAGGCAAAAGTAATTCATATGTATGACTGCATGAAAGTTTATACACACAGATATAGCTCAATACATTCCTTTTTCCCAAAGTCAATGTATTTGAAAAAAGAGGCAACAATTTTGTCCTTTGTCCAATTTCTTGTTCTTACCTTCTTATGATATATTTTAATATCATGTCTTCATGTTTCCCATAAGCTTTCTTTTATGTCTAAAAATGTCTTCAAGCTCTTCTATTTCTGCCATGAGTTAAATTTATATATACATTATGGCCAAGTTTCAGCTAAAAAAAAAAAACCTTATCTTCGAAATAGGAATTGAATTTCCTTACTCAAATGCCAGCAGTAATTACAACGCAGGACTTTGTCTCATGCAATTTCTTTGGTTTTTTAAACCAAGAATTAGAAGTTTGATAGCAAATTCAAATGAACATATTATTTGGTTTATCTGAAAATGCAGAGTCAGATCCAATTAAACACAATTAACCTCAAAAACTGCCACCGCTTCTGAGGGGGAATCATATCCCTCCCAGCAGTTGAACCTTTCCTGCAATGGGAATCTCTCTCGAGTCTCTCACCAGCCATGTACATCCTTCAGCCCAGAGGGACCAACTCTGCTGAGCTCCTAAATGCTGACATTGTCCAGTTAACACCGCTGCAGGTAAATTTGTGCAAATGAAGCACAAGGACTGTTCATCTTTATAAGAGTTTCTTGTGCTTAATGGGCAGAGGAATCAAAGGACCAGTGAACTGTAACTTGTTTGGGACTGATTAGCTCTGAGAAGAAGGGAGGCAAAAGATGCCAACTAACTACTTCAGTACAAAAATGATGATCATAGAGCAGCTCTATACCTTAGAATAGCATCAATTTTTTGTCTCTACAAAAAAAGAATTAACAAATCCAACTCCTAAAAATCCAACAGTACAATCAGCTGGAAGATCCTGATAGAATTTGCTGAGAACTAAACAATAATTTACATAAATGTAGCAATTCATTAATAGGAGCTACTTGTAGATCATAAGTAAGTCAGTAATTAATGACATCTTGGCCTCTCTACAAGCTCCAGCAGTGTTAAGACAGACCTTGTACTGAAGGCAAGTAGCTATTTCAGAATTCCTTTGCATCCAGAGTCCTCCAGAGAAAAGACTGAACAGGATGGCCCAGCAGAATATCTCATGAAGAAACCTTTTCCAGGATGCTACTGTAGTGATATCTTGGCTTCTCTAACTAGACAGTTAGGACTTGAGAGCTGAAGAAATAGTTTGTCTCTATAGATCATCTCCATTTGCTCATTGCCTGGAATTAAGCTCAAGATGTACAATTTTTTATATGTCATTCTAAATCAGCCTGCAGCAGGTACACATTTATTTGAAGTTATATTCCAAACATTCAATTTAACAGAGCCACATGGTCACAGAAAACCCATTCTGTCACTTAGGCTGTCTATCCATTGAATAATTGGCCTAACCTACCTCTCTGAGTGCTATGCTGAATTTTCCAACTTTTATACTAAAGTACATTTCTTCAGATGCATAAAAGAACCCCTTGTTCTTCTGTAAAATCTGTTTGCCTTTATCTGAGAGCCAAATAAAATATCTGGAAGTGTATGTAGTGAACAGAATGAGGAGAAGTGAATTTTGGCTGTTTCTATGCTGAGGGAAAGAGATGTAGTAAAGAAGACTTCAACAACCCCAAAACCATAAAGAACATTGCTTTCGAGATGAAATAGGGAAAATTAAAAATTTCAGAGTAACTTTTATGGACAGGAAGATTTTAAGTGCCTGAAAGCTGATGATCCTTCCAACACTAAGTACTGTCTCCATGATGGCTGTAGTTCCATGACTATAATTAATCAGTAGCACAACACATGCTGTCAGGCCAACTAGGATTTCCAAAAAGATATAACATTCAAAACACCATCTAATTTCTCTAATCCCTATTTTTCAAATAGGCTCTAATAAGATTTAGTGCTGGTAGTCTTTCAAGAAACAGATTTAACTAGGGAGTCAAGGCTAAAATATATTATTAACATGGGTTAAGAATCTTTACATCCAGAAAGAAAAAACACGGCATATATCTGATTATTTGATAAAAGAATGTCAAAAAATCACATCAAGGTGAAGAGGAAAGTTTTGAAAGGATCTATACTGACAAACTATGAAAAACACTGATGTGTTGCTCAGTGATCCTCAGTAAAGCTGAGTTAAGAAGTTTCAGACAAATTAGAAACTTCATTCTAACTCTGTGTCCACATCCGGACTTGAACATAAAAATCATCTAATTGTTTTTGCAAGTAAATCAGAATTACTGATACGTCAGCTTCCTGACTGTCAACCCCCTTGCCCAAAGCTCCCCAGAACAAACACCTATATATCTTTGAACAGGGCAACTCACTAGATGGATGTCAGACAAACTGTTGGAAAAAAATGTTCAGTTCTCTCCACTACCTTTATTTGATCTCACCTCTTTCCCTCTCAGACATCACCTTAGCCACCATGGTAATGGCTGTTTTAAAGCAGCATCTCTCCTTTTGTCTGTTAATACTCATTTCACTTGGAAGGGGTAACTTCATGCCCACTCCATATTCCAGTTCCCAGATCTGAGTCATCCTCCACCTTTTGCCCTCTGTGACTGTGCAATTGTTTAAAAGCAAAATGCTAAAAGAGGGATTGAAATGATCTCTCCTGTCCCCTCCTTCTAAAATCTTAATGCAAGTATTTTTAAAATCTAGTCTCTCATGCCTACAATTCTCTAATAAATACCAATCCTATATCAAAAGTTATAATTTTCTATTTTGTTGGTTACAAACGCATTTAATATAAACACATTCTCTTCTTCAGATATCCACTTACAGCTGTGAAAAATTATATTTTCATATAGCTTTAGTTTTCAGCTATTTCACTGGGTTTTTTAGCTCACAGCAAAAAAAAACCCAGTGTATTCAGTTCTCATCTACATTTCAAATATGCTGCATAAGTTTATCAGATAAAAAAATCTGACCAATTCTTTGATTTATATCATTTCTTAAGAGCTGATTTTTCAATTAAGCAATTGCCAAAGCGAGCTATATCCAAGTATTCTGTGACAAACACAAGAGACTTAGACTTGCACCAAGAGACTGAGACTTAGACACACTTCCACCCACAGTACACATTAGCATTTACATTCCTCCCTTCAAAGGGCATCAAGAATGACATTGTCACAAAACCACTTTTTCCATTATCCCCTGGGAAAAAAAATTAAAAATGATCAAATAGAAGAATGCTTCTGTGAGGTAGCTAACATAAAAAGTGACTTGTGCTACAATGACATAGGAAATGTTCATAATTGGCATTTGAGGAAGGGCAATGACACCGATTATTCTATCACAGACTAATCTGCACCATGATGTGAAATTATGTTCCAGTGTGATAACCCATGACCCCTAACAAGGATTAGTCAGATGTGTCACAGCTGGTTACTACCTGAAGCCAGTAGGTACGTAGTGCACTGAGCGACTGCTGTGTGGGATGCAGGGGTGTTTACAAAGCACAGCACCGCTGCAGAGAAATGCCAAGCAGTTGTAGCTGCCTGGGAGGACAGAAGCATTACAGTCAGATCAGTGTGGCCATGCTTCCAAAACACTGATTAAAAAACTTCTTTTTCCCTTTTCTCCTTCCTGCTTAGGCCCATCTGATGCGAGGTGTAGTCATGAGTTGAGCATATTACTGAATGTGGGTAACACACAAAACAGAAGGCTGGGTCTCTCCTGAGCACCCCAGGTCATTCTGCCCATGGTCTAAGGGAGCTGGATGCAAGTCTACCTTGCTTACACAATACTCTGCTCTGGCCATGCCTTGCAGCATCAGCTTGAGCACATGCCCTTTAGGTGAGCAGCCACTAGCTCCATTCCCTCCATGATCCAGGAATGTCTATTTTAAGAGACTGAGAGAAAATAGAAAAATCAAAGAAGAAGGAAGGGGAGAGGACTGATAAGTAGTGAATAAGGCAGGAGAGGAAAACTAAGGGAAATACAACTGTAGACAGGTATGACATGGGGAGGGGAGGAAATTAGAAAAGAGCTTGGTCTTCAAGAAGTCACAGAGGACACAAGTGAGAACAACAAGAAAAAGAAGCTTCAATAACAAGGGAGAGAGGAAAAAGTTATGAAAACTGTCCTGTCATGGCAGGTCAGAAAAAAGGACAGGACAGCCAGCAGCAGACCTGGGAATAAAAACTGGTGGTGAAACACGAGGACGGGCAAATGAAGTTTGCTTTGCAATGTGCTGGGTTTGTGATGATGACAGGACATAGAGGAAATGCAAGGAAAGTAGCTGGATAATGAACCTGAGTAAGGGATGAATGATGAAGTGTTGGGAAGCTGGATGTCACTGGTCTTCATTACAACGTTGTAAGTGATGAAGATGTCAATCTCATGTGGTTAAGGCAGTGTTTCCTAAAGCTGAGTTGGGCATGATATCCTGCCAGGGTTGTGTGGATGCTTCGTACTGAACACCATAGATAGAACCCGCTGCAGCCCATGCAATCAGAGTTTTTCACAAAGAAGCAACTCTTCTTTTAATCCTAATTACCTTTAATAGCACCCACTCTCAATTCTCATTTCTCACTCAATCGGTGTCCTTCAACAAGTCTTGTCTTGTTCTGCTGCCATAACTGCAATTCACAGAACACCGTATTATGCTATAGTTAGCTATGTCTATTTGGACATGCATTTTAATGGATAGTCTGACTATAGCACTGGGTTAAAAATTCAGGGACACACTAACTGAATGTGAAGCACAACACAGAACAGACAGCATTCAAATGAGAGTTTGCACTGCAAGCATATGAAATTCAAGAATCATATATCTGTCTTACACTTTGTTCCTGTCCAGGATATACAGGCCTGACTCACTATTTGCTGATTGGACACCACCAGCACCATCTCATGGGGATGAACTTGGTAAGCTACAGCTACTTAGATAAAACAGACCCCACCCATCTAGGAAGACCAACATGTCCTGAGTCAAGAGGCTCCCTGCACATTTCCTGTTCCATGGTGCTTATACAGGCTTTTCACTTATTCATTGGCTTAGCAGCAAAGAATACTTTTCCTGTTTGCTGAGGCTTCTATGCTGCACTCATGCTTATACCCCAGGCAAACTCAAGTCCCTGAAATCCTAGCTGGATGGGGGGGAAGGTCATCAGACACACAGAAGAGCTCATATCATTCTCAGCTTCCCAATGGTCTGTAACTTCATTCTTTGTCAGGCCAGGGAGGGGGTCAAATGAGATCAGAGAGCACCTAACACAGCAGATTTATACAGGCTGCACTCACTGCCTTTTCCTGCCATGCAGTGTGGATAGAGCATTCATCCAAGGAATAAGAACCGTCTTTCAATAAATGCTTTAAGAATATATAAGTGTAACATTTTTCCAGGAAAAAGTATTCCAATTTTGGGTCTCTAGTGACGCATGAAGCAGAGATAATATCAGCTAGGAAAAACAGGACCAAAAGCAAAGATGTTCTTAATGATACACAAAATTCTAATTAAAATGTCGCAGCAAGCATTGAAATTTATTTGCCGCTGCTATTGTGACATGCATACTGAATTTAATGTGTAATCAGTGCTAATCCATTCCAACCTTTGCAATATCAGCAACATTAAAGCACACCACAAGTAGAATTACACAAATACTGAGTACAGCTCAGAAAGACAATTTAGAAAGGTCCTTAAATATCATCCAAGACAACAGCAAGATTACAAGAAATTCTGTGACCTCAGAAAACTGTCTTGTTCTCCTTCAGGCCTAATTGAAATCTGCAGCTGGGTGCAGTACTTGTTCCTTTTAACAAGATATCCCTAGTAAGGGAAAGTGTCAACACAACTGCTACAATTATTTCTATCTTAACAATAAAGATTCTTCCTGCCTGCCTACAATCCAGACCAGGACTTGTGTGTCTGCAGAAGCCTAATTCATTTGTTCTACTGGAAAGGAGAACATATCTATTTGGAAGGGCTTGCTTTTCTTGGTCCTGTTGCTTCATTTGTTCTTTATAAACAGATATATCTGTACCCTTTTAAGATCTCTTAGAATGCATATATTGTTTCATATGATAATTTGCTTATACTTTGATGCCAAAACAGAAGCACCTACAAACATTTTGAATGATCCAGCTTGAGATTACCTATTCATGTGGCTTTATTTTTAAACATGTATCTCAATAGCTTCCGTAAGGATCGGGAGCACCAGTTGAGCAATCAGTCAATGATTTTTATCATAATTACAAGCTTTAGCATCTGTCAGACCAAAACCTGTTTCCTAAAGAAAAGAAGGCCTGACCTTGAGTGGAAAATAAATCTCAAGACGCAATTATGAAAATTATAATTTCTCCCTTTTCCACGAAAAGCTTGCCAAGAAAGTTAAATGAATTTCAGAAATATGTTGGGACACTGCTGTTTAATTACATGGAAATCTGAATATACAAATTCCTTCATGATCTTCTTCCAAAGTATTCTAAAATCCAAGTCAAGCGTATTTTAATCTTGCACTGGTACAGACCTGCTTGCTTCTCTAAAAGGCCACCAAAATGCCACTGAAGTTAAAATGGATGAGTTAACCTTTTGAAAAGTACTCACAGCACCACAATTATTCTGACCTTTGACTGTACAATCCTTTAACTTTGCTAGCTATTCATTTAATGCCCATTTGTAATTTTTAAAATTATTACTACACGACTGAAAACATTTGTTTGGCAATCCATCACCATGACATGTAGCACTTTGCAACAATGAAGGATTTTGTTACAGGCAGTTTTAATTATTTAACCAATAATAAATAAGGCAAGGACCTATACATAGGGGAGACAAAAACTACAGGAGGTGTGGAAGCCCACAGAGAATTGCTGTGAAATGTTTTTACAACCATCTTAATGCATAAAGCTGTTTTGATGGATAGATAAGTGTTGAGATTAAAAAAAAAAAAAAAAAAAGGAAAAACACAAAACCAAACCCTTGCAGCCACCCCCCAAAAAAGTGATGTGGTTGTGGCTCATCCTTCAGCAGTAGAGAAGAAAGGCTCATCTCCACAGCCCTGGGGACTTCACTTCAGCTGTAAGAGGAGGGAAATGGTCTGGATTCCATTAAATCCTGTACAGCTAAGGTAGAACAGGAATTCTTACCTTGATTCTGTTCATAATGAAACAGAACTTGCACTGACTAGCACGAAAATGCTATCAACAGCCATGAAACAGCAGTCTATCCCTCCACTCCTTCCAAGTTTGGTGATTGATAAAGATTACCAGGAACCTGTCTCCTCCACTGACAACAATTCACCTGTTGATCTTTATCAGCAGCCTACTAGTTGAAGCACTGGTGACAGTACATTTTGGTCAGCAACATGACTTCACAGCCCAAGTGATCTCTTGGGCACTTGTATATCTCCAGAAGACCTTTTCTACATGTCCCCCTCTCTTAAATGTAGAGAATCTAAGTTTGCAAGGCCATTTCAGAGAGATAACACCCAGTGCAAAAGGTTGACAAAGTCAGAACACACGTGCACAAATCCCATGTTGAAACATATTCATAAAGGGAGAGGAAACAGACTCTGATGCTGAGAGGAAATACATAAATTAGATGTGAAATTATGACATCCAGCCAGCAGAAGTGCATAACAGCAGCACCAAAACAAAAATAGTATTTATTACTAAGTTCCACTGGCTATGGCAGTACCTTTTAACTAACTTCTCAGTAAGAACCAGTGAGTAATTAACACTAGGTCTTAAAAGTCACTTGTGCACTGATAAATATAAAGGCCAGAAGGCAAAAGCATCCAGAAGTCAGCAGTTCTGTCACCTACACTTCTGTCAGCACTTTCTTATCAACTGGAAATTTTTGAAACTGTAGAATAGAAAAATGTCAGTTTTAAAAGAATGCAAATTAGAAAACTTAAGCAAAGTAAGACAAAAAACGTATCATGAGCCAACTGCTAGATATTGAATAATTCTCAGCAACTGCAATGCACCAACCCTGAAGACAACAACAAAACCCATTGTAAATCACAACCAGTGTATGTAGCTCTGTTTAAGAAAGTATTCAGACACCTTTTGGTTAACATCTTTATTAACTGTTATACAGGAATCTTAGAATAGCTTACTCTCTCTTACAGCAAGCTGAAAGGATAATACTGTAGCCTAACCTTCCTACACAAAAGAAGCCTATACTTCACTTTAGGTTATTTTACTGCTACTTTATTATTTACTGCAACTCTAATGTCTCTTATTTATTTAACATTCTCCAGATATGCATTAAAAAGGAAATCTGGGAGTTTACGGTGAATATCATTTCAGCATTGACTAATCTCTCAGCACATCTGTGACAAGTCAGTCCGACTTTCAAACTTTGACGAGATTTTTAATGACTGAAGAAGCAATGAAACTTCCAAGAAGTTCACTAGAAACATGACAACTAATACAAGAGAAAAAATAAAAACCCTAGAAACAAGACATTGTAGTGGAAGGGAAAAAGCAATCACTGAATTTTCTAAAGAGGTGAGAAAATTGACATGTAGGCAGGTTTAAACTACAGAGGAAATAAAGTAAATATCAAATGAGGAAAGCTGACTGCTGCATCCCAGTGGAAATGCCTTAAATTAAAGCAGAGAGATGCAAGAGTGAGAAACTTACAACAGTAACCTTTTGAGATCAGGTCTGCATTACAAAACTATTTGCAAAGGATAACTAAACCCTCATCCTGTTTCATACTGTGTACATGGTTCAGAATTAAAGGCTGGTATTGAGACAATTCCTTCTCTGGCTGTTCTCAGTAGTCTGAACAGCAGGAATCTAATGCAGCCATTCATGAACATTAAGAGCTAGACTGAAAATTGATTATGTTAGGATGAAAAATGTTCCCAAAAAACTTCCATTAGATATGTTATTAAATTATCAGATCAAATATATAAGGACATAACCGTAACAGTAAATACAATATACTATGAAGTCCAGCATTTTTCCTTTTAATGGGACCTTGAAAACATGTCAAATATATCCCATATGTTATTCATCAAATTGACACCTTGTCTGGCTGGCAATTTTATACTTTTCAGTATATATTAAGAATATGTATTTCTGACAATTATTTAAAAAGTCTTGTCAGGTGTGCACTGATGAAAACTGCCACCTAAATATTTACTCCTGCTTACAGCAGAGGTAGTGGAAAGCAGCACTATCTCTAGGCCATGCTGTCTCATAACAGTGCATCATAGAAAGAAAAGAGAAAGAGCACCAGAAGTTGAGGGATTTTAATGAGAACTTGCCAATTTGTCAAAATCAGACCACTATGTAGAGAACTGAATGATTTCAATAAAATTATAGCAGAATGCAAAAGCAGATCTTCAGTGGAAGCTAAGAGAACCAGCTTCTCACAAGGAAGTTTCCCTGGTGTCTGTCAACACATTTACCCACTTAGGCAGCAACTTGCTGAAGGCTAAACCACAGAAATTAGCCCAATCTGAAACATTCAGGTCTCCCGTTTACCATCTCTTCACACCGTGTATCAAGCATAAGACTGAATAACTGAAATGTCACAACTTTGCAATTAAAAATGCCTAATGTATAATACTTCCAAAATTAAAGAAGTTCTTCATTGATTTCTCACATCATCCATCAGGCTAGATTTAAGTTGAACTAGTCCACTGGAAACCTTTTCCAAACTTAAAATTGACATACATTATTACAGTTTCATTGGCTAAAATAGCTAAATAACATTGGGAGCAGCATCGGCATTTCACTTAGCAAACACCTGCTATTAGGGTCTCATGTACAGAGATATAATAATAGAAACATAGGTAATGGGTAATGAAACAGTACCCAAAATTAAGAGATCATACAGTTTTTCTATAACTTTACAATTCAATATAACTTGGCATTTTGGTCTGCTGTATTGGAAACTGTGTTACTCTTCATCTTAAGTAATGCTTACTTTTATCTGCAAAGGTGGGTAAACTCTTCCATTTTTTCAGAAGCAAGGATGACTGTCTCAAAGCATAATTTGAAACAGTTCTCTTAACTGCCAAGATCAGTGCCAGAAATTTAAGACGTTATCTTAGATTTTCTGAAAAACCACCAACAGGTATATTTGGGGACTGAGGCAAAAAAGGTGTAAAGTTCATCCACCTTCTTTCTGTTCAGTGTAGGAATGTTATAATTCAACAGTGAAAAGATCACCATTTGGGAATTAGCAGATAACAAGATAAAAATTGTCAGGCACTCTAGACATCAGTTTCCGATACCCAGAATTGAAAAGCTTTTATCTCATTCTTTGTTGCAGTCAAAAGAGGTGATTGCTTCTTGTGCTCACTAACAGTGGTGTGGGTCCAGGAAAACATTAAATTGAAGCTCCTTTTCTTTTTCTGGTCATACACGTTTAAAAACAAAGAGTTTACAGTTGCCTGTTCACACATTCTAGGTATATTTCAGAACCTAGTCTCGCAATGAACATTACGTGTACTACGTTTTCAGGCACAAGATCTTCCATTAGAAGAAAGGAATTTTGATCACAGTCCATTGCAAGAGACGAAAAATAATGGAACAGTTTTTTCAGCGATAGAATTCTAGTTCACTAATAACAACATGCATCCTTTCTAATAAACACCAAATTCATCCAGCCCTACCATGACAGTCACAGGCATAACAGCAGTAAGAATGCACAGTAAGATCTCAAATAGTACTGCTATTTTCTTCTTAAACACTGTAGAGACATGAAACCCAAAGCTTAGACATGGAACACATTAATCCAGAAATCTAAATGATCTTAAAAATAGCAAGATATAAAAAGCATAAGAAAGTAAACTTTTCAAAAAATCTTTTCGGGGACTGGAATGGAATAAATGCTTCTGGAAGTTGAGAAAAAAGTAGTTCTCAAGGACATGCAGTAAACCATCATTTATCATTCTCTCTAAATGTGTGATATAGATGTATGGTTAATAACACATTTTACTCTCAATGGTATACAAACCAGGATCTGAAAGTAATGCAGTCATTTATAAAACCAGCATATGTCCTTGTGGGAAGAAATATCCTCTCAAAACTTCGTTTTGGCTTTATTGCATATAAAAATGCGAGAAAAGCACAAAAATATACCAGTAATTGATAATCACAGATGAATTAATGGATTCACAAACTATAAGCCCTGTGAATTTCCCAAGGAATGTTATTTTACCATTTATTCATTCTTGTAGAACTCCAATTCCTGGATAGTTTATTCCAATAAGACATTTTAGAAATTCTACAGATAAACATTGTCATGGAAAAAACATCATTTTTATTTACTTATGTGCAGTGTGTGACTCAAGTAATGGAATAGTTCTACTTTTTGCTTAAAAGTGCATTTTAGTCTAATAAATATTAATATATATTCCTAATTTTCAGAATAATTTCTCACAAAAACTTTATAAACAATGAGAAATCATTGTGCCACACATGTGTACTCATTGCATTTACAGGTAACTAATTAAAAGCCAAGAAAGCCTAAAGAAGCTTCCTATAACACTAAAGTTCCATTTTCCCTGCAATGACCTTCAACCAAAAAATATCACCATATTCACTCGGTAGCATGTAAGTAGGATATAACCACTTATGATGGTTAGGGATCCACCAAGGATGGTAATCCAGCAGCAGCATTTACCCCTTTGGGATGAAAGCCCAAGGGCACTGGAAGTAGGACAGCCAAAACCAGTCTGGACATGGTCAGGGGCAAACAGGTCTAGGTGGCCCTGAGTTTGAATCAGTTGACCTCCAGAGTTCCCTTCCAACCTCAGCTACTGTGAGATTCTGTGAAATGGGAGCTGTAAACCCCTCTTGTTAAAGCACAGTGAAACGTGCAGCTGTTACTACCAGAAATTGGTACCTCACTTTATGTGGCACTTCAAAAATGAGAACTTGGGCCATGCTCTTCTCATTCACCAGCTGTGACTACGCAGTCTGTCCCAGCTACCTGTGTGCAATCCAACCCAGGCTCCAGCAAACACGTGGGGATGTGCTTACCTTCAGATACATAAACAGTCCAGCACAGTCAACCAGCACTTTTAAATGCTTGAAGGCAAATACACCCTTTCATTTATTGTAGATAAATGCCTTTAGAGCAGTATGGTGCTAAGGATTTATGATTTACTAGAGTTTATTACTCTTGTGAGCAGTATCTGCATTTTGAACTCAGAACCTGTCATGTTAAAATAACACAAAACCAGTGAGAAGAAATCACATACCTATTATGAGTGATTCCAAAGTCAGCACATGAGCTCAACAGTAAATTTGTGGAAATGATTAATAATTTACTTGCCATTTATAATTTACGTGGGATTTTTTTTCCTTTTTTACTTACTGATGAAATGTCTATGAGTGGATCACAATTTTCTCATATTTATTATTCATTACAACTATTTGCTGAATAATTTCTGCAAACAGTTCCTCTTTTGTAGCTCAATCCCATTGTGAATGTTTATTATTCAAAATTTAGTCTGTGAAACTAATTAAGCCATGTATTAGACTTTGTTCAGTATTTGCATGAACATTATTCTTATAACCAGTAGGAGTTCTCCAAATAGCCTCCTCTCCAGTATGAACTTAAATTGTATTATTCTGTGAACACTCCTGTAAAGTTTCTTTGCTAAAACATCCATAAAAAGCAAACAGCATGAAATAACTGAATTTTAAAATCTGTACAAATATTAGGGGTTATTTTTTCTTCAGGACCAACTAAGCCTACCAATAAAAGACAGTACAATCTCAATTATTGACCTGCTCAAATGACCGAACAAGATCTCGTTCTTCTCCTCATAGTCAAAAGAAGGAATACTGTAGTAGCAAAAGTAGATGCCTTTTTTTTCTTGCATGTTCCTTGTACCCAGTTTTTCCAAGTATTCCAAGCACTGCTTGAAGCAATATGGCAATCATTTGTTTAATTGCTATGTCATTGCAGAGTGAGTCTAAAACTGCTAGGGTTTTAGTGGGAAGAAGATGATGGAAGAGGGAAATATACAAAATGAAAGCGTACAATGTACACATCACACACCTCTTCCAGATGCCCAGAGTTTTCACATGACTGACCTCCAAGCATTTGTAGAGATTCCCATCACATGCCAAGAACTTAAAACCTTTTCACTTTGTTTTTCTGGATTTATTACAGATTTTTGAGACTTGGCATACATTTGCTCATACCTTCAGCCTTCTTGCAGTCGGAAGGACCCAACAATTTTTTGAAAACCTGAATTTAGCAGCTGGGTTCAAGGTAAACTGGGCTGGGCTTCAAGGTAAACACCAGGTATTGAGAGATACGCAATGAATACAAGAGACCTGCCACTGTTAAAAAGCAGCAGTGTTGCAGAGCTCCTTCATAAATTTGAGAGGGGTAAAAGATTTGCCTAGCTGCACGCAGCCATCCAGCAACATACATCAAATTACTGCTCAGGACTGTAGCATTAAGAATTAGAACTGAAGTAAGATCAAAATGATACTCACAAAAACCTTTCTGCAGAAGGATGAATTTTACACTGACTCACCCCTCAATGGTTAACTTAATCTGAACTCAAAGGCAGTAATACTATTAATATTAGTAATTATCTGATTCAAAAAAGTCAGTGATTGCTAAAATTAATAGTTCCACTGGATTCTAAAGAAATCATTCAGAATTTGTCTCTTTGGGAAACAACTCTTAAAAACGTACAAATGAAAAACAAGTTTTTTAAATGTTGCTCCATTTGCACTAGTGGATACTAAGACAACTTATCCATATCTTCCTTTCCAGGACAGATCTCACATTTTCTCATGGAATTGCTAGTTACATTCTCTTACCAGTGTGCTTTGATCTTTGTGTTAGTGCCACTCTTGTTTACAAAATGGGAACGGTGCAGTGGGAAAAGTGGTTTAGAGTGAAAAAGCACTTGAAGCACAATACTGATTCAGAATAGTGGAAAAATACAGTAATTAGAATGCATTTTAACCAGAAAAAGAATGCATTTGAACCAGAAAAAAAATAACAGGAGGGAAAAGCTGGATTTTTTTTTTTTTGTCAAAAACTATTTGGAGGTATTTTTGCACTAATTTTACACATTTTACATATTTGGTAGCCATTATCTCTCCCCTAATAATATGAATAATTATTCTAGGATCATTACTCTTCACATCTCCTAACAGTTAATGCTTTTTTCCAGCTGGAAATCTATGCACTGGTTACATTTCTTATTATCTCTTCAGAGGTATAGTGCATGTAGACAATTTTTGGGTCTTTTTCCTTCTAGGGTCTTTTTCCTTTCCTTCCTTTTCAGCTTAGGAGCTGAGATTTTCCCTTTCTTATGCGTTATCTTGGTGTGGATAAAGCCACAGACAGTAGCACACATGGCATTCCCACAGGGAACTGTAATACATTTCATGTCTTTGAGCTAGCCACAGTTAAGAAACTACAGGCTGCTAGTGAAAGCTACATTATAAACTATTCCATGCCCTTTGCTGCAATTTCTGAAAACTCAGAATTTTTACAGCCTCATTAAGGAAGCTTCTTGTCTAACATGGGTGTCTTTAACTCAATTTTGATGTCAGCTTCTGAGCCATAGCAAGGTACCACCACAGCAACTTCACTTCCGATTGTACTGTCATTGGGTTTTATGTTCCTACCACATTTTTTAAGACACTGTGAATGCCAGTGAATCTTGCAATGGATTTCCGAGATGCTATGAAGAAATACATCACTTTCACTGTTTAAGCAAAAAAAGCATTAGTGAGTGCCTGTGTAAGATCAAGCAAAATGCTTCAAGTACTTTAATATGGTTGCCCTTTCAACTAAAAGAAAAATAACCACAACAGATTTCTAGTACAAATATAGATACTTGGTCACAAGATGTCAGACCTTACATCTCCTTTCCAAATACATTATACACTATAGGTACCCGATGGCCTATTAGCTTAAACTTCTTCAGGTGCCCTTGCTGACCACTTCATGTCATTAAGCAGTGGAGATGAAGTACTAAAAGCTAAATACATATCCTGTGAGTCTTCCCTTTGTTCCTATTTATGGTTCCCTTTAGAAATATAGGACTTAGGTGTGAAAACTGCTACTTTTGAAATAAATTCCAGTGGTCCAGTGATTTGAACCTTCTTAAGGTGTGTTTTTATCTATGTTGCCAGGATAGGTTCATCAGGACAATCTGTATCTGTCAGCAGTTCTTCAAAAACCTTTTAGTAAGCCTGCGCTAGCACTGCCATAGAGATGTACATAAGTGACACTGATTATAGAAAGAAAATTCTACCAAGCTTACTTCCAATTGCTGGCGAACAATACACACAGAATTAATGTGCATGCTTCACTGGAAGAAAGAAGAATTATATTTTATTTATTAGGAATCCCAGACATTTGGAAATTTCATCTTCGAGGACAGACTTATTTTTCCTGGGGTTACAAAAATAGTTTTGCAACCAGTTATATGTTTTTAATATTGCAGTCTTCTTTCCTGAACATGAAAGCAAGCTCCATGAAGTTAAAAAAAACTTAATAACATCTAACTGGCTAATACCGCTGCACGTCTGTAATTGTGTGTCACCTTGCAACACTACATTGTCTAAATGATTTCTTTTTCCTTTTGGCAATCTACTTAATAATTCCAAACACTGCTGATGAAGGATTACTTCTAGAGAAATACTTCTTATTACAATATTGTACAGAAAATAAAAATTCTTATGCAGATGTACACAATATTTGCTGAAAGACATTTAATATTAGTTTAGAACCTTCGTACTGACAGCTGCTCAGCAGGACAAAATCTCTCCATTTGATTAGAGTCTTCAGGCAGTCTCATGAAAATTGTTACTGAGAAAGAGTAATTAGGGTTCTCCCTCTCTTTCATCTTCAGTAATGGGTTTATCTAAATGTGCAAGGAGGCTTACTTTTAATGTTTTTAATCTACACATATATATAGAGAGGGGTTAAAACTAGAGGTCCTGTTTAACCCAAACTATTCTATGATTCTATGATTTATGAAGGGTATGGTTATGTTAATACAAAAACTGACGAAGGATAAATACAAAACAAAACCACCAAGTTTTATAAAACTAAGCAGTTGCATAAATTGAAAAATAGCAGAAATTCTGAATGATAGTTTGAAAGACACTGTTAATAAAACAGTTGCTTCAGGGTGCAGTTCAGCATGATTTGCTGACTTATTTTTGCTAACACCATCTCTATTTAGCTGTAATAAACGACAGATTATAGCACTGTGTCACGTGAAAAGGGGAGACTTCCTTTACCCTTAGTGTGGGGAGATTTACTCGACTTGATTCAGAGGATGAAAGCCAGCTGTGTCGAGAATGACCTTGATGTTTGTAATCCCACTTTCCTTTGCTACAGAAATGAAAGAAGGTCTAGGTCTTATGCTAAAGAAAGTAGAGCAGCGAGCTGAATTGGCTTAAATTCTGCCACTGCTTCCTGCATGAATCCAAGCACACTGGTGCAGGCAAAACTGCTGTGTATTCTGAGCACACAGTCTGGCACACAAAGGCTTAGGTTTGCAGAAGTTTTAAGAATTCATAGGTACAAGTTAAGTGACTTGACTTGCTAGTATTAAAAACTCTAGCTCAGGACAAATATTAAAAATTGTGTTCTTTGAGAAATGAGGCAATGATTATTCTGCATTAGTCACCCAAACTGGTCTTTGCTTTGAGGATATATTATTTTGCCATAGTACCATGCTGTAAAATAGAAATAATAATAAACACTCATTTCACAAGAGTATTATAAAGGGGAGACACTAACATTTGTAGTTTTGATGCAGCCCATCAGTCTTATGAGGAAATCAATAGTGTCATATTCAGAGAAAGATTTGAATGCTGCAGTGAGCCAGGGGGCCACAAACTGAATGAAGCACATCTTAAAGTGACATATTTGCAAACTGTCTGTTAAATGAGTACTATCCATCTTGTGACCTGAATGAGGCAGGCAGGGAAAGAGTTGGAGAAGAATAGTGTGCTCTCACATAATTAAAGTCAGTATCATAAAACAACTCATTTCAGCCCAAATACTTTAAAAGTTTGGCTAAGCTCCTAGCAACTGAATGAAAACTGTTCCAATGAGAAGTTCTGGGAACTGTAAATATAGCCTTGTTTCCTGTCTTAGATCTAACATACTGTTATTACAAAAATCCTCATAAAACTAATGAAGCACTTTGCAAACTAGCACAAGAACAATTTGGAATAGCATTCCAATGGTGGAAGATCAAATCCTTCAAAAGGCTTTGTTTATGTTGTAAGAATTTTGAGACGGGCATTTTCTTTTGAATGTGAGCTACTTAGTTATTTTCTATGCAAGAAAAAATTAGGTAAGAAAAAAAATCTTATATTGACAAGATCTGTTCATGATTTGAGCCTGGTATAATCACTCAGATTATGACCTCAGAGTCAGTGTGGTTTAATTAGTATTTAAGTGCATGTACTATAGCTACATTTAATTACAATCCCAGATTCCTATCTATTATCTGACAGATGATTGCTACTATTTGGCATTCAAACAGCTTCCAAAAAATAGGAAGTGAAAAACCCACTACGAATAGCAATTAGGGATACAGCATGCTGTTACACAAAACAAGCCTACAGTAAATGCTAGATCTCATAAACACACACACACAAAGACTTAGTCATCAAAGTATCAAAGTATTAAAGCAAAAGAAGGCTCTAAACTAAGGTGAGCTATGTTTTGTGTTTTCTCTTTGTTTAGATTATGGTCTCACATTTCAGTTCCACAGATTAGAAGCTTGTGTGGTAGTGCCCATCAGACCCTAATACCACAGATAAATCTAAAGAATCAGAACCTTCAGATATATATTTTTAAGGATAAACCTGAGCACTGCATCCATACTGATACTATACAATATATTATATGCTGCCAGGCTTTGCAATATTGCAAAGTTATTGCAAAGTGTTATTGCCTCCATTGGTAATATTGAAGAATGCCATCAGTTCAATTGATATCCAAAACATCCACAGTGATGTTTGCAATTAAAAAGGGATTCTGCAGGCGAGCTCTTCTTGCCTCCAATTAAATAGGATTTTGCCTAACATCTGAAAAAGGAAATAAAAAAGGACAAATACACAAGAAGCGATCTAGTACCCCTAAAGATCTGATTGTTACCACTTCAGGGCATGTTGATTTACCTCACCATTGAGAATTTGTTTGTTGTCTTTTTCTCCATCTGCTCATATTATATAATCTAATTTTAATGTTGACACATTTACATTTTAAAACAACCCAGAGACACGTCTTTACTTATATAGCTTGCTAAATGAGAATAAAATTCAAACTGAAATGCATCAGCTATTTCTGCTGACACCCAAAGTATGTACTCCTTTCCCTTACTTCTCTGAAACTCTTCCCTTATATTTATAAATCCTGTCACTTTTTTGGTGTAACAGACCATATTGTCACCATAATTTGTAATTCTTAAAAATCTCACACTATTTACAAGGTATTTGTCTTAGGTTTACAGATCCTTCAATCAAATATGTTTATGAGCAGGTCTTAATCTCTTTTGGTTGTAAATTAAAAGTGCACTTTTAGGTGTTACAGGGCTTAGAGATTATGTTTTTAAGGCCAAAATACCTAAAGTTATAAAAAACCCTGAATGATTAAACACCATTAACAGGGATTGACAGAATAGTTTACAACAATAACGTGAACTGTTGAATTACTGATACAGAAAGTTCATCAAAGTCTCTGCTCAACTTCCTGTTCTGTTTAATAGATGAGAAATCTAGTTAAGATGTTCCTAAGTCAAGAACTGGATAAATCCTGGAATGCTAGAGTGTGAGAAATAGTAGTATTGCCAGTAAGGGAGCTAAGTGAGCAAAATCCAGAGTGGGATTGCACTGCAAGTGGGAGCTCTAGGAGTAAGACCAGGAATCAGGGGCTAAGGATCAGAGGTAATAAGCAAGCCACAAGGACAAGGTACAGTAACATGCAGTGTGAGTAAAACAAAAGCAACCTGCTGAGTGTCCCAGAGCAATGAGTAAAATTTGCTCCCATGTCTGATGGGTAGGCAGCTATCAGTCAGCCTGACACAAGTCTTCAATCCTGGAAGACCAGTTACATGCAGGTGACATCTGTAGCTGAGTATTGAAAAAAAGACTACATGAATGTCCATCTGAATTTTATAAACATGGGACAATTTCCATGCACAAGTATAACATGAACACTTAAAATATCTTAGATATTGCTATGTAGTTAAGTGGCCTGATTACGTCATTGAGAGCTTTGAGTTGACAGTGATCTTAGCCCATCATTATTTTCTGTGTTTTAGCCTTGTCTTCATTTCAGAGACAGATTTTAGTGAGATCCTCAACTTTCTCCCTATATATAGACATATTACTTGAAAGAAGCAGTACTTTATATGTGTGAAAGCAAATATGTGGCTGTAGACAGTTTATTTTATATACCATAGCAGAAAAACTGTCTGCAATGCCTGTGTGAATCCATCAGCACAGAGCTAGATGAGGTATTGCACTTCATCTGCAGCTGAAAATTCTGTCAATTGACAGAAAAGGGGCAGAGGGACATGGGAAATACAGACAGGCAATAGATATAAAGAGACAGAAGTTTAATAGCAAGTATATCAGAAAAAAAGGGTATGAAATACATTAGATGCAGGTGAAAGATGTCAGCTTATTGCTTTTTATTTATAGACTTGCACAGAAGTGTACAGTGCTTTCTCATGCAAAAATTAAATTGAGGCATATAGCTCAAGGAGTAGACGTGAAATCAGAATTGGCATGAAGAGTGTAGTGGAATGAGTTAAATTATTGTGGAATAGGAACTGCTTTATCCTCTGGTCATCACAATAAAAATGCAATGAATTATATGAATTATTCTGAAGAAATATCCAGTGTCTTGCTAATGAGATTTAAAGTGTCACTATACAATGTAAGGTGTTCAGACAGGAATTAGTAATAAGCAGATAAGTCTTAGGAGGAAAAAAAAGTGCAAGACTAGAAAACACATAATAGCAAAAGCCACACACAGACCTATTTGAATAAGAGATCTAATACCTTAAGCAAAAATTATTTTCTGAAAAGATGTCATCTCAAAGACCAAACTTTTCTATAAACTACAAAAAAGATAAAACAAACAGAACTTCTTGTGAAGAGCGTAAGAAGAACCAGTTAATTTCTGCTCCCAAAACACACCTTAAAGGTATCAGAATCCACAAACATTATCTCAGAATAAATCCATCATATTTGTACACACTTAATTGTTCGGGATGATGCAAAACTATTTTATTTACTTCATTAATACTTGAGTTCTACTAAGGAATTGAATGTTGTAAAGATTCAAAGATTCAAGAGCAGTTGATTGGACTGATTGAGATCTAAATCTAGAATAATGCTCAGCTAGCTCAGTATCTCACATTCAGTCCCAAAAATTATGATTACCTAAAATGCAAGTGCTCTTTGGGTTGCCACCACCTATGATCTTTGTAGAAAGGAAGTAAGTTCTTTTAAGACTGAAGTAAGAGAATGAATGTGGTAATTTTCTGTGAAGTTAATGATAGCAAAATTACTTGTTTATTTTGTTTTTCTGTAAAATTAGCACAAGGCTTGTATAAGCATAATGGATACATGTATTGTGCCTATAAATTCTCATTCATATGAGATAGACCACTGTAGCAATGCTTTGAAGTTAACGAGCCTTCTCAGTTCATTACAGATAAAAATACTGAGTTTCCACCTTCAATATGAAATGAATAACTGTCAGCTGTGTAAACAAGTTTTGAATTTAATTTCTGGTACCACAGAAGCAGCAACAGCAATTTCTTTTCGTATATTTGATATATATGAAGATAGGCAGCAAACACTAACTCTTCAAAAACTTCCCAAAATTGTTTTAATTACTTTTTCTAATTTTTTTTTAAAACAAAGACCTATGACAGTAACACATAGCAGAGATTATTTGTACTTCCAGCACTGTGAAGTAGTAATGGTTTATTCTTTTTGTACTCAATAGGATGAGCATTATTTACAACTCTAAATGATTCTGAATTTTGAAAGTCTCTATTTCACAAAGCAGCAAAATGATGTTTTAGATGGGATGCATAAGAGAATAAATACTTTTGGAAAACAGACAATTTGAGAATATTTCTAATGGGAACACTTTCACCTGATAGAAATAATAAAACATATTTTCCCAAAGGACAACAAGTTCCTTTTACCTGTTTTTCTTCTTATAGAATCATAAAAAAAAAATACTTTAAGATCATGAAGTCTAACCATCAACCTGTCCCTGCCAAGTCCACCACTAAACCTTAAGTGCCACATCTACATATTTTACATACTTCCATGGATGGTGACTCAACCACTGGACAGCCTGTCCCAGTAATTGATAACCCTCTTGGTGAAGAAAGTTTTCCTAATATCCAATCTAAACCTCCCCTGGCACAACTTGAGACCATTTCCTCTTTCAATCAGCGCTGATTAAATGCAAATTCTAATACTCTGCACCACACACCTTCCACATAACTAAAAAAGTGTCAAACACTTCCCATTTGCTGCTGTCATTTAACATAAAAACTTATGAAGCATCTCAGAATAGCTCACTAGATCATATTTACATGGATAACTTGGTCTGCATGGGCTAAGTACGACTGAATTAATGAATGGACTGAATTAATTAATGTACTGTTGCTTCACATACTGAAAGTCTGTCACCAAAGGGATAATCTGCAAATGCAGAAGCAGGGACTGGGAGATGCACTGGCTGCAGTCACTGATGACTCCCTCCTCTGCAGTCTCAAGTAGCTAATCTTGCTCAGGTCAGAGTGCTTGATCCGTGTTCCTGGGAAGGACTCAGGACATAAGAAATAACACAGCATGTGTGCACACTTAGGGTTTTCTTTCTCCTCTGTCCCAGTTTCATTCCCGGAAGTGCTGTGATTATGAAAGGCACAGCATGACACCACAAGAGACTTACATCTTCTCTGCACAAACAAACGCAGTCTGGGTGGCAGCAATGAAGCAAAAGCTTCCCTAGGGCATACACTAGGATTATCAACAAGGGAGGACTACTTCTGGATTAAAGTTTTGGCCCACTGTCATCTATGGCAAAACTCCACTGAAGTCAGTGTAGCCAGGATTTCACGTCTGTTGCAGCAATTTTGACTCCCTGCCTGTTCTGCCTTGGGACTTCCAGCCAGCACAAAAAGGATCTTAACAGTGCCAGAAGCTTTTGTGTTACAAACTGCAGCAGAAGTCCTGAAACACTTTACATAAACAACCAAATACTCATCAGCCTTAAGAAATTTAAGACACTGCCAAGCTCCAAGGGATTCAAACCTGCATACAAAAGTATGACATTTCACACTGGCACACCATGCTGAAACACCCTTATCCTGTTTAAGTGCTTTCGTTTTTTTTTTCTTTTTATGAAAGTGTTATGGCAGAAAATTCATGTTTTGATTGAACACAGAGCAAGAAGCAAGCTAAATTATATATTCAATACAAATCTGATGCAATATTGATGAAAGAAGTGTAAAATGACTGTAACAAAAGCAGACACTTCATGAAGTAAAGTCTCCTCTAAATTCAGTATGTGTAGGCAATACAGAGAAAATGGAAATGCATTAAAAAAAGACGAAACTGTAGATCAGACTGGCCAAAAGTCTTAATGAGACTGTAAAATATTATGATAAGTCTCTGTTTAAAATATACTCAGCCTTTGTCACTGCTTAGAAAACAGATAGAAACTTAGCAAGATGTCAGGAACATAATTGTAAGTCAAGCTGCCATGGAATTACAGTGCTCAACAAACACAAAAAGCCAGTTCTGAGTTCCTGACCCATGATAAATTTTTGGTGACTTCAGCAGAAAGCAAAAATAACTCAAATAATTGTAGGCTGCAGGACTAGACCTTGGTCATTATTTCATCTAAGCACAGAAGAACTTCAGTTTAGTGAGGATGGCATGAACTTCACAATGAACACCTATTTAAAAAGCAGTTAAAATTCTGCTGCTGCTGCTACTCAATGAAGAAGCAACCACTTCATCTCAGGCAGCAAACAGATGCCCTACTTACAATATGTAACAGTCCCTACAAAAGAAATGGATATTTATAGTTGGATATATTAGACTTATATTGTCGTGTAAAGACAAACACACAATACTCTATTAGATTAGTTTAGATTAATTTGTTAGGTTTTTTTCCTAACTTTGAGTCCATATTTTAATAGAAGCTTTTAAAAAAAGGTTTAAACTTTAGACTGGGGTATATTTAGAATTCCATTCAGCTTCGCAAGGAAAATAAAAAGGCTGCAATTCGAGATCTTCCAGGAATAAAATTTCTCCTGAAATACATGACATTTCCAAATGGAAATACCATCAGAACAAACCAACACTTGAGATGCAATTCTAGGTCTACAGAAACATCTACAGAAAGTGGAAACAACAAAACATTTCATTCTAAAAGTTTCAAGCATAGCCACTGGTTTTTAGTTCTTCCTCAACAGTTCATCAGTCCTTAGCTTTAAGTATAGCAATTAAGATAGTGGTGAGAACTGTTTTATGCTTGCTTAAAAATATTACTGCTGAAGCTTACTCAACTACTCTGGCTTGAGTAAATGCATGGCAAAAATCAAGCTTTGGAGCACCTGCTCTCCAATGCAAGGACATACAATGGCACATGATATTCCACCTTTCCTTTTAGATGGAGTCAAGGGAATAAAGTCACACAAATATCTGTGAAAGACAGCTAGCATGAAATATGTCATACATTAGGCATCATTCTTTGCAGTGATAAATTCTTTAGCAAGCTACATGTCTGGGTGGAAAAAAAGGGCTGGGGAAAATGAATGTGCCTTAAACATCATCTTCATTGTTCTGATGAGATATTTAGTTAAACAGCCCTCTCCTATTGCTAAGAAGGAGGATACATCATGATAGCCATTCTGCAGAACATTCATCATCAAAAAACCAGGTTCCTTACAAAGATTCTTTACTTAACATTTTCTTATTTGTGTCTGTACCCAGTATTTTGTATTTGTAGGAAATTTTATACATATAAATTTTTAAAGTATCCAAGGAAAAACAACACGAGTTATTATTCTAGTAAAATAGTTTTCTAAAGGCAGAAAAAAGTATTGTCAGATATTCAGAACTGGATATTTTAAAAATTATCTCATTCACAGGTGGTCCTTTACTAACCATATACAGACAACTAGGTACTTTGATTCCTGTTTCTATCACTCTAAATTATTAACACTTGACTGTTAGAGCTAAATTTTCAGAAAAGTATCTTCAGACTCTCCATCCTATTTCTTCTTCAGTGTTCTAGAAATGTTTCTGGATACTGCCCCTACATTCCCTCTCTTCACACAAAAAGTTTGACATTCCATGTTTTCTGATTAATTGCTGTGGTTTTTTTCATGTGACTAGAAATTTTTAAAAAAAGTGTGGGGGATCATGGAATCAGAGTCTGGAACAAAAGAAGTCAGACAGGTGTTAATCTTCAGAAAACCCTTCAACCCTTTTCCACTTGAATTTTTTTTTTCCTAAGGGTTCCTTTGGTTTTTTGCCATGCTATCTATAATAATCATTGTTCTGTTTTCAGTCTAAGTTTCTTTATACCTTCATTTACACTTTTCTTCATCATATTCCTGTTTGTCTAAGTTTATTTTTCATTGTATGGACCTAACCACCTCCTCTCAGCTTGTCCCTACATTCACTCAAGCCCATGCCCAGTGATCTAAACTAGCTTTTACCATAACTTAAAATTTTTTAAACTTGCCTCAACCCTTTATACCTCCATGTTTCCCCTCATAAAGAAGTTGCAATCTCAATAATCTCAACAAGAACAATCAGTGTCAGGAGAAAAAGTGCTTGCCTGCTGCCTTGTTTTTTTTTTTTTTAATATTTTGGAATAAGTAACTAAGAATAGTAAGTGAGAATGTCAAAGATACAACAGAAATGGTGTTAACACCAACAAATACATTGAACTTTAAGTTTCATTTTTACTTAACAGTGAAATAACAAAGTAGAACCAGACTAAAGTAACTTATTTGAAGGGTTTTTCATTATCTCAAAATGTGATACCTACAGCTTAAATATAAAATTCTAATTTCATATACAGAATTGAATCTGCTGTTCAGTTAACTTACTAACAAGTCCCTTACACTAATTCATACATATTGCACACACATGGTGAAGAGAATAAATTTGTTTCAACTGTTGGATTACCTGAAACTCAGCTTGACTACAAATGATCGGATGCCTGACAAAAATACAGGAAGAAACTCTTTAGGAAGAGTAATTCCTTATGTGGTAATTTTGCTGAACGTTCAACTCTTGACAGATGCTCCAAAACCAGTGAATACTGGGCATTTATTCCCATTTGTACTTGTAAGAAGATTATGACCTTTCATTTGCCACGTGTGCCCCACAGCTGTTTCACCACACCTGACATCACCTTAACAAGCTGAACTGTTTGAGCAGAACAGTGTAACCAAACCCACAGGGGCGGGAGCTCCAGGAAACCTGTAAACCAGCATGCCATCTTTCATTGTGAGTAGAAACAAGATGAAGTCCTTGAGTTTTGACCACCTTAGAGAGTTTTCCTCTTTGCTGCAGCTTAGATTAGCCTTAGTCCTTGGGTAACAGTCTTCAGCACATGGTAGCTGAGGTCTGCCAGGAGGTCTTTAACAAAGAGCCCTCTTCTCTGCAGTACATACACATTCTTACTGTCTATATGTCAGGGCAAGAAGCCCCACACTTTGTCATCAGCAAGAGCATTGTGCAAGATTGCTGTCTTTTCTAAAAGCATTCCCTCCAGGGAATTCAAAATGATCAGGCAGTTTGAGAAAAGGCAATCTCAGCCTGGGCTGAATACAAATCAAATACATAAATGAAATTGCACATCACTTAAACTTACTGATGAGAAGTATTGACAGCAGCACAGCTTTTTCCCTTTCCCAGGATTCTTCGAGTCTAACTTACACACACCAAAATAATTACACTGCTCTTCCATACTGGTTATCAAGGTGCTTCTGACACTACACACTGTCAGATTTCAAGGGGCTGACGGGTTATCTGTTAGGGCAGACTCATTAGTGGCCATTACATTTAACAGGGATTGAATAGTCACTGCTGTGTGTGCTGCAAGGATGTTTGTTTTCAAAAGTATTATAGCAGCAAATCATAAATTCAAGTCTGAGTTTAATTGTAAAGCAATTCTATGCTTTTAGAATTAATAAGTCATAATTCCTTTCCGTCTTTAAATTACAAAAATCAGAAATAGTTTCTCACTCTTTTGACCCTGGTCAAGATTTTAAACTGTCTCTTTTGGATCAATAGCTTAAGAATGCTATGTGGTTTACAGTTTATCTCCTACCTGCTTAAAGGAAATATTTCACACTTATTTTATTCAAAACTCAGACTGGAAAGTGAGTGATGAGTTATGAAACCAAGGCAAACCATCTTGCATCCTATTTATCCCACCACACTCCTGAATTATTTGCCCAATTCATAGGCTACATCCCAAATCCAACAGAGATTTGCTTAACGGGGGGGAGAAGATGCATTTTGAACAGGATTTGTTGATGGCTGAAGAGTGTAACAAAGCCTCTCAGCATGGATAACAGCTGGCCCGACAATGCTCACCTTGAATAAGGCAATATTGGGAAGATAATCTACAAACAGGTAACAAAGGTAAAAACTTCAGGGTTTACCACATTAATCTCTAAATTGCATTAAATAGATTGAGGGACAAAGCCTGACCAATCTTTTTACATATGATCACAAAACACCATTTTTCAGTTACATTTGATTACAAAAAGAAATCATTCTAACCCCTAATTTTTTTTAATAAGAAAACTAAGCAGATTTTTTTTTAAATGTGAATTATTAATTAAACTATTCACAGGAAAATTCAAAAGGAACTGTGATAAAAATATTAAAGAAAACCAATTCCAAGATATTCAGTTTACAGACTTTTTCAGATTTCTGCCTCTGTTGCACCACAATATAATACCAATTTCATGCAGTGCCTCTAGGCAATAAAACTCCCTTGATATAAATTCAACAAGAAAGAGAGCAATTACACATTCTGACCTGTATTTCTTCATTTCTCATGTATTTCTAATACAAGGGTGATTTCTATTTGCATTTTACAGTTTTCTGAGTCTGCTAATTGCAAGACATTCTGAAATAAATGTAAATTGTCTGGATGGACACCATCCAATTTCTAATGGACAGGTGTTCATATAAAAATTCAACAGTATCAGCGACAAGCTAGCGGTAACTGGTGAGGTGAGGGGTAGAGAGAAATTATTTGGCTCTCAACTGAACTTCCTGTTTAACCACAGGGATGATCAAATTAGGTCAAGGTCATGTATGTGAAAGAGCAGCTGCGCCATGCAGCAAATATGAACTACTGGTGTATCGATATATATAGTAAAAATGTTTTGATTTTCATAACCCCCATTTCATGTCTTGCAATTCAAAGCTGCTGCAGGAGAAAGTGGCCTCCTGCAGTCTCAGCCTTTATTCTGGGCTCTGTAGATTCAGCTCCTTCCCAGGCTGCTTAAAGCCTTGTGGCAGAGCAGTCCCTTAGCACTCACTGCATCACTTCAGTAGCCCACGTCTTGTCTACAACGAAAACAGTAAAGCTGTCCAACATAGCAACTAATAACCAACTAATCTTCCCCCCACGGGCTGAGAGATGTTTAAATCTCCCTGGCAGAATGAAATGACTGGGCTGGTGGTGACTTTCTTATCCACAGAAACTTATTCTCAGATGTCGCTCATTTAGGACCCTTATTAACTACTACAAACAGATGCTTTCAACACACAGTGGTTCTGGGACCTGTAGTGCTTTGGCTTAATAATCTATGATTTTCCTGCTTCAGTAAATGAAAGTAAATTGATTTATGGCAGTTAATGCACAGGTACTGAAAACGGCAGCTGTAGTTTTTTTGATACCCATCTGTCCTCCTCTTACTCCATCTGTTTCCTTCACTCATTGCACTGGAATTCAGCTTCACAAAATGCAGTCCAAACTGTTTCATGCAGCACAGTGTAAGTTACCTAGTTACCCAGCTAAAAGACATTTTCAAAATAAATCACTCTCCTTGTACTCTGTAGAAGGCAACAGACATGGATTTTGTGGTTAATATATGTCTGAGCAATGTTTTTTTCAACAAAATACACAACTATTGGTAAATTTCCTGTGATTTCAGATGGTGCACTTGAAAATATTACCATAAAGGCTCATCATTTTAAACAATTATTGATTACACCGTGGGGATTTTTCACCAATTCCACTTGAGCCTGCTTTTAAAATGGTAAGTACCTACATAACTCTATGATTTACAGATGGGTTAGTTCTTTATAGATAATACAACAGTATAAATGCACACTAATATATAATTTCATTTGATTATGTAGCTTTTATTAAACTGTGTTGACTGACTTTTTTTATTCTTCAACAGTTCTTTGGCCTGTTAATGATTAAAGATTTGGATTTCACTCTTTACATTAAATGTAAGTGTTTAACAGGAAAAGAAAACCTAAGAAAACACTCTCTCCTTACAATCCAAAATGTATATACAATATAAAGGCGGAAATTAATTTCTTGAGAAATTTTGAATAGCACAATTACAAAAGCTAATGCTAAAACCCATTTTTTCTACAGGATACTATAAATAAAGGATATTTCCATTATTATCCCATCTTTAAGGCAATGTGGTACGTGAGGTCAATCGAAGATTGAGAAGGGAGGTTGCTGTTGCTCTATAAAAGGGCTCACACTTTAAATATCTCAGTGTTCATGGTGTCTTTCATTTCTACACTAACGTGGTACCTTGAATACCTACATGCCTTAAATGCTTCAGTTTATGTATTTACCATTTCATTATTGGCATCACATTAAAATGGAACAGCTACATTTTATTTGCACTACAAAGGTCTCTTAACTGAGACTGAATTTATACAGAATAGAATATTCAATACTAGCATACAGAATACAGTGCACAGGAACATGCATTTAGACACACAACTTTGTGATCAGAGTGATAGTAACTCTATTTATCATTTCGTTTTTTTTTTAATTCCACACATTATTTTACTAAAAATTCAGTAGCATAACTGCCTGAAAGAATTTTATTGAGTCAAAAACAATAAACTACCTTACCTCTTGAGATACAGAAGTGTTTATAACATCAGGAAACTTAAAAATATGTAATAAGAATTTAGGCTGGAAATAAAATTTTTTCCAAGATGAAAAACAGAAACAAATCCTGGTAATAGCACTTTGTAAAACAGAACTTTCATACTGCAGATCCATTATCATGACGTAGGTGACTAAAAAATGAGGATTGCAATTCTTTTAATCTTTATGTGTATTTAAATACATAAAAGCCATTTTTTCCTTTCTATGACAGAGTTTGAAGTACTTACAAATGAAAGCAAAAAACCAAACTGCTGGTATTAACCATACAGAAAAAAAAAAAGTCTGTATACCTCCTGTGGTCCTTTAAAAGCCATTAATAATTAAGCATTTGCATAAAGATGAAGCAAGAAAACTCTTACACACAAAAACATGTATCTTTTAGACATCTGCAAGCTACTTATCTTGATCTGTTCCATAAATAGAAACTAATTACAGAGAGACTGAAATCAAGACAATGCCCTAGAAAATAAGAGGCAATCTTTCTTAAATATATTCAAAATGGTGTGAGCAAATCTGTATCATACAGATTCATATTTAACACATAGATCTTCTTTGGTCTAATCTTCTTCCTTTTACAAGAAATGGTTAAAATTCTACTAATTCCATTAAAAGCACAATCGGCCTTGATGCATTCTTTCTCTAGTAATATTTCCTGCCCTGCAGAGTATCAATATTAACTGTGAATGGTAGAACTATAAAGGCTCCAGTGAAAAAAAGCATTCGGTCCTCTGAATTAATGCCTAAGCTCTGACTTTTAAGTGAAGACAGAGATCAGCAAGTCAGCTGCTGCTCATATTGCTTTCTTATTCATAATTGAAAAACCAGAGGCTTGGGGAGTCCTTAGCAACCTAATCCACTCCTTCTCAGGAATTTTATATAAGTTTTCTTTTAATATAACTTTATTCTCCTGCTTGTGTTATAAATATAACTTCAGAAACAAGTTTGATCCAAGGCTAAATTTCAAACCCCAAAACTGACACAATATAGGGGTCAGCAGCAAAGTTGAAATTTCAAATACGCTGAGTCAATCCTGCCAAGGTGGGTGTTAGGGCTTCTCAGTTTCAAAGGGTACCTCAGCTGCTGTATTTGGACAGCAATATTCCCCAGTCACTGCAGAAGTGCATATCAAGCTGTTTCTCAGAGCAAATAGCAACTCTTTATCGGCAAAAGGAGCGTGGCAAAGGACAAAATAGAAAGCCCTTCAGCCACTCAGAGCAGGAGAGCACCTTTAGAAGGACTGCAACAGACCTGAGTCAGGAACATTATTTTCTTTGGGAGCTGGGAGGAAGAGGTGGTTTGATGGATCCACTGAAGTCAGCCAAGTTAAAAGTTGCATGCTGGATTTCACAAAATGAAGCACAACCACAGCCTTTATTTTTAGACATCTGTGCTAAAGGAAGGGAGATTAAGATGCCTGAAATGATTATTCTTCACAGGCAGGTCACTCAGAAATCCGATCTGTATGATTGCAGACACTTGTAAACATTGATTCACCAGGATACAGCACTCAGCTATAACTCACATAGTTTTAGTGCGGTGCAGCAACCCAGCAGACAAAAACCGTGTCCCATTAGAACAGTGTACAAAGTGACAATTTGCTGTGCTGCTTTACAGAATCATAATGGGAAGAAATAGCTTTAGGATTGCCTTAAACTACCATCTGTCCAGAAAAAGGCAAAATACATTAATTGACATACAACATTTTACCAGCCAGTAGCAGCAGTAAGCATTATCCCTTTCCCCTGCCCTTCACCTTAAAAGGGACTATTCTAAATCCCTTCAGTTTTGGCATATACATTTTCTGTGACAAAAATAAACTGAAGCAACTGAATACATAACAGTGTGCAAAAAAGCACAGCCCAGGGTGGAATACACAACCCAGTGCACATGTTCTGTTTGCTATATACTGCTACCCCGAAGTGTAGAATATTTGCACAAATACAGGGAACCCTCAATGGCATCAACATGCAGCACTTGCAGCCTAGATCAGTCCTAGTCTGCACCTTCAGAGACCTATTTCACACCAGCTGGACATTAACCTCAACAGCATTTACCTGAGTTTCAAATAAATCACACATTCTTAGTCCTAACTTCCTGATTCACAGTCCAACAGCACTATCACTTTGGTCTACCTTAAAGCAAGGGCAAAATGAATTATGTAACTACGTCTACGTGGAAGTACTGGGCATGGTAAAGGAGGAATGCAGAGTGATCATTTAAAGCTAAAGCTTTAAAATTGGATCACAGAAAATGCATTTAAATAGTTACAGCAGCAATTATTTAATTTCCCACTACTCAACACTATGAGACCACAACCTGAAAATTTATTCTATGACTTTTGGTTTGTAGACAGGTGCTAAACTACAGGATTTTAGCTTTCGTGGTTAGCTGATCAGAACATGCTTTTCATTCATTGTTGGTTTTTCGACTTTATTGTTAATGCAGAAAATCTGCATAATACTGAAAGCTGAGATTCAAATAGATGGAACTTAAAGTAGCAGGGCTTGTTGCAGTTTTTAGTATTTTTCTAGTATTTAACTAACTAAAAACTTTGCTTCAGAATTTTAGTTCACTGACAAATAATTTCATTAACACAAAATTATGATTGTCTGTGGTGTCTCATGTTCTTCCAGAAGGCTGACTTCAAAAACATACAAACTTTGGAGGGGTAGAGTGGCAAGAAGGAAAGAAACTGAAACGACCTTAGCTCACACTACCAAAAGCAAAATTCCCTGTTCAAGTTCAAACTAAATGGCATCTTGGAGATGAGAATAGAACAGTAATCACATAAAGCAAGTTGTGTGAATGATGACTTGGGGAACCTGGCAAAGAAAAAGAGGAGAATCCTCAAAGCAGGAGATGCAACAAACCAACTATCTGCATTAATTCAAAGCAAAAATGGAAAATGTTGACAATGTGTTCACGTAGGCTTTTGAAAGGCAGGAAAATAAATTTGACAGATTAAATAGGATTTATCAGTCATCAGAGGAATATGTCATTTTCTTCTCCCCCTTTCCACCTTCTGCACCATCAAGTTCAGTAGGTCATTTTTGACCTTCTCAAAGTTATGAACAGCAGTCCAGATGCCAGGAGCATGGCAAAAGTTACTTGGCTGTGCCTGATTTCTCTGCTACTGAATAATCTATGGTAATCACTGTTTTAAAGAACAAACCCAATACCACTTTCATGATGTCAACTTGAGGAGCTATACTAAAATTGCAGTTGTGTATGTATACAGTGGGGTTGGCCCTCTGTAGAGGGCCACAGGACCAGCATGAAGCTCTTCAGCTTGCTAGGCAGACAAAACCAAATTGCACTGATCTTCAGCTCAATATAATGGTAATGCCTCCAATTGCAGAGCAAAGAGGTGACAATTCACTTTATTCAAGTGTCATATCTCCTAGAAAGAAACAGCATTTCCTTGGTTTATTTGTACAAGTTCAGAGCACACCGATAGCCATACATACAGAACGAGCACTGACTGCTGTTACACGTTAAGGAGAGCTGCAGAAATGTGCAAAACAGAACCATAGATAGGCCCAGTTCTCAGTAATGTCAAGGCTGCATATTCATCCATGACAACCACTGGTGGTACACTGAAATACACCATGCTAATGGCCAGTCTGTTACTTTCCTTATTGTGTCAAAGCACTTATAGGCAACACACAACTGCTTGGTAGCTCACATGGGAACTTTTGATCTCTTCTGGTCAGGTTAGTACAGCAACCTATTTCTATTTGCTAGATTAATTCTTTGTCTGTTGACTTTACCCCTTCTTTTCAGACACTGTACAAGTTTTGGCTGGGACAGAGCTAGTTTTCTTCATAGCAGTCTGCATGGTGCTGTGTTTTGAAGTTGTGGCCAGAGCAGTGCTGACACCATAAGGCCATCTCTGTTCATATGTCAGAATTTCGTTGTGTAGATGTGGATGATTTTGACAATCAGTTTACAAAAAAAAGGAAGCTGAGGACCCAGAGAGTATATTTTCAAAGCTTAAAACAAGAGGTACACTCAATAATCCTTTTAATGAATAATAGGATAAATATATACATCACCCACAAGTGGATTTCATAAGGTTCCACATTTAGAGAAAACTTAGGAAACAGATGAAATTAAAAAAAAAAAAANAAAAAAGAAAAAAAAAAAAAAAAAAAAAAAAAAAAACAAAAAACAACAAACCCAGCAACATGTCAACCAGTGATTACTCCTTTCTATCATTTACACACAGCATTTTGCCGGCCAGTAGCAGTCATTAGGCATTATCCCTTTGGCCCACCCTTCACCTTAAAAGGGACTATTCTATATCCCTATCTATTCATGTATAAGCTGCTGAACAGTACTTTTATGTCTTTGTTGGAATTAATGCTTCTGGAAGTGGTAATTCTAGGGCAGATTTTATTGTTTTGGCTACTAACATAGAAATGTTCCTGTCCTGCTGAATCTTCTATTTCTTCTTCCCATGTTGTAAAAACCAGCACCCTGATATCTCTATAAAAGATACAACACAGCATAACTGTGTCCTCTGCATTAAAAACAGGGTAATGAAATATAGGACCAGCATTTCTCTGACAGTGCCTGCACATCTTCTGGTTGCCAAGCCACAAAATACATTCAAATTTGGAGGGTTTTCATATATGAAAGCATTTTTGGGAGAATGTCCAAACAAACATCTGTGGATGAGAGGTTTTGTTTGTTTACAGAACAAATACCACATCATGAGGATCAAACTTATCCACTTCATCTCTCACTGGCAATCTAAAAAACTCCGCAAGTTTAGTAGTTGCCTGAGGATTTGCATTTCTTATCTCTTTAATCTTGACAAAAGGACCATAAAATGCATCAGGTAAAGGCAGCTTTCACAGTTACTAAGCTAGACCACCTAATTAGGAAACAAATCATAAGCACAAGTTCATTCCACACAAGCTGTAAAATTTTCCATACAAAATCGATTTTGGCCCAAGTAAAGTGACACTAAAGAAAGATTATGTTCCAAAAAGTCAACTATGCATCAGCTCAGATATAAACTAGTTGACATTCCTTCCAGGTGCATTGCATATCCACCATGTCCAGATGAATTTTTTCAGGCTAAGATATGTTGAACTATTAACTGTTTTCACTTAGAAGAATATGCATCAGCAATATCTGATAAAGCATTTGAAGCAAAGTAATGGAAGCAAAAATTGGACACATGACTAATTCACTTTTTACTTCGTCTTGGACTATGGTAAAATTAATTGCACAGGACTACTGCTGCTGTTAATTTTCAGCAAATAATGAGCATTTCTACCAACCCCACCAGAAAATATTTAAAAATCCAAACACAAGGAAAACCAACTATTTTGTGACATACATAATAGAAATCCTATTTACCAATTCAACATCGAGACTCAAAAGACACATTTTAGATGCAGTAATAACCGTACATCCTTCAACCTTTTCAGTTTTATGGATAAAAGTGTAATTGAATGCTTTTAATTCTATGCAGATGGTTATTTTTATTCCAAGGAAAGCTAGCACAAAAATGGTCTAACAGAACTTGTATCTTCTAGTTTATTCTATAATTATCTACACATTGCAAAGGCACAAGACCCTAACTTATGAATATTCATGACAGGTATGAAATGAACCTTAATCACAGTGTTCTCAATATCTCCTATTATGTAAGCTCAAAGCTGAAGTCCAAAGCCTAAGTATTTTGGACAGTGCAAGACAGTGATCCTGAAACACAAAAATAAATTGCATTTGGATTAATACCTACCCAATTACACAACAATCTTGATGAAATACCATCAAAAAATCTATCCTCGCCTAGAGTATCAACAAATGCTCCAGGAAATTGAAGTGTCTCATTAAAATACAAGGTTTGACAATTCCATTTTAATTCTTGGTGCATCTGGTGTAGTCCTGAATGCACAGCGTATCTACAGCATCTCTAGATGAAATAACCAAAGGGCGGAACAACGACAAACTCACAGACGGCTGCCCAAGCAGAACCCTGCTTCACACTCCAACCCAGGCAGCAAACACTGTACAGTGGCCAAGGATGGGCATTACCTTTCACCGATTATTCCCTCAGTTTCAAGCTCCCTTTAATTAATAATTAAGTAATGTGCAGTGCACAAATTGCTTATTCCCAGTTTGCTGTGAGAGTTACGTTGTTTCAATCACTAGTCAAAGCACTGAAGCTACCAAGTCCGTACTTCAGACCACACGAGACCTTCTTGCCATTACAGGGAAATGGCTTAAGCTCATATCCCAGGTCTAATATTTCTGAAGAGGAAAACAGAATCTGACATATTAGCTTTAAAGGGACTGCCTGTAACTATAGAATTAAAATTGCATCAGGGCATGATAGACAAGAAAGGAAAACACTTCCCACTACAGTGACTGAACATGCTGAGGGTCGTGCTGAGACACCTTCGTGAGCAGTGAGATTAGGAATGGGAAGCATTTGACATCTTTCGTCTCTTTTGACTTGCCTGATTAGCTTGATATAAAATTTTTTGTTTGCTATTTTCTAATTTCAAACTTACAATGCTACTTCATGTCTCCATAGAGGCAAAATTCCTGGTTTGCACAGACAGATTATTAATTGTTTAGAAAGGCATTGGAAATCTTAAGGTCTGCACAGGCTCCTTGACCCAAAAAGTTGAGTTAATATCACCCAAGTCACTAATGGGACAGTGACTCAGAACAAAAGTATGGATTAAAAATAGCTTGATAACATTGTGGTCAACCATAATATATATATGTCCTACCTCAGGGTAGCTTCTGGCAGATGCTTGGTCATGTTTACTGGAAAGGTTTAATTTTTTTACATTTAGGTATATTTCTATTTTGCAAACAGACTAGGAAAAGAGATGAAGGGAATTTCTTTGTAAATCGAAAGGAACATAAACCACCTAGAATCGTTGTAGAACACATTCAGAGGAATGCAATCTGCAAATCATTTAAGTGCACACTAGTCAATACCTGCAATGATATAATCATCTTTTTATTTACTTCAGAGCTATGTTAAAATTAGGTTTCATTTTACTGCACATGTATGCAGTTTAAAATATCAGGTTTTGTACACATTATTGGAGAAAAGGTCTTTCTTTTCATTCCATATGTAGTATCAAGGTATTAATTTGAAAGCTCTGTTTGTCTAAAGAGACCACCTGGAGCCTTATATTATCATTATAATGTCATCCCTTAGCACATTTCTTGTACCTCATGCATTTATTGTACATGTTAGTGCATAAGTAGCTCATGCAAATCAATGGTTCAAATGGATCAAACTTTGCCCACTGCATGTTAGGATTACGTCAGTCAAGGTGATAAGAATCAGCCATTATGCATCTATTCTATTGAAATGTAAACCACACAGAACTTCAACTTTCTGCGTGTATTTCAGGAGCAACACAGCATTTAGAAGACTTAAACAATAAGGCAAGAGGCAACAACATACGAGTGACTGGATGTTTAGGCTACTCAATGGGCTGTAATTTTTTTAATATTTCCTACTTTTGTCAATCATCAAGTTTGTCTAAATGCATACAGATTAGAAATTTCATTACCCAAAAATCTGCTCCAATGAACCAAAAGGCATTTGCTTCTCTATCAAAGAATGCAGAAGGTGTTTGAAAAATACTATTAGTTGACTTAGCAAATATGACAAAGGCATGGTAAGGTTACAGGGTAGCTGGTCAAGACTAACTCCATATTACAGGATGGATCATAATTCAAAGGTCTGAATAAAAGGATGGAGAGACAGTATTGTCTGGTGACTGGTTAAAAGTATTATCTTTCTATATACCCAATCTGAATATAAACCCATATGTCTTTATTCTTGATGAGTACAAAATATTTGTAATCTTAGTTTGGCATTTTCCTAGTGCAAATATTTCAGCACTGATTCAGCATTCCCCAAATTTGTCACCTCTGTTGTTTTCTACAGAACAATTGATGGACAGAATTCTCAAAATTTTATTAATCTTATTACTAGCAAAGCTGTAGCATTCATAGATTCTTAGCATTTTATAATCCCATTCAGCTATATTACTGCTGATTACTTGACTGTAATAAAATTATGGAATGACTGATCCTTTTACGGATAAGAAGAATGAATAGTCTCTGAGTAAGAGATTTGCAACACACTCAAGACTTTGTATTTAGTAACATAGCTTAGCCTAAAAATAAACAACAAGATATTAATTCATACCTAAATATCATTGGGAATTTCAGAGAAGCCTTTGTACAGCAAAAGTACAGTCTGCCTTTTGTACCTGGAATCGCAGGCAGGGGTTGGAAAAAAATAACACAAGAGTATGTTTTTCATCTTCCTGTGAAAGCACCAGCACATTTAAAACCATCACTCATAACAGTAAATCAAAATCTCAGTAATGCTTGATGAAACTAGCTTTTAAGACAGAGGATGAACAAAAGACCTTTTAAAATAAGTTTTAGGGAATATATAAACTGTCTGAACACTGCCACGGACAATCAGTTTTAACGGCATCTGTCCAACAGCCTAGTATAGTTACTTGCTCTTCTGGGAGCCTGCCAAAGAAAGAGATCCAGCCAGAAATTATGAGGGGGGAAAAAAACTCAAGAGAAAACAGATAACAACACATAACTTACATACATCTCTAGCTATTCTGAAGCTTTTCATTCAGCATCCATCATCATAAAATCAGTGTTCCTGACACATCTTCATTTTAATAGAGAAATACTTTTTTTAAAAAAGCCTGGAACTCCCTATTGACAAACTGTACATTAACACATATGATTTATCCTACTGTGTAACTTTCCCAAGGAGCATCTGAGAATTATTAATGACATAAGCATCACGGAAGCATTGAATGATACAAGACCACCTAAGTTTTGTAGGTAGAGAAGAGCAGAGGCCATAAACCAGATCAGCAGGAAACCTTACAGCACAATTAATATCTCCTAAAATATATTCCTGTTTTAGCTTCTAGGAAATGTTTCAGTGGAGGATAATATTTATTAAAGCAGCAGCTATCTCCCTTTTTCAGATTAATATTTCTGACAGGTGTTGGCAACTCTGGTTACCAAGGGTTCAGTTTACTGTTTAATAAAGACCTTCCGTGAGACCAGCTTGAGCAGTACCTACCTGGCTTGCTTTTAAATAAAGCTGTGTCTGCCCTGAGGAAGCATGGCATGGATGTGTGCTAACAAGGAGGGTTTTAGCTCAGCCACTAAGAAAAAATCTTCAATACCTAACAACAGCAGGCCATGACACGACTTCAGATGCTCAGCCCAGAGCCCAAGAACCCAGAGTGGAACTGGCAGACAGTTCAGCTTTAATGGCTCTCACAGGTTGGTCTCTCCTGTTCCTACTCCCACACACCTTCACTGCTCCTTGCATCACGAACTGCATCCTTATGGCTTTTCCCCTGAAGCAGCGATGAGAGGAAGGGGCTCCTGAAGCAAAGCGAGTACTGGCCCAAGAGGCCAGAGGAGGCTGCAGGCACAGCAGGACAGTGTGGCCAGCAGCTTGGCCACACTCACAGCCAGGCCTGCCCTCCACTATCAGTGCTCTGCCCTGGCCCAACAGCTCGTCCAGCACATCACCCTGGAAATTAAGCTTGGTCCAGAAGTGTGCTTTGGCTTTTCCAAAGTGAAATGCATTGGAGTGACCCTAATTCCAGGCCTGTCTCCAATATTGCATGATATCACAGTGCCCATCTGGCCAGTTAAAACCCTTGCACTCTCTGTCCAGAGAGATACATGGATCTGAAACAAAGTGAGGAGGAGGTTTGTAGCCCATGAGCTCTGTTGTCTATGACTGGGGAGCTCTAAATTTTACTTTCAGGACTATTTATTTTTTTACATTTAGAAGAGAAAGGATCAGATGACCATCTTAACTTGGAAGGGCTCAAACACAGAGCAGATATGAGATCTGCAGCTTTCCTTTGGTGCAGTGTCTCCTACTTTACCAGCTGGAGACAGACCATGACCACCACTATGAAGCACTGAAATCAGTGCATGAGCCTGATGACGGCAATTTGGGATGCCACACTGCACAGCAACAGACTGAGGCTTTCTTGTTTTGTAGCTGACTACACCCCTTTACGGTATCTACCTGTGTGTCAAGGTCAGGACTGCAACTAAAACTGAGGCTGAGGAATCCTCTGAGGTTCTTAGAAAAGGAGAATTTATCAAGGAATTTTAGAATTTTTTTTTGGATGTATTGTATAATAGAAATCAGCTTTCCTCTCACAGGACCTGATCGCTTAGGACTCTTCCTTGTGTTCCTTGGCTTTTTTGATGATGGACCTCTTTTTTTTTTTTTTTTTTTTGTCTTTTTAATTTATAGCTACATAAATTAAATACTTCCAGGAACAATGGCATGTGAAATTTTAAACTTCTACTTCCTTTAACATAATACTTCCATTACTCTAACCTGTGTTTTTCTACTAGATCTGATTTACACGATTCTTTTCACACTTTCTAGTAGTCAGTGGCTGCAGTCATCCAAAGACTGCATTGTAAATATCTGCAACAGTAGGAAAGGCTTCGCCAGCAAAAAATACACAAGAATGCCAAAGTGTTACTTAAAAATAACATTAGTTTCTGGACAGATGTGAAAGAGCTTACTTTCATATTAGTCCATGTAAGCCTACATAATCTCCTAACAATTCAGAATCTAAAATACATGCTTTGTGCATCACTGCATACTCATTTGACAAAAGGTTTGATAACATACTTTGGTTTGCTATGGATGACTGAAATTCTGAAGAAACTGTGTGTTGCAACAAGCTCACAGAAATGTACAATTTATGGTGAGATTTGACAAATGCTCTGTATTTCTCTGAGAGCTTTTATAGCACAGGGGATAGTGTAGTGAACATGAGAGGTAAAATGCCTGCTGATTTTAATAAAACCTAAGTTGTAAGAAATGATGGCTGCATTGAATCTCCAACCCTTACTAGGTACCAGCCCCTCCACGCACTGTCCTCTCCCAGTGTTCTCTGCACTTCCAGTTGTAAGAGTCCCATTAAAGGAAAGGTTTATATTTTATTTTTCATAAGTTATGCCTTCACCAGTCCAGCTACTCAAGTCCACATTAATTCAGCTCTGTTTTAATGTAGGAGATGGTCCAATGGGACTGACTTCTCAGTCTGCCTAATGTCTCCCCTTAAACCACAGGTGCATTTATAACTGTCCAGTATCACACCTTTTAGATTTCAAGCAGACTGAATAGAGGCACACCTCTCTAAAGAAGTGGTAAAACATCTCAATAAATGAAAGAAATGAATGTGAACTTCCAGGCAACAGCAGACACTTTCCATCTGTTCAAACTACTACTGTTGCTACTTACAGAAGCTCCCTTGATGTTAAGGACTTTTCAAGGCTGATACAGTTCAGTTTAGCAGAAGGATGTGCACTTTATGCAGAGCTTGGAATCTGGCCCTAAGTTACAACAAAGCTGAACTGAATCAAAGCTTCACAATTTATATTTAACAGAACAATGACAGTTTGCAATATTAAAATAATAACTTTTTAAAATATCTTAAAATCACAATAGTTTCTACAAACAACAACAAAAAGCAAAATTCTGCCAAAATCAGACACCTCCATGCTATCTCTACATCTCTTATTCTCCCTGCCTAGCATAAATAATATGAAATACAAAATACCTGGGTGAAGGCAGCAATATTTTCTTTTTGCCATGACTGTCCAGTGTTAAAGCTGAATATAAAACATTTCATTACTCTAACACTTACTTTAGGCTTCAAAAACCAGTGCATTTGAAATAAACTTCTGGTGAAAGCTTTATTCCATGTCTCAGCAGTAACAAAGTCTATTACAATAACATGCATGAGACCTAGATGTTCAGCAGAAAAATGATTGTATCTTTTATATCCACAGCAGGGAGATAGCTATTTCATCTCCTGTCAGGATGATTTATTCAATAAATGGAGCAAATATAAATTTTAAAATGCACAGATCTTTTTTTTTTCCTGCATCTCAAGAAACAGTAGAAATCTTAGGAAATAAAGAAAATTAACTCCACCATAGCTATTACAACACCAGGCATTTTGGAACAACGAACTGAATATCTTGAAAAAAGAATATTGCAAAACCTTCCATGCTTTGGATGGTTAAACCAAGAAAGTCTGTCCTCTCTCTTCCCTATGGCTTTGTGCTCCTGACCCAGTCGATTCTTTTTGTCCATCTTCCTTTTACAGAGAAGTTCATGAATTGTTCTGTATAGACAAGGATCCACGCAGTTTAAATCCAAAGACAAACTCTATCTACTTTTGGTACATTAATTAGCAGAAAAAATTATCTACTGGGAATTTTAAAAGCCGAAGATGAAGTTTAAGCAGAAGGGGTTTGAAAGCATGAAAGACCAGGTATAAAGAAGGAAAAAGGGTTAAAAACAGAATCAGGTCATTCTCTTTATTATGCTTTTTTGTAAGCCATAGTGAACAGTACAAGCAGTACCAGCAACAGAAAAGGGATAATATGTAAGGGTCAACAATCTTGTCCATGAGTTCAGAGCCAAAATTTTTGGTTTTCATTTCCATCTGACACCTTACCTGAATCACTTTCTCAATCTCAAGTATATTTCCCTAAATTATAATAGGAAAAGTGGAAGTAAGGTAAAATTTAGCATGAAATCTTACATTTCCCCTAGAAAGTCTTGTGGTCTTAATTTCAGAAAACGCAATCGCAGCAGGAAAGAAACGGAAGAGAAAAATTGAGCTTAGTCTCTGGCAGCTTTATAGAGCCAATGGTACTGTGATGACTAACACTGACACTATGAATACTTTCAGGAGATTCTCATTCACTGTAAATTTTTGCAGCAATACTGGAAAACAGCGGACAACAGTGTCAGGAGAGGTCATAGTAACTACATGCTCTCTCATGAAGTTTTGTTTCATGGTACCAACCCAGAAAATCTAGCAAAGCAAAACTCACATAAAAGACTATGATCACTAACTCTCACATTTGTACCTTCTGAACTGTATATTTTTTTAGAGACTTTGACAGCATCAGGAAAAATGACACTAGTGAAATCCCTAACACGGACTGTGAGCAGATGTCATGACAAGATGAGAACAGAGCCTTACAACAAAGCAAAGTGACCACACACAGTGATAGCTTGTGAGGATGAAGCAAGCATCACTAAGAATAAAGAGCAATGAAAGCATAAAATTGTCCTATTTTCTCATCCAAATTTCTCAACTGCTTCATTCAAAGCCCCTTCTAATAAGCTGGTAATTAGGAACATTTTAATTATACAATTTAAGATGAAGGCAACCATGATAACAAGAATCACAAGGCCACACTTAGACGATGTAGGTTCTATTAAGATGCGATGTATTTATTCGCTGATTTTAAACAGAGCTCTTTTCGCATTACCCTAAACCAATGTGGATTTAAGATCTCCATAATCACATTTAGCAAGGCACTGTGTGCAAAGCAATAAAAGCAGTTATTCAGTAGGGTTTATGAGGCATACAGGGTCACATCTGGTTGACTTTTTTTTTAATTTGATGTTTAGGTCAACTTTACAGACCTACATGTAAGTACATTTAAATGCACATTCTCTACATTGTTTGAAAGGCCAGCATATGTCCTCAAGTTTCCCCTCTCTCCATGTATATGTGTCTCATAATCTATGCCTGATGCTTCTGTGAAAATAAATAGATGTGTGAATTCAGTTATCTTCCATCAGCTGCATTTATTCTTGGTCATCAAAGAAGAGGTTTCTAATCCCTACAACTAACAGCCCAATACTCTTCTTCCATTATCATTTATTATTACATGCAGGCAATGAACACTCATGTTTAGATACTGAGCTTAGGAATGATCCTATAAGTTATAAATACATTCTAGGGAGCTGTTAAAAAGAAATCAGAAAGGTGCATTACCCAATAGAGTGAGATCATAAAACCATACACTTTAGACACTTCAAAGAAATTAATGTATTCCCCCAGCCTCCTTTTGTAAAACCCCAATCAGCCAAATAAACAACCCGTGAAATAAACCTCTATCTAAATTAGTCTATAACCTCCAAGTCTTTCCCCGCCCCCAAAACCTCTCAAGTCTTTAACATGACCACATTCCTCTTATAAACCAATCCCTAAGTTCCAAGGTTCACTCCTCGAAGAACATATCACAAAGGAACAGTACAATTTCCCCTCTATTTACTTTGGGTTTCAGAAGAACATCACAGGAAAATTCAAAGCACCATCAGACTGCAGAGAACTGGTTACTGTTGCAAAATGCAAGTCTGATACTGCAAACATCCTCTCAAGAACATGCTTCTCCTACCCAATGTATAACTGCTGAGTTGGCTTATCCCCAGATTTGTCAGAAGTTATGAAACTGCAGTCAGTATTCATAATAACTTGCACCACTAAAGGCCCTGGTGTACAAGAGTTCATTGTGGAAAACGAACTGGAAGTAGTACGCTATTTCTCATATGCCATTTCTTTATAACACCACATACTGTTATTCCAGATACCCACTTAATTACTCACAAAAAATTCTTCTGTAGTTTACAAGGAGATGAACCCACACAGTGCTGGAATATGTAACTTAAATAGCAGCATTTTGATTTTGTACCACAGACATAAGTCACTTGCTAATTGGATTCTTAAATTTGGACATCAGCCTTTAATCTCATGCTTCATTGCCCAGGAAAGAGTCACATTTGTTCTGGGCTTCCTAATTGTGATATATCTCTCTGATAGAATACCAGCCATTCAGACTCACCTGATGCTTTAGATTTTCCCATTTGAAGTGGGGCCTGAGGACGCGAAAGGCATTTTGTCTGTGAAGTGTCCTTCTCCTCGCGGTGTCCTTTAGATGACATTCACAGAAAAAGTAGGACGTCAGTGATCACTGTGTCCCATGGCTCCAAGTGAGACAGGTATAATATGGATAAGCAAATCTACATGAGTGGATAATGAAAAAAAAAGTTAGCTTCCTTAAATTTTTGCATAGTAAATAGATACTTAATGAAATATTTATGTGAGAGTCGGGAAATTTCTAAAATGGATTGGTTTAAAAACCACAGGATAGAATCGCACAAGCAAAGACACCTGTAGATCCACCCACAAGTCAGCACAGTTCCAAATTGTCCCAGCAAATCCAAACCCATTTCAAGCTGTTGTCAAGCATCAATGCAAGATCCACTGATATAATGATCCTCTGCAAAAAAAACCCCACCTTGTTGTCTGAAATAACAGCTATTTTTATATATATTTGAAATAACATATACATGAAATAACAGATATTTCTATTGCCTAGGTTATAATAGTCTTTTTTTTATTATTTTCATCTCTAATTTAGTTGAAGATTTCCAATTAAAAACAATAACCCCAATCTCATTTTACTTCAGCAACTGCTAAATTATTGGTATCATATTGTAAAGTTGCTCAAGTTTATAAGGGATCTTTCAGAGACCCAGCTGATAAATTAGATAATTAGAAAAGAATATATGAATATCCTTCACCAAAAAGAAGAAAAATCAACAGTCAAGAGATTAAGAGCAGTAGAATCACCCCTGTACTCAACAGAAAATTTACAATCAATGCATAAAATGCATTCCATACTCTGTTCAGTTTCTAAGGGTTATAGTGATCGATCCTTTTCTCAATTCACGTTTTCTGAATTATTTCCAGAATTTCTTCACTTTTAATACTAATTAGGAGATAATCAAGTAAATGTTTAGTCTCCAATGTTATGTTTATTACCCCACTTTTTTCCCCATAACTTCCCCCAAAAATACCAGTTTTTTTATTTCAGATTCTAAATCACCTATTTGATTTTCTCCAGTCTACCTAGTATTTTATTTTTAGAATATCCAAGTACTTGTTGACACAAACAGAAGAAAAATTTCAAAACTGAATGCATGAGAATTCATAGAAATAAAATGGTAAATTCAGACACACAAACCGGTTCTAGAAACAACAATTTATCCAATGATGAAAATAACGCACCACTGTTTTGCTTATCCAAAGAGGCACAACTAAGTCATGCAGCACAGTCTTTTTTTTAATTGCAGTTCCTCTTTGAGATAAAAAGTCAAAAGAGATTTTGGCAAATAAACATGAACACTTAAGAAATCATTATCTAAATATTGATATCGCACAAACAGAAAAATGTTAATTTTTCCACATTAATCATACAAATTATTCATTCCACAATATAGGAACAACTAGGATGATACATATCCAGGAATTTCACTTTAATAATTTTTAGGCAAACTAAAATGTCAGTTTTGAGCAGTTAAATGTAATTCCATGTATTGCTATGACTCACAACCCTTTATAACTTGAAAAGTAGTCACCGCTACTAAAAAGGGAGAATTTGCTAGCAGTTACCACCGCAAAATTAATAAGATAACAGCAAACCCACTAATATTTTAGCAAATAATATATTGCTAAATGTCAGCTTTTACATGGCAACCATCTCTCTTTTTAAAAAGTGACATGGAAGCAAAGGTGCCTATCCTTAGTTATGAAGTCCCTGCAGCAAGTCAGTACATTAATTTGTTTACTTTTGATCTTAAAAGTTCATTTGCATTGTTTCATCTCTACCAGTCATGAGGTTCACAGAATAAATAAAAAGCCACAGAGATCCATTTCAAAAAACAAGCCACAGCAATACTAACTTTCCAACTAGCTGAAAGTCGCTGTAGGCCTGTTAAGGCATCAGGCAAGTGCACACCACACACACACGAATATCCCAAGCCCAACATGGGATTGTTTGTTACACGTGTGGGGCACACCCCAGCCAAGCAGATCCCCCTGTACCTGCACAGGCCAGCACAGCCCACAGCTCCCGCTCCATCTCACGTGTCCAGCCACAAATTCGCTGTGCCAGGGCTGACAAGCTGAGACGGTGGGGGGAAAAAAAGGGAAGGATACTTTCCTGCAGTAGATTTATGGTTTGAGGATGGTGTATCATTACTTCAGATTAATCTGATTTTTCCCTGCCCTAAAACGGCACTAAGGTCTATCTCCTCACCTGCTCTTCAGCACTGGCTCTGTCCAGCACCTGTCCTCAATCCCGGGCAGCTCTGCAAGAAGAGGGAGACAGCAGTGTCATATCACTGGTATTTAGGTGAATCCCTGACCACAGCTTCCATTCAGAGATTATTTTTTTATATAGGAATGCAATTTGAAAATATAAACCTTCAGATCTCCTCCATAAATACCCGAGAATTACTTTAACGGGGCAACAAAAACTTTATCAGCTGAACTCCTGTCCTGTAACTCCGACAGGGTTTATAGGATTAAATTCAGTGTCTTTTTAAAGTCTCACTACCATATAATTCTTTACTTTTAAGCCTCTTTTTCACCATCTTTTGGTCCCAGAAGTTCCCTCAAGCCGTGCAAATACATTTCTGAAGCACGGATTAGGTCTCTCATGTTTAATAAAAAGTCTACTTAAATTATTTTTCAGCTTTGTTATAAATGAATATAGTGAAGTCTTTCAGTGAACTGAACATATCTCTATTCTGTTCAAACAAATCCACTCCAATATTAACATTTTAAGGATTTATGTAAAATATAACCAATATACATATTGCACATCCAGTCTTTGTTCCACAGTAGCAAAGCAAAACAGAATCTTCTGATATATTCCCTGTTGTATTGCAAGTCAGAATCGTACTCCAGTTCCTTCATTCTGTTTTGCATAACATTATCCATAAAACTTTCACTGTTTGGTTTTTGGGAGTATTACAGTCAGGCCTCACTCAAATCTACAATCAACCTGCCTCACACCACAACTTCTCTCCCTACAGAAAGGGCTGAATAACTCAAAGGACCCTAAACCTCATTTTCATTCCCAAACTTGCATCACAAATTTGGAACCATTTCACAAAGTGACTTACTTTATAAACCTCTGTGATCTGATTTAACCCTTTGAGATGGGGCTCACACTGTGCTGGTGACCAAGAAAGGCCACTAGTGCACCAGCATTTGGCTGGGCCCCCAAGAAGGGGCCAGCACCTTCCTCCTCCCTGGCAGTGGCCTGACAGAGCTCCAGAGAGGTGACAGGCACAGGCAAAGCTCCCAGCAGATGGGCAGGCAGGGCCTCACCTGCCAGAGACCCTGTGGAGGATGCAGAGGTTGCTCTGTCTCAGCTATCAGCTGAGCTTTTCCCGATAGCAGCTCCGCACTGGGGAGACACCTGAGTTCGAGGCAACACCATCAAGACTAAAATATCTCTTTTTCCCCCCACTCCCATCTTTGCATGTTTGCTGTGCTATCGGCCTTTCAAATTATCCCTCTATTTGCTTCCAAGTTCACTTTTTGACAGCCAGGCCACTCATATTTTGTATTTAGTGAGAATGGAACCACAGCATTAAAAGATTTCTAGCTAACGTCACATTCTAGTTCTGGTTTTATGTCCAGTTCTGTAGGAGAGTGTAGAGATCTTACACCCTATTCATTGTACTTTGATGGGATTTTATTTTGAATTTCTAAATATATGTTATTTGCTTTTATGAATGATATCCACTTTTTTCTACTTACAGGGTCTATATTTTAAGACTTAAATATTTGATTATAATCCTATTAAAGCAAAAAATCTATAACAATTTAAAGACTAGTTGAAAAAAAAGAAAACACCTCACAGTTCTGGACTGCTAAAACCACTGTACAGCTTCTCTCACACACATCTTCTCTCTGTCTCTCAAAAAATTGATTTTTAGAGCTTTGCCATGAGGCTTTGCAGTGCTTGAGACAAATGGATTGTATTATTGAATCCAGCCCTCAGGAATCGTACTTCAAAATAAATCAAAACCAGAACCATTCTTTCCGGCAGGCCCACTAAAAACCTGTGTAGAAAAATAATTAACAGCTTCACAAAAACAAAATGTAGTCTAAGTTTTATATGACTAGAGCAATGTATAGAACCGTAATAGCATGTTTATAATAACTAAATGAAAAATGCAGATAACAGAAAAATACTAATAACCCTTGTGTACAAGGACAATCATCTCCAAGGAGGAAAAATTAACTAATAAATTATTGTGCGAAGTTGTCATTTATGTGTAGCTGTCAACTGCTTCAATTTCATTTTTTCCAAGGTCTGGAAAATGAGGTCAAGATCAGTTTCTGCCAATTAATTCCAAGAAAACGGTTATAAAAAGCACAGGCTTTCTGAAAAGCGAGCATTTCCTGTGGGCTTATTAAAATCCTATTTAGGAAAAAAAAAATCAATTTCAAAGTTCAAAATAAAGGGTTACATCATTCAGCCATAGCAAATCATCAGTATCTATGTATTTACACAGAGCTCTCTATAGGTACATAGATATAAAAAAAGTTACATAAGTAATTACCCATAGGTTTAGTGGCTTATACTGTCCCCCACACATATGTGTGGATAACTAATATGAAAAGCTAATCCTTTGCTCTTTTATAGTTGTGCAAGCCTCAGGCTGGTGTCAGTGCAGCTGGTTCTTCCCTCCCTTGCATTTCTAATCTGCTGCTGTGCAAAGCACTCACCTCTTAGACAAAACCCGAGGCTGCCTTGCAGCTACACCACCACTGGGTGGGCCCTGCTTCTCTGCCCCACCTCTTAAACACATGAAACCTGTTTGCACTGATTTGTTCCAGGGGGCTCTGGTCCTCCCACGAGGTCATCAGTGGAGACTATAATTCATCATACATAACCACCCTGCTCACCTGCCAGAGCCCCACGACCAATACAAGATGTTTACGAGCATCTGCAAGAGGCAGCTGCATCAATTTCTGCCTTCCAGGAGAATCCTGCTGAGGGCTTGAGAACATGAACGCTTGTAGAAAAAGATACAAACATTAGTATGGGAAGGAGAGACATAAAAGGCTTTAATATTTGGTATTATGGGCATAGTAACTGATTTTGGATTTTTGCTTGTATTATCAACAGTACTCCAGGTTGCTCTTAGTGCATAAAGAATATATTGTTCAGTTTCCTCTGCAAAATGCAGCTGAAATAATGCAAGAGCATTCCCTGAAAACTGCAACTTAAACCCATGATTTCCTCAATTTCCAATGTATAGGAAGATGTGGCTGGTTTTATTGTTGTTGCTTCACCTACCCTCACCAATTCGTATTCATTTCAACCAACAACTGCCAACAAATCAGTTCAGGACCCTAATTTCACCTATGAGCCTGCCAGATTTGGCAGCTAGGTGGAGGGATCAGCTAAAAACGCCTGTGAGAGATTTTGGTGTCATTGAGCACATTTTCCTAAGAAAGCTGCTCTTCATGGAAAATGTAACTATAGAGGTTTGGCCTATCTACAGCTTGGGAATGAATATGACCTCAGAGCATACAAAGTTTGGCCCTCCACAGCCTAAGCTATTCACATTTGCCTCTAACTTCAGTTTTAACTTGAATCTCTGAGGCTCCTGATCTGTTTTAGCTTTTTTAAATCAGGTTTAACACTGCGACACTGTGTTAGATCAGATTTCCTATCTCTACTGTAAATGACATTCCATTTTCATCCAAGCGGGGATGCCTGAGGTCCTCTTGACCCAAGCAATTAGAAAACTTATTTTTCTTGTGGCCAAGCTACAAGAAAAGGTACATTTTCCTTTCATCCATTTAACCAGCCTACACTTGGTCTCTATGAGGTGAAAAGTAGAGCCACAGCTTGGGACATTTATTTGCTCTATGACTTTCTAAAAGGAATTAAGTTGCCCATATAAAACTATACTTCTCTAGCATGCATTCAGAAAGCTCCACACAGCTTCTGAGAGTGCAGGAGAAAGCAACTGGACCCAGAGGGTGTCATGTTCCACTTCCTGCACATGCAAAACCGGGAGCAATGCTACACACCCATCCACCCACTGGGTGGTCCTACAGTGTGGCATTAATAGTAATTACTTAAGTAGAGGTGAGTCAGTGCAGTTGACCTGTCCAGTTTTTTCTATGCACAATATTCACTATTGTAGAAATATTACACTGATACTTAAAACTAGATGTTTTTTCCCCCAAGTTATTTTTGGCACACCACCAATTCATCTTCGTATCTCAGTTTGGTTTACTGTAAGTTATACCTTAAACCAAACTCCCCCATTTCTGAGAATGACACAAAATCCTTGTTGCACCACTTCCCTCACTTGTTATACCTCACACATGCCACAGAGCCTTACCTGTCCCATCATACCAAGGACTGCTTCTCACAGGCTCTCTAAGCCTTCCTCACTTTATCACCAGGACATTGAGTTCACTTTCCCCATAGAGGATGCAGCATCTACCCCACTAAACTGAAAATTCAGCAGTTGTCCAAGTTCCAGCTCTGGCCTGGGACAGACAAGTGTAGTGTGTTTAAGACACCAGCCTCCTCTTTGCAGTGCCTGATAAATCACAAATGCTGCTAGTGCTCTGTACTTCTGGATAAAAAAAGCTAGTACATATCCTACAAGCTAGTCTTTAACACTTACATGTAGGTGATTTTTCACACTTAGATTGGGTGTTGGAATCCGAGGATATAATCTTCCATTTTATTCAATGTGTCACAGCAGAGAATACCATAGCACGAAGAGAAAAAGCTGAGATAGGAAAAAGCCAAGTCTTGGTTGCACATCTGATGCAGATGAGCATGTACTGACTTGTGCAAATCACAACACTCTTCATACACATTTACAATAATGATAATTGATGATGATGAAGATAAAGTCACTGTTCTGGTATTTTATTATGAAATGTTGTTAATTTCAGCCCATATCTGTGTTCAAAAGAAACAATCTCACAAAAATAATTTTATTCCCTTCAACTATTTTTTTAAAAATTCTTTCTGGTAAAGAGTGAGTCTAACACTTTTATTTTTGTCACTAGACAAAAACTGCTTTCCTCTTTTGTAAGAAGCAATACCAGATCTCAAATTCTGTAATGAGCTATAATGAGGTGGTAAAAATGCAATGAAGAAACAGGACCAAAATTCAGCACTAATCACTCCAAATTTTCTGTAACATTCCTGAGCACTCAAAGTTTCCTATTTCAGATCAATGCATAAATTATATTTAAATTTTATTGTGACTTTCACTATATTCCCAGAAGCACTCACAGCGGTAATTTGCCATTTTAGTCTAAATGAAAGGAGTACATTTTGCTCTCACTTAACCACATAACCTCATTGACTTCAGTGAAACAAGGAGCATGAGAACGAGTCAAGCCTAAGTGCAATTACAGTATGTATACAGAATGCTGTATGTGCTATTTACAACGTGATGACATTTTGGAGTGAGAGGTAAAGCTGATCCTACTACATTACAACAAGATAATTTTGTCAAAGGAGCAGCAGTAATACATGGTGTGTTACTGAGTTCTGCTTTAGTGTTTTTCATTTGTTAGCATTTTAATTTGGTACTGAACAAAACTACCAAATTCACAAAAAATATTAATGCTACCATAGTGCTGTGCTGCAAGGTTAAAAGATGGCTACAGCATATTAAGGTTTTCCTGTTTAATTTAAATCAGGGAATGGAAAAGGAAATCTTATGACCTTTTTTGGAAATATTTTCTGTATAGAGAGAACACATAAAGGCATGCTATATAATTAACCAATAAAACAGCGTTTCAAGGCAAGTGTTAGGATACTAAATAATGAGTACAATTTAGATTTGTTGCAACTCCAGTGACTGGATAGAACTGCTCCAAGCTCTTCAGGCAATCTTTAGAGGTTGAATTTTCACACCCTCACACCCACATTCTGAAGAGCATGCTCAGCAGCCACTTCATCTCCTCCTCACCCAGCCCTCAGCCCTGTTCTGCCTCAACAGCTTATCATGGGTCACATGCATATCAAAGCATTCATGATACAATGGCTTCATAAAATCACCCAGAATTCACTAGTAACATCTTTACAAAGTCCCCAACTGCCAGACAATAGTGTAAATGTATAAAAATATCCACACACGCATTTTGCATTATAGCTCGGCAACAGAAAATTACAGTAATTATAAATAATGAAGTCTCTGTCAGGCTTCAGTGATGGGAAAACTGAAAGACACTTAAAGGGAACATCCCTCTGCCTTCCCCTCACAGACATCTATTTAGTGGTGCTTTCCAACATGGGCAGAGCCTGAGAGGGAGGAGAAGCAAGGAAGTAGCCGCTCCACCCACCATGTCTCTCAGACACTGCAGGGTGAAGATCCCTTTGGGAATCAAACTTTAGGAGGGGCTCAAAGCAAACACAACTTCTGCTCTGCGAGCCAACAGCAGTGGTGCAGAGGACAGCTGCAACTTGACAGCTCCTGCTGCTCCAGCATGCACAAGGCAAGTCCTGTAATTGGGGATCTACAGCTTTGGGGAATATGTCCTTTGCCTATCCTACATCATGGATGCAAATCCTCGTGGAGATTAGATTACTTTGTTCTCTTCTCTATGCTTTCTATTAAATCGTGTTTGCAAAGGATTAAAAATAGCTCCAGTAAGGCTCCAATTATAACATGAAAAAAACATTCAAAGTAGTTTAGATAATATATGCAGAATTTAGACCCATTTTCCTCAGAATTGAGAGGAATAAAGCAGGTCACAGTAAGGACAAGTCAGCTCACAAACACAACCTCAACTGGCTAAAGCAAAAGATTATTTGCTGGCAAACGTTAAGCTTTCCCTGTCCATCATCTGTGCTGGAGCCACATGGTTGTGGCTGGCCACAAAGTAGAAACAGAAGTCCAGATCCATCTGAGAAACACTAAACATACACCATAGCTTCCACAAGTCTCCAATTTTGCAGCACAGTTTTGTATTCTGAAAAGCAACGACACTTTCTTACTGGCAAGTTAGAAAGTAAAAACAAGTAACTGTATAGCCACACCCTCCTTTCACTCCATTCTGCAAAATTACCTTACCATGAAGAGGAAGATAAAGATTTTAAAAATACGAAAACTTTAAAAACATTAAAAATTACATCTCAAGTCTGGACTTTAAATAATGTCATATGCTGAAATGTCATTATTTCTTTATCAGAAGGTTTAAAAAAGACAAGTACACAGTGGTTTAGTGGCCTTGGAAGAACATTTGGTGAGGATTGCTCACTGAATTTTGCTCCAGCATAGCTCTGATTGGTGTGAGGTGCAAAAACAGGTTGTAATTTGTTACAGTGGATCTACAATTTTGGGAAAATAAACATTGTTCTATCTCCCTTTGACAAAGATAGCAAACATTACCAGCACAATTGTGGGAAGAGTGTTGAATGGCTTGGCATCGCTCTTCCCAAATTCATGACCAAATTGTAAAAGTGATCCAAAAAATTGTAGGAGAAGGAAATGCATGTCAATTCAGTCACTACAGCTGACTGCAAATGCATAATAAATTACGTTTTCTGATGTTTTCCCAGACAGACTAGCTTTAAAATCCTTAAATGATTGGATGTAATCTATGATTGGAATAACAACATAAGCATCATTAGAGAAGCGTATTTCACAAAACTGGAAGGGTTAAATAGCACAGCTACTCATAGAATTTGTACTACTTTATCTGGCAATCTGTGTGCAGATTTGTCACTTGTTCAGCTGTCCCTAATAGGGTCATTTACATAGCAGGCCTGGGGTGGCTTATGCTTCAGGATGATATGAAGTTTGCAATAGCACTCTAAAAACATTCTGCATTATAAAATCACTGAGCAGAGTGATTTGCTTGCTATATGAGATGATTGGATAGTCTGTGCTGAAAAGCTCAATTTCACTTCTGTAGATACGCCTTGGCTTTCGAAGTGCTTAACCTCATTTCGAGGCTGGAAAAGGTATTCTATGGTCTGTCATTAATGTTATGGAGAGGGTAGAACTACTTTTCTCTGTAATCCTCATCATAAAGTTCACAAAATTGTTCATTTCAAACTACCTTAAGTTTGAGATTCTAACCCAAAACTTGATGACAGAAATGTCAGTGCTTTGTTTAGACATGACAAGGACACTTGAAAGCTAGGGAACATTGAATAATGTCCTATCACCCCTGTCCTATGTGGCAGTTCATCAAATTAGTCCCACATAGCAATTAAAACCACTTAGTCAGAGTTTTAGTTGGTGACATTTCCCTTGACCCCCTGGCAAAAGCAGAACTTTCAGTCGTAACTTCACAGGCTGGATGAGAAGGAGTCTAATACAAAGGGAACTTTTAGATTAAAATAGAAAATTTGAAATAAAATGCTCTACAGTAAGTACTGGAGATATATTTATTAAATTAAAAAGCATTATGAACAATTAAAAAGAACTTATGAACAATTATTTCAACTATTTATGTCCTGTTACTACCTGCGGGCGTCTTATTAAATCAGATCCTATTAAGTTATGTCCCCAAACTTAAAAGCTCACAGTGTAATGAAAAAAACCAAAGCCAAGCAAAGGAAATTACATAAAACTGTAAGTAGAGAGGAAAATATGCAAAGTAGAAGGATAATGGAAATTATTTAGTGTATTTTCTAAGTAATACTAAGTTTGTAGGGAGAGGTAGCACTGTTTGTGAGATGATATTATATAGCAGACAAAAGAACAGACATGATTTTAAGCATGCAACACCGGCAAGGCCTGAAAAAGAAGCCACAGACTTCAGCCTAAGGGCAGCTTGCAAACAAATCTCCATGTTTAAATTAATTATGGTAATCATTTATTAAATTTGAAAGAAAAAGTACCTTTGGAGAAGAAGGTAGTATTAGCAAAAATGGAGATGATTAGGTCCTGTGGGATAAGCTTGACAGAAAACCAATTAATTATTATCCTTGGAACACTGAGGGTGTCCTACAAAGAAAACTGCAATGTATTATTAAAAAAGTATCTACTGAATACATGATTTGTATCCAAGAGTACTGAGAAATTTCTTTTCCAAGCTCTTCTTACATGAAAGGATGATGTTAGAGATGAAGCTGTATTCTCACGTTCTCTTCTGTAAGAACTTTCTCATGTCAACAGTAGCAAGAAACAGAAGGTTGTTAGAAGGCAGGAAGAGGGATCTCTGGAAAAATTATCTCACCATATGACCTACTGGAAGGAGAAATTATAGTTTAAATATACTCTGCATCTATTTAATTTGATTGCTGTTTTATATCAATGTAAAAGTCAAATACATTATGGACTTGCTTGAAACAGATTGGGTCAAAATATAGATATTTATGCACCACAGTCCACTGAGAGTATACCTCAGGTTTTATTTTATTGAAGTTTTTCAAGGAACTTTTAAAAGGAAGTATTCCCTGAGACAAAAAAATTCATTTCCTTTGATACAGAGATTTTTTACCCTATTTTTGTTCTCTTAAAAAAAAAAAGAAAAAAGAATAGATTTTTGGAACAAAAGTAAACTGGGCAATAGGTTTGCCACAATAAAGGAGTGGAATGGAAAACACAGCAAAGCAGAAGTGTAACAATGAGCCTCCTGAAAGTGTCAGTGACTCATTCAAACCCATACTAGTAACAGAAGCAAAGTTCAGGATGATTCCAGTGAGAGTTGTGTCTAATAAGGTAAATGAGACCATAACTGTCTTTGAATGAGAAATACCCCTACTTTTAAGTAATTGCCTGATACCAGAGCTTTTAAGAGCAAAATAAGGTATTTTCTTTTGATGTTTTAAAAGAATTCTAAATCTAAAACTGTATATGTCAACTTAAGCAATGTTCTGTTAATTTTATCTCCAAGCTCTGTTCTCAAGAAACCAAACAAAAGACAATTTTGGTCAGAATTGCCTGATTAACTTCATTTTACATTTTTAAATATAAATCTTTGAACTCTACATTCAAATTTCCAAGTTTTATTGATATTCCTTTTTGAAAAGTGGAGGAAAAATCATTCCCAGAAAGATAACTATTCCAAGAGAAATGTAAAATGAGTGACAACAAGACGTTCATTCTATTTCCAGTGACTCTGATCCTCCTTGAATGCTTCCCGAGCAACGACCAGTGCCAAGGAGACCACGTTAGGAGTCTTTCATTTTAAGCGTCTGGATATAGCTACAAAAACCCCCTGTATTCCTCAATTCAATTCGGAGAAATACTAATAGTAATTCAAGATGACTGAACATATTACATAAAAACACGGAAAAATAATTCTGCCTTCATAATTAGCCATGGTGAACTGGCTCTTCTAATAGCATCAGAGGTAGAAGGACACAATGTTTCCTGGTGGTGTGGCTTTGGGGAAACTTGAGAATGCTACAAAACTCGTGCAAACACACTGACTGGTTCATAGCAGAAGTCAACTTCAGCATGTACCATGTCCCTGGCTCCTCAAACCATATGCAAAACCCCTGTGGGAAACATGTGCAGCTAAGTCCAAATAATTGTCTGGAATTTACTCTCTTATATTAGACTTCGACATAGAAACATAGAGTTGTTTGGGTTAGAAGGCACCCTAAAGATCATCTAGGTCCAACCTGGTGTAGTTTTGAGAATTCTGTCCAGGATTATATCTTTCAATATATGTATATAGTATTTAGCATGGTTATTATTGAAAAAAAATAAGCAAAATAAAATAGTTTTTATAGGCTGTTTTTTTCTGATTTACTTTTCAAGTGAATAGAAACAATTTGTTAATTCAGAACTCAGACAAACTGGTCCCTCCAACTATGCTAGAGAAAACTGAAAGGGGAGCTTTTTGTATAAAAGAGAAAGGCAAGAACCTTGGCCGGATGATTGACAAAATGATCAAGGCTTCTACTTTTCATAACGTAGAAATTGGCAGCATCATCAGTGTTAGATCACCAAAGCAGGTGATCTTCGGACAGACAAAGAGCATTGTCATGAGCAAGTGCACTATGCAACTGCTGGGCACATTTCTTTTGCTATCGTCAGCAGCATCTGTAATCAATGTTAAAATCTGGACCTGTCATTTGTAAAGGGGTGTTTAGGCTTGCTTTAAAGCCATTACACTTCTAATGCTAACCTGATGGTGCCAAGGAACATTTCCACCAAATTTTTTCAACAAGACAAGACTTAAGAGAGAGTTTTGTCAGATGTGCTTCCTGGCATTCTCTATTATGCCAGATCTTTTGATGTTTAGAAGAAAAGCTAAAAGTAAGGATGAAGGTCAGTGAAATGTAAGGAATATAAAACTTTTCTTTCACTATTCCTGTTTTCATGTTGTTCATCAAAACCACAATTTGAAAATCTCGGATAACACAAGTTTCCTTTTTATTTTAATTGCTTAACTGTATAATGCTATAATAACTTAATGGCTATACAGCAGATTTATCATGAGAAACAGGCATTATAGTCTGACAATTCTAGATTACTGTTCTGTATACAGGGAATTCAGTGCCAATTATGCACTTTTTGTGATCTCATATTTTGACAGGAATTCCTATACGTCAGAAGACAAAACCAAATATTTAAAGGTTTGAAGCTCAGATGAGTGTCTTATTTCTGAGCACGCAATAGTGAGCTGTAAATCTCAATAGAACAGGCACTCTGTCTCCAGTTATGTGGTGTTTACATTTCTAATTATGATAAGAAAAAAAAAAGATATCTTTATGTATTTCAAAGCCTTTAAAATTATTATTATTTTTAAAAAACAAACCAACATTTTCCAAATCTAAACACATTTAAATCTAAATTAATATAATATTGGGGGATCCATTTATATCAAAATTCTGATCATTAATTTTCCCTCTAAGCAGTATCCTCATTAAGGAAGATGTAGATCTTTAGCTAAAAAATTAAAGAAAATATTACAGTTGCACTGACCAACAACTATTGAAACTATCTAATGAGCTCTTATATTGGACTGTACATATTTATTTTTACATGTGTCTCAGCATCTCTACTACTGACACCACCCATAATAAAGAGCCATTTCATCAGAAATGGATTATTTTTCTCTCCACTGCAGACTAGGTACAGCAGTTGACACACAGGAGCTGCAGATGCAGTGTCTGCTGCAGCTTAGATTCTCTCAGGAGAATCTGAGACTCACTTTATCTTGACTACAGAAGGTTTATTTCTGTGCTGCTTGTAAAGCATAACAAAGAACACAAAACAGTTGACTTGTATTGAGAACATCAGAAGTCCACTGGCATTTACAAATTTTTGTTTGCCTTGTAGTCTGCTTGGTTTTTATCTTGTTTTTCTAATGCAGAGTAAAGACACTAAAGGCTTCATTTAATTTGAAAATAACTGTGTTTATATTAAAATGCTTGAGGGCATTAAAAACTTGATCTGGGCATAGCCCAGTTCCTATTTGCCATTTGCTTTTAAGTTTAGCTCCTGGTAACAACAGAAGAAGAAGGCAGCATCTTGCTCCTAAAAAAGCTGCTATAGTGTTATGGTGAAGGGACAGAGGTGATAATGAGAATTCTGAAAGTAGCAACAGAAATAAATGCCCGGTCATTTGTGAGTTGAAAATCACAGGTCCTCTTTGAGATACACACCACTTCTTTCAGTATTTACTAGACATAATAAAGTACACAGGGAGTATAAAATTCCCATCTGGTATTTAAAATTCCAGAAACCTGACTAGCTCTTTGAAAGCTATCACATGTTAAAATACGAAAAGCCAGATGCTACGTTTATAAAGTCAATGTGCTGCATCTTCGCAAAATCCAAGAGCTGCCGCTGCTCAATCTAGTGTGTTGGCATCGGACAATTAATCAGTTAAACAGTTAACCTTTACCAGAGAAATAAAGCAGTGCATGGTGCGAGATACAAACAGCCATGCATTGCCCAGGCCAATTAGAGACACCAGAGACAGAAAACCAGGCATCAGCAGGACTCCCAAATGATCCTTGGTAAATTAACTTTTCCTCAGAACACATTTTGGATTTCTCATGTTTGGAGTCTACAGCTGTAGCTGCTGATCAGTAGTTAACTAGGCTGCCATAGGGCAAGACAGGGGTCACAGTAAAGAACTCTATTTCTTCCAACTGTATCTAACAAACGAATCTAGGCTCTAAAAAAAGAAAAAATGAGCCAAACCACAGGCCTAAAAACATACTAGGAACACATTGTGGAGCCATTTTGGAAGTATTTAACACTATCTTGGGTGTTCTTCAAGAAAGAGACTAAGCAACAAAAAGCTTGCAAATGTCACAAGAGCCATCCCCCACTAGAGATGAAAGAGAAATGACAGCTACAGCAGTAGCACAAGAAGCTTGACACTCATTTATAAATTTAGAAGTCAAAACTGTAACTGGAAGCTGTATCTGTATGCGCACATAATCTTGGAGCAAAGAGGATGAGCGAGCAGCAGACAGGAAGAATCTCTCCTAAAGTAACTGCTGACAACAGGGTTTGTGTAAATGCTATTTACACTGGGAGGCCCAGGCAGACTGCAATAATCCCACAAAAGTAAGAGGAAAGACAGCCACAGTCTTGGCCAAAACCCCTCTCTTAAGCCACTGAGAGAGCATTGCACTCCAAGCAAGTTGTGAGTCCTAGGTGACTTCAGCAATAGATGCTGAACCTGGGCTGGGTTTGCTCCCTGAAGGTCTTTTCTTATGCACTGGGTGGGATAAAAAATATAACATTGTTCACGCAAACCCTCAGGCAAAGTCTTTGCTGTAACAGAGAACTCCAGATGACATTGTCGGGTATCTGCTGCAAACCAAAGAACTCTTCCCAAACGCGATGCCTACATTTAAATGCACCATTTAAACAGAAAGCAGAGCAGCAAAAAGAGATGCATGCTCACTTTTAGCTGGTTCAGACAACTTCTGCAATCCCCTTGTTCTTACTCATCAAGTCGTTAAATTGTTTAATATCCAGTGGACATCAATGAAAACCTTCCATCAAGCAGGAGAGCAGAAAGCGTATTATTAAAGCTGCATACAATCACAATTATATAAACACCTTATGAGACCTCTTCTACCACACGTTGCCCTTGAAAGTTTAGGATCATTTAAGAGCAAGAAAAAACACTGAAAAATGTGTTTAACTTACACATGTGTGTCCTACACTTGCAGAAGTCCATTTCCATGGACTCTTCTGGGTTTTTTTAGAAAGATACAGAACTAGATTCCCAGGCCTTAACACAGATGTGCTGAGATGCTGCCCCAGAACCAACATGAGAGGTCAAACCTCGAGGCACTGGCTCTTGACCTCCTTTTGGACCCACCCCCACTGCCAGCTGTGTGGAGAGCAGTCTAGGTGGGCACCCTTGGACCAGCCTCTAAAGCACCCAGGACTTCAGCCTCCATCTCCTTCAGACTAAATGAGAACTGGGTGGGTAAGAATACCATGCGTAAAGCATTGTTTTAGGACTGAAAAATCTTTTACTGTAGCATTGTAGCACAAAGATTCACCACTGCTTTGGTAAAGGAGTTATTCTGTTTTGTACCTTATCAGACGAGAGGAGATAAGTGAGCACTGCAAACAGGGAAAATCCAGGGCCAAGCATTCACGGCTCCCATTAAGTTCAATTGCAGTAACACTGCTGAATTTTGTATAACCCTTGTAACAAAGGGACAGTAACTATGCTAATCAGAAATATTTTCCCTAGGCAAGAAGAAATTATTGAAATAACACATCACAGCAGGCTGTTACAGTCTTTTGGTCCTGACAATGCTGTATTGAAACAAAAAAATCATAGTCGTTAAAAAAAATTCTTTCATACCCTGGCATTTAATCTCAAATATCAATAGTAAAGCTATAGCAAAATGAGTTTAATGGGCTCTGTGGGCACTCAAGATCAACTGCCAAACAAAGAAGAAAGGCAGAATTGAAATGGCCCACTACATTCCTTTTCTGCATCTATCACTTAAAGTTATAAACAATTTCTAAAAAATACTGCAAAAGGAACTTCACACTCCTCTCAGCAGGTTTTTAAAGACTTAAAGGAGATCCGCTAACAAAGATGATTTAATTGGTTTGGTACCTATTTTTCAGATTGGTTTCTTATGAGCACTGTAAAATGCTTAATCCATCCTGCAGAAGACTGCTCAGTCCCTCTGAAGGGCAGTTTTTAAGCAGCAGATGCCTAGGGGCACTGTTATTTGATAGAAGCCTAATCTATGAATGACATTCAAGGCTACAGGTGTCAGCTGTATAAAGACAACTCCCTGCAATCTCTCTCTGTCCATCCAGAACTTGAGATGCTGAAGAATGCTGAAATTTAAGACTCTCTTCAGTGTCTCTAGAGGTATACAGAGAAAGAGGTAGATGCCTTAGAATACTTAATCTTGTGCTGCAGTCTCTGGCTTTGGGATACTGAGCAAATGTTTTTGTCTTCCATTTTATTTTATCTACAGGGGTGGCTGACAAATTACCTACCTCTCAATCTAATATATCTACTTTTGGAAACTAGCAATGTTATTCTTGCCACTGCTGGTTTCATCATTTCTCAAATTAAAAGATGTTATGCCTAAACTTTTTGTTACTAGACCAAGGCAACCAATTTTTCATGTATGATACTATCTGATGGCTTTTCTTTCATATGTGCTAGATATAGATATAATTTACAGGTTATTTCCTGCCAGCCAGGATAATAATCTATTCTTGCTTGAAGAAGAAAATACTTTTGGTGGTCCAAATACAGTGTACTGGGCACCTAAAGAGTGATTGTAGATTTTGTCTGTTGTCAGATGACTAAGATGCTAAAAATCTCATCCATGCTCCTTCCAAACAGCCTAAATTGGAGAGCAAGCTTACTTGTACTTAGCTTGTCAAGTCACTTTTAAAAACCTCTCTTGTTTTTTGGAGAACTTTTTCCTATGTTTTGTAACTCATAGCAAAACCATCTCCTTACATGTGTTTGTCATACAGGCTGTCATTCTGAAGTCTTTAAAAAATATTATTCAACACCAACTCTGCCCTCTCCTGCTACAGGAGAGAGACTATTTGTAGTAGTTTATTAAAATGGCAGCATAATTCCATATTAAAATTGCTTCTATTATCATAAACGTCAGCACACTTAAGTCACCATCACTTTGGATACCTTGGGTTGCTGCAAGGTCGAATGAACACCTAGAACAAGAACAATTTATACACAATAAACTTACACCCAAAAGATGACAGGGAGGATTGACTTCCTTGACTATTTTTGTCACTAGCCCTATCTAGATTGGAAGTTTTCTCAGGTACAGTGACTAAATAGGGTGTATGTGGTACTCTCAGGGGGTAACTTTGTTCCTAGATGTGTTAAATCCCCCTCAAACACCTGACAGACTGAAGGCGGATCATTCTGCCATTGTGTTACCCAGGGAAGGTGCGGTTAACATCAGGTTTATCTGGAAAATGCATGTCAACAGGAAGAAGACGTATATATCAATCTGGTGAAAAAATACACACCCTTTAGTAAAAAATCCTCATCTTTAGCTCTATTTATTGTTATAACGTCATTTAAGTGCAATAAATTATTTTTTAAAACTTAAAAAACTCAATCTGTTTCAAACCACAACCGTAAATGTAAATCATTTGTGACACCAAATAACTTCTTGCTTTTACTTTAGATGTATATAGAGAAAAACCACAGGCAAACCCAAAGCATTATTATTTTTAGCTGATCTGAGCAATTTAGCAATTTAGGTTTGAGGTACAGATATTTAAAAAGGATTAGCTACATATTGGGTCTTATCTTCCTAGCAGTGGACACTTTAGTCAACATTTGGAGAGAAAACATACCAAATTTTGTCACTCTCAAAACATTTGGATGAAACTTGTTAATAGGCTTGGCCTGATGACAGAGGTTTGACCCTACATACAAGAAATGTAGGAACCTGATGAGTAAGTGGTTGATATGCTACCTTCAAAACTGAGGCTTGGGATTGCATTTTGCCACAATATTGTACAACTCTTGGCAAGCAACCAGCAGTCTATCCCTCGTTATACCATCTGGAGGAAAACAGCAGCAAAAAAGCCTCGGCACACACTCTGTTTTGGCAAAGGCATGTGTGGGAGAATAGCCTACCTGAGCCAAGCTGTCTTTGGCTTCTAAGAAGAATCTGGCTGATTCAGAGGCTTGTGACAGCCTCCCACTATGTTTTCATTTTCTGTCAAAATCAGAAAATCACATCAATCTTCAAAATAGCAGCACATTCTCAAATGCTATACTATTCATGCCCCTTAAAGCTGTTGGATTCATGACCAGATTTCCTGTTAAAATCCAATTAGATTTCCAGTTTAAGTTCAGAGTGATCTTGGGAGAGTCGAAGGAAGGAAGGGATCACTTGGTATTGTGAAAGCAAAAAAAGTTTTAAAGGGAGAGTATTTTTTCTTAATTCTCAGCAAGTCCTTAAATTGTTTTCCAAAGCTTTCCAGTAATCACTGAAATTTAAACCTAAATATTTAATAGCCAAGCAAAAGCTTTTTGGTTTTTTATTTGTTTGCAATTGGTGCAAGAGGAGGACAGGAGCTGTGTGCTTGGTCTTACTCTTGTGTAAGGAAATCTTGGGGCTACTGTTTCCATTCCCAAGGGAATAAGGGGAGCCCTCAGCTCCCTGATACTCATTTAAGGCAGGAGTGTGATCATGAAGACAGGTCTGCCCTGTTTTGCCTCATCCTCTTGTTTCAAGCTGATGATGACCCTTGGCTGTGCTGATCCAGGCTTTTGACCGTGAGGCACATCTGACCAGGGAACTGATCAGACTAAAAATCATCATAAAGTATTAATGAATGCATGGGTATTTGTGTGGCAGTGCCAGTTCACAGACACACTGGCTCTAATTTCCTGTCGCTGTGAGCGACACTGACAGCAAGGAATGTCACGACTAAGTTTAGAAGGGAAAAGCAGTTCTGACCTTTATTAATTAATTAATTCATCTTTTATAATAGGTTTCGCAAAGAGTGTGTTGAATGGCATAAGACAATTGGGTGCTCGGCCATTCACCCCTTGAGGGAATTGATCAAGCTCTAAGACACTTATTCCAAAATATTAGAAAGCTAGAACCATAACAATTTTGCATAACAAACCTAAGTGCAAGCTAAGGAGTTAGTTTACAAAAACTCAGCAGTGTTTTTCATAGCTTCTGTGAGAACTGCAAAGTTCTCACAGAACGCTGCAAAAAGCTGAAAGATTTCTCTACCAAAGCTTTTCAGCATCTACAATTTCCCACATTCAAAGAAATGTTTTCCATCTTGGTCTCAGGTAGTATTTTTCTCAGCTCCTGAAGCACTCATCTCCAAAGACAACACAAGCTGTTGAGGAGGAGCAAGATGAGCCCCTTTCTCCTGCTCTTGCTCTCCCTGTGAAGGAGAGGACTGTTAATCCCCCTCACCCACTGAGGGGTTCCTGACTCCTGGGAGGGCCATTTCCTGTCTGGAGGTGAAGGGCTGCCTCATGGTGCCCTAGGGTGACCCAAGGACAGGCAGTTTTGGCCCTGCCACGTTCCCAGCAGCACCCTCCACTGCTCCCCTTTCTGCTGCAAGTGGCATGTGTAGCAAGGGGCTGAGAGGGAGCGGAAAATGATCTGGAATAAGGGTTAGAAAAAAAAAAATTATTTGACTTAATCTCAAAAACTTGCTATATGGAGTTTAATTGATCCAGCCAGTGCATGGAAGTAGGAATTGAAATGAAGTTTTTTACCCAGCATATTTTTCACAGAATGAATTAATGCCTCGCTAAAAAGGTGATTTGCAGTTGGCATTTCAGGCAGCCGTACTGCCTGGCTCTGGAATTATTCGCATTGTTGTTCACACAAAAGGAAAAGAAACTCAACCACTTGAATTCCTTTTCCCTGAAATATATGTCTAAGATCACAGCTTAGAAAGGAAATGGCAGATGGCAGCATCTTTGCAAAGTACACACACTCTGAGCTATACAGACAGGGAAATAATTTTTTCAAAGAAAAAGACAAAGGAAGAGTGAGAAAGAATAACAAAGCAGTGAAGTTCTTATTAAAAGTACTGGGGTAGCTTTTGGTTATGTCGTTACCACATAGACAAAAGACAATCAAGAAGTTATTTACATCCCTTTGTTTTGTGTCATTACTCTTCATTGCATCTAGCAAGAAAGGTTTTTAAAGAATAAACTGAAATTTTGTTCACTTAGATCATTTGTCTTCTCACCTTGAACCATTCCCTACAGAGAGGCTTCACTCTGTAACCCAGGCAGGATTGCCTGTCTTCCTCTGTGTACCCAGGACGGTTTAGCCAGACACCACCTGCCTGTCCAGCAGCTCTTGCTCCGCTTCCCTGAGAGTGCCAGGAAGTCAATCCTTTTCTCCCAAGCAGCAGGACAAAGCACTACTGATGTTTGCATCAACTTTCATGCTTCCTGCCTTTTTCCATGTAAAGAGAATGAGTTTTTTAAAACTTAAAAAACTCAATCTGTTTCAAACCACAACCATAAAAGTAAATCATTTGTGACACCAAATAACTTCTTGCTTTTACTTTAGATGTATATAGAGAAAAACCACAGGCAAACCCAAAGCATTATTATTTTTAGTGAGTCTGACCACACCTGCTTCCTTGATGGACAGAGTCCCAGTGGAGACAGACCTTGGTGGTGTCATCGACCGCAGGCCCACGTCAAGCATTCGGTCACACAGCAAAGGAGGGTTCCTTCCGCGGCCGTGTGATCCCACAACAGCTGGCCTGACAGCTGCTTTACTGCATTTCTTTTCACTTTTGCATCATGCTGCCTTTGATATCAGAGCAGCCGGGAAATAAATGGAACCAAAGATTGCAGACTGCTTTAAACTCTCTTTTGTTCAAGAGATCTTTCAGATTAAAATAATGCTGAAAGGAGACTGCTAAAAGTGAGAAAAGGGTTTAGGATGTTGAGGGAGCCCTACACAGAGTTAAAACAAGCTCAGGAGAATCCCTGTCGTTTCCAGCCACCTTATGAGCCAAACATTTTCCTCCAGAGGTCTAGGTTCACATTATTTATATAGCAATCTCTTCTGATTCTGCTCAAAGACTAAGCACCCCCAAAGCCTGGAAAATGATCAAAAGGGGAGTTTGATCTTACACTGTTTCTATAAAAAAAAAGTCTCCCAGAAGAATGTCTCTCTGTTAAACTACTCTATTTAATTCTTACAACCCTGAGGTATGTATCAAGATTTGGACCCTTAAATTGCTTGGCATATTTTATTACTGTATTATCTGCCTCCTTGGGGTATACAGCTGCTCAGTGAGCTTGTGTTTATAGAGCTCTTGAAGGTCCACAGATGGAGAGCGAAGAGAAGCAATCTATATTTTTACACTGTATATTCATGTACCCTCTTTTTCCTTAAGGCTTGGCCTCGAACACATGGATAACTAAGGTTTGATATGATTCCCTAGAGCGTAGTGACAGAACATACTTACTGTTTATTGCTTCACAAAGTTGATTTCTATCAGTAGTGCACTACATCCCTATCCAAGCAGGAGCCAACACATCGCAAAGAAAAGTGGGTGATTAAAAGAGAATTTTGTCTGTTGAGCTGCATCAGAATCAAGGCACAAGACACCAAAGCAGAGCAACCTCACTGTGGTCTTCAACATCCTCACAAGGGGAACTGGAGGGGCAAACATCAATCTCTTCACTCTCAGGACCAGTGACAGGACCCAAGTGAATGGCATGAAGCTGAGTCAGGGGAAGTTTAGATATCAAGAAAAGGTTTTTTTACCCAGAGAGTGGTTGAGCACTGGAACAGACTCCCCAGGAAAGTGTTCACAGCACCAAGCCTGACCGAGTTCAAGAAACATTTGGACAATGCTGTCAGGAACATGGTGTGACTCTTGGGGTGTCCTGTGCAGGGCCAGGAGTTGGAACAGAAAACACTGAGCAACAATGCATGCCAGTTGCTGCATAATCCTCTCTGGAGCGGCCCTGTAATCACACACTTTACCTGTGCCACAGCAGAGTTTCAGTAAGAGTCAGTATGGTGGAGCAAGACTGTTTTCCCTGCTTTACAACTCTGAATATACTTGAGGTCATCCTTTACATAACAGCTCTTTGCCTTTGTTTTGAGAAATCCTTCAATATGGACAAATGAGTCTACATTTATATCTACATCAGCCAATGCAATTACAGGTGGAGAAGCCAACTGGAGAGTTTCCAATTATTCTGAGAAGTTTTGGTTACACTTCCATAGTCACAATAGGAAAAAGAGAAAGTAAAATGTGCTATCAGCATAACGAGCCCACAGAAATGGCCCCTGTTACATTTAGTGACAAACAAACAAACACATATGTACAAACATTAGGAAGAAGTTTGTTTAGCTATATTCCTAGTTACCAGTCACTGCACATACCCCTAATTAACAACGCTCATGGACAAAAGAGGTAAGAAATCAGTTAGTATTCCTGACTACTCACACAGATACTTGGGATTTGAAATTTATGCTCCCTAGTGAAAGCTTTAAAAGTACATATGAAGGACATCTCTAATGACATAAATGATAAAAGTAAGTTGAAACAGGAATTCAGCTTTACTCTTTACTAAAATGCAGTTCTTCCTGCTGCTTTATCAGATACCTAAGATTATCAGCCATATTTTGCTCAGCTGGGAGATAACAGTTATTAACAAAGAAGTTCTTACAGAATGTTCATCAATAACACTTTGCAAGAAAACTTCCTCAATTTTTACTTTTAACAATTCTCATAGAAGTCAGGTTAAATTCCTATCTGAGCACAAATGGACAAGCTGTTAACTGTTGCTTTCTACAGAGACACCCAAGTTTCTTCCACTAAGATTAATACACAGTTTTCACAATTTTCATAAAGGAGATACAGTGGAAAAATAAAGAAACAGGTTTTTGAGCAAGAGGGTGGACTAGGCACCATAGTGCATATCATAGCTGATAACCCAGAATGGGTTTTCAGTTTAGCTAAGGAGGCAGCAACCGATTTATGAACCTGAACAGTATTTTTCAGACTTGTGTCTCAGCTGAGGCCACAATTTGCTGCACTTTTGAAATACCATAGAAGAATGAGGACAATTTTACTCCCGTGGATCCACCAGGATATATATTTACCAAATAACTACAGCATGCATTACTTTATTTGATTCATCCAAAAAACTCCAGTTATTATGAGCCCATTTTTAAATCATGCCACAAGAGAGATGGCCTCTTGTGTTGAGTGAATATTTAAGTGTAATATTGCCCAACCATCTATTCAACTGCAAGCTTCAGAAAACTAAATGCTGACAAATAGTCTGGGGTCATGTCTGGGAAATGCTCCATATGTGCTAGCTGAAAGAGTCTGATGCTAGCTTGCTCTCAAATGTTAATAGCTTTGCAAAAACAATGCCCTCTCTTCTGCAGCAGAAATTTTTCTTGTTCAATCCCCAGTAAAAGTAGGTTTTGATTTAAGTTTGAGAAAAAATCCATCTATCATTTAGTCACGACAAAGTGAAAAGAAACCTGTTTCTTCATTCTAAGGCAATTATATCCAGCTAAGAGCCAGAAGTGCTGGCCCTGAGCTACGCTGAGGTCAGTGAGCCTGTGAGCACCTATGCTGGCTGGTGGCCACACCAACACTTCTGCAGAAAAGTGCCACTCCAGGTATTTAAGGCAAACATCTAAGGCAGTAATTCCACTTCTTTCCAGTCAAAGAGCAAGGAAGTCCCACTTTCCCAACAGACCTATCCCTTCTCTGCAAGGTAACTTGCTTGGGAAGCCCAGGCAGAACTGCGGGTGCTCTGTGTGTGGCAGCTAGAGCGGTGTGGGAGGGAGCCCCCAGGAATACGGACCAGCTGGAGGGGAGGGCACACAGCCAGCTGCAGGGAGCCACCGCCTGCCTGGTACAGCTGAAACTGTTTGTCTCTGCCAGACTTAAGGCAATGCTTTCAGAAAGCCCTGACCAGGAGAGCCCCAATAAACTGAGGGATCTCAATCATGACTAACCAATTGCCAAAAAAAAAAAAAAAAGAAAGAAAAAAAGTGTATGTCTAGGAAATGTTTTTTACATATCTGAGAATAAGTCATCTGGCTGAAGTATGCACTGTATCTTCCAAGTTGAAAACAAAAGTCATTTGTTTGGTTGTGGTGTTTTTTCAAGTTACAGATTATATGACAGACATGCAATTTAAAAGCAACAACCTGTGTTTAATTTATCACAGCTTCACAATGGGATTTAGAAATCTGAAGCTTGACTTATAAACAGCTCATGGGGACAAATGCTTCGCAACACGGCTTCACATTAATTACTGTAATCAAAACATGAATCTGTTTGTGCATGGACAGGTCAAGGCTCTGGGACCTCCTCAACATGAAGAATATTTCCAGGGAAAAGAAAGCAAAAGGCCCACGTAGACACAGTGTCGCAGTATCCAGCAGTTTCCTTGGACATCTCATAATACCTAACCTTTTCCTTCAACAGAAAAGTTAAATCTATGCTATTGTATGATCAACTAAATTCACTAATTACAAAATTTTCTAGCCTCATTGCTGTGGAAGAAATGGGAAAATAATGTGAATTCTAGCTACTTTTCAGCCTATAAAATAAATAGGTCTCCAAAAATCACATGTAAAGATACATAACAATTACAATAAATTTGGATATTATATAGATATGCCTGAGACATTGCAGAACCCTGCAAGTTACTGTCTATCAATAAGAGGTTATAAAAATGTATTTATATATAGCTGTTTCCAGCCTGAAGCATCCCCAGTTTTGATGAAGTTAAAAGCCAAGTTCCTCAAGCATCATGACTGATACCTTAATGGGCAGGCTCAAAACTATTTTAGGACTTTTCCCAGTAAATCCAAAAGCTTTAATTGTTTGTATTTTTCTTTCAATGCCCCCAATAGCATGTGAATTACGGCAAGTAGATTCATTATCCAGTTTGATGAGCTATCATCACCACAGACACTGTGATTTCAGGTGTTTCAGTCTTCACGTAATTGTTACTCCTCCTTTTTTGACAAAGATTAATTGAGAATAGCAGTGCCACTAGGGTAGGCATTTATATAATCAAGGCCACTGTCATCTATTCTTGGTGTCATAACCCAGACCACAGTTTCACAAGCATTGCTGTGAATGCAAAGGAAGCATAATAGTGAAATTTAATAAGGTTAAGAGAAAAACAGCAGTACACTTGATTTCAAACGCTATTACTTAAAGGTAATTTCAGATATGGACTCTTAAATTATGTACAATTGTTTCATGAGTAATAAAGATTCTGTATTAAAGCAGTTCTAAAGGTTTTCCCCCTTGAATTTTTTTTAAAAACTGAAAGCTTCTTTTCTTTTTTTCTTGTCCTCAACTTTCACTAGATGTAAACAATTTGGTGGTGACATGCGCTAAGGAACCTTGCTGTGAGAATTTGCACCAGAACACAGCACAATAGCTGAAAAAAATAACAGTGTGGCTATGGTAACCCAATGTGAAACATGTTATTTGCATCAGTTTATAACTATACTGAGATGCAATTTACACATTAGTGATGTAACGGGACATGATTGATGTAATCACAAATCACCTATCACATCATGAAGCCATAAAGTGTTTTTTAAATTTGTTTCTGAAAAGCATTCATGGGGAAAAATGCACAGATCTGGCCCTTGACATATCATGGGTGATTTAAAAGAAAAGATGAAAAGGAAAATAATAAGATTTCTGGTTTAAAATATTCTGTGCTTTCATTTTATGTTTTTAATTTCTTTTCTCTCCCTTTTAGTTAGTGCAAACGATATGCTTAAAACACCTTCTACTAAAGACAGCAGCAAAACTCCCATGAACTGGCTCCAGGTAAATCACCTGCAATCAGCATTTACAGCAAGACAGAACACCTGACTGGCATGTCTCAAGTTCTAGTATTATTTTGAGTTGAGTAAAATCTAGCTTATAACCTTTCTAGATTGGTATCTGACCAAGCATAGCTGATTTGCTAAAACTTTAGAAACCGATCCATCGTACAGACAGTCCTTGGGTCTGTCTGGTCTGTCCTTTTGTCTCCTTCCACATGGAAGCAGCTGTGTGATACCACCGGTGGCTAAGTGGTCGTAGTCATTGTATGCTTGTGACAGAGAGACTCAGTTTTAAAATATGACCACAACAGTAAGAGGGCTACTGAAAATGTAATGTTGAGATGCGCCAAATGGGATGAAATCCCATTTCAATGTCAAGTGAATATTAGATTTTACAAAATCTTTTTTTTTTTTTTTTTTTTTTCTGGTTAGCTCAGAGAAAGCAGGGAAAAAAATTTAGCATAGAAAATACTTCCTGAGCTGCAAAACTTGAAGGGGAAGTTATAGCTATAATGCTCCTGATGCACAAACCAAGCCAGAGAGAAAAGCTGTTCAAAGCAACACTGAGATCCCATCTCTATATAATGTCAGCCAAGGAATAGTCCTTCATGACAAGCTCATATTTCCTAACAAGTAATGTATCCCATTCCCCTCAGTCCCAGTAAATCTGGTGGTTTTGTCAATCAAAAAATTCCTAAGTATTCTTTCAACAGACTCATTGTCTGCAATTGAATATTACACTTGACAGCCTAGTCCTGGTGGAAACTGTTTACTTTTTAACTTGTAAATTATTTTGCTGAGAAAAAATAGTTGCGTAATTTGTTCTTAAACCTGAGAAAGCAAGCAATGAAATTGCAGTTTAGTTGTTTTACGTGGGTTGTTTCAGCACTTCTTGAAAACAAACAGAAAATCCTGTTTTGATAGAGATAGATTCATTGAAAAAATCTAAAGTGGAAAATACAGAAAAGTCACTCAAGCAGATTTACTTTCATGCAGACAACTTTTAACTCTTAAAAGACTACAGTAGCTCTTTAAGGATTAGGGAACTTTCAGTAGCACAGACACATTTGCTGAAAATTCTATAACTTTCATTTTCCCTATAGATGTCCCTAAGGGACAGTACATTTTTACCTTTTTTTCACATTAGGAGCAGGTAGTAAATATTGAAAAATAATTTATAAATACCACATTTATTTCCAGAGATCAAATCTTCAATTTAATGATGAACTACAATAAAAACTATGTGCAAATCAGCATTCACGAAAACAGAAGTGTTAGCATGAAATCTGCATTTATGCAAATACTTTCACAATCAGGTGCTGCCTAGGCTAAAGCCTATCATCAATGTGTCTGTGAAGAAGGAATTATTCAGAAAATATTTATCCTCATTGTCTTTGAGGGAAGAGAAGGGAAGCCAGCCTGATTTAACATATGACAGCTATGAACCCTCTAAATAGAAGAATTATTTTTTCTAAAAAACATGGACCTGAAATGAATGCTTGTACTTTCCTCCCTTCAGCCCAAGATGGTGGCTTCTGCATCTGTTACAGCTGCTTTCCACAATGTTATAGAGAAGAAGGTCTTTCTTTGCAGCACTGATTTGGTTTCAGATCCATTACACCCAGGCAGAAAAGGCATTTCGAATATTTAAGAAACCTTAAATGAAGTTCCCAGAAAGGAGGTTGCAATCTCCTGCTAAATTACCTGTGCCATCTGTCCAGAATTTCCTCCAGAAATTACTGTGAAAACATACAGCCTAGAACATAACAGGTCCCCAGATTTCCATGTAGATGTATTCCTAATGTTCAGTATAATTATCTTCTCAACAAGATTTGGTAATAATCACAGACTTTTCCTTAGGTAATTTAAGGACTTCATAAATGGTGAAGACATTTCAGCATCTTGGTCTATAGACAGATGAAAGCCATGATCACAGAAAACTTACAAAAATGTCTCTTCAGGGAAAATGAGAAGAGTTTGCTACATTTACTAAATAATTTAGCAGCTGCATTCCCTCTTTTTTCCAGGAAAGGAAAAGGTACATTTTGGCAGAGATGCACAGTGTTAATTTGACTCAGTTGTGCTCTGCATAACAGACTCCTGGGTGTCAGGATGAACAGCTGTGATCTCCCTCAGCTTCTCACCCAGGATCATCCCCAGGACTCAGCATCCTGACTGCCTGCACTCAGCACCTCCCTCAGCAGTAGTGACACAGTATGAATTACAACTGTGACAACCAGCCAGGCTTCAAGAGCGGTGGTTTCTATCAGAGGCATCCACTGTGATCTAGATACCTTAATGCAATTTACACGTACATATGACGGGCTTTCTTGAAAGAAAGATCAACAGCCTCTCAGCAGAGACAACAGCATTCCAAAATATTGGCAAAATACTGCTGAGTAACGTTTGCTGAACTCATTTGGTGTCTGCCTGAAAATTGCCCGTGAACAGTTAACAAGATTCTCAACTGTGCTCATTATCTGGAGGACTATTCTTGATGTGCAGTCAGCTCATAAAAGGTTTGCTGCAAATACAGTCTTCATCAAGACAATTACTTACAGAAGTTACGCAGTACAGCTTTCTGTGCTCTGACTGGGTGGCTTCTCTGGCTTGCACAGCATGGGCTGTGAATAGTGCAATTAAGCCCACAACTTCGTGTCACAGTACTGAAACACAATGCTAAACATTTGCTTTTTGCAATCATCTATCCTCAATGCTTGAGCCTTTTATTACTTCTAGTATGACTATCAGGTTAGAAAAAGGAACAGATTGAATTAAAACAATTTTATAAACAAGGATCCAAGAGCTTAAACATTGCCACTGCCCTGCTAGAAAGCTTTCTTTCACTCCAAAGAAGAAAGGAGGTGACAGCTTCCTTTGCCTGTGTAATTGCCCCCAAATGTTATAAAGTCTATTCCAACAGACAAAATCCAAAGCTGATAAAAGCTTTCCACTCTCCCTGTGACATCCCATGTGCTCCTGGTTAGAAGGTCTTCGAATTTCAACACCAAATTCAAGAAGATCATGGCACAACTGAAAAAAAGAGTCATCCTTATAGTGATGATATACTGAATCCATTATCAGGACCAAAATACAATATATAAATTAATTTGCTACACAAATATTGAAGGCAGCTTTTGAAATATTTACTACTGATGAGGTTAAAAATACTCTGAACAACTTCTGGGCAAACTGCTAAAGTAAGTAAAGTAACATGGGCATTGAAGTGCTTTCAGCTGTTATTCTGATCATAGTGATCTTAGTTCACATGCATTATTCCTCCTCTCTGCCAAATGAGTAATTAACACAAAATTTTTAATTCACTACTGTCGCTGTCCGCGCACAAACGGCAAGGAACAACACACAAGTTCAGGAGCAATAATAACCCATTTATTTAATTATAAATCAGTTTATATAACTTGGGTCACCAGCATGGCATAAGGTCATTGGTCATCGACCATCCGCCTCCCACACCGGTTGGCTGAAACCTTTCAGAATATTTTCCCAGACAGTATCATAACAATATTACTCAACAGCTGCAGGTGCAAGATAGAGAAAGTTTGCTTACAAAACTGTAGCACTGTTTTTCATAGTTTCTGTGAGAAACAGAGCTCTCACAGAGTGTTGCAGAAAGCTGGAAAATTTCTCTGCTAACACTTTTCAGTGTTCACACACTACAGTTTGAGTACATTAATTTTAGACTCTGATTTCATTCCTTATAATTCACGTCCTTGATATACAAGTCCCACAAGGCTGTAAATTTGTTTCAGGTCACAACATATGACAACAAAAAGGTTCGCTGTCACAGACTTTGATACTGTGAATAATTTTGCAAAATTCCTAGAATTATTCCTATGTTGCAGGTAAGCCTGAGTTAGGTGCTTGTTTAGGATCTTGATTAATTAGCATCATCTTTAATAATAGAACTTGGCAACCTCTGAAATTCTTGACTGCTAAAGCACCACAAAGTAAGTATTTCACTGCTTAGTTCATATTTGCCTGCCTAATCAAGCTATGTATTTTCTTGCTCGTGCAAGCTAAACGTTACTGAAATTACTGGGCAGGACCAATGTTACCAGAAATAATTTGTAGGAGCATTTGCCCTGTGGCCAAAAAAACACACAACATAGCTACTTATCCAACCTCCTCTGTGATACTACAAAGAGGAAGAGAGATCAGTCCTGGAGGCAAAAATAATCTCACCTAAATTACAGACCAAGACTTCTCAGCTAATTTGATATTGCATTTACACTATTTGCCAATTTTGCTTATGCTGTTTTCTTTCAAATCTCTTCCCCATGTGTAGCAAAAAGCTCAAGTAAAGAAGGAACATTAATTTTTACATCTTCACCTCACAAGAGTTGGAATAGCAGAGAGAATTCCTGTGAGGAGGAATAGGAGGGAGCTTTTGTTTTGGCTTTCCCCTCAATCTTCCCAAGAAATAATTAAATTTAAAATTTCACTCATCAGAAAACTACAGCCAGCTCACTCTTAACCACTTCACCTGCACTTTGCTCAAAAATTCTACAGGGTTGGTGTAAAACACTCCAAACCAAAGCACACCATCTCAACTCTTATTTTTCTTTTAAAAAGGCAAAGTAAACAAAAAAAACCCCCACCAAATACACAACAGAAAAAGATTAACTTGTTTCAGGAAACAGCAATCAAAGGGCCAATATAAGAAACATTCATCCCACACAGTTACCTATAGATTTCATATCTGAGAAAAAAATTCCCTACAAAAGCTTGGAAAGTTTCTTCAAAATGGAGTAAGGCTTTTGTTGCTTCTAATCCTTTCAGAGCACACAAGATTGGATGTCACAGCCATGACACTGCTGGACTGAAAAGCTATTTTATGTAATTTTGCAGTTTGTAAGAAGCATTGGTTACAATTTTCCTTTCCCTCAGATATCTGCACAGTACTCATGGTAACTAATGCATCTGCCCTTATGAAAGAAAAGAGGTAGGACATCATACACTTTTAGATAATGCAATATATAGTTTCCAAAAATAATACATCATATGCAGAATATTGCACTTATTTGTGAGACCTTAATGCTGAAGTCCATTAAACATACTGACCTACATATCTCTCGCTCTACATCTCCAATCGATGACTGCTGTATTTCTTTCTTTATTAACACAGTTTTCTAGACTTTACACTCTTGTGCCTTCATTACATTATGGCTTTTTGCACTTGGTGGTTTTCCTCACTGGCATTAGCAGAGCTTCCCAGTGAAGCCAGAAACGAAACCAGCTTACCAGACCAGGGATAGGTTTTGCCTTTCTCAGAACTGTATCACAGCAGGCTGTTAAAGCACAATACATCTCCTCTCCAGACATTACAGTAGCATCTTTGTATATATTTATTACAACTGTATTTATTTACAATGATGTACAGGTGTCTGCCCTGCCAAGATCATTGGGTTCTGCAGCCCTGTGGAGCAATTAAAGGTCTCACTTAAATGCACTGCTCCCAAACATTTGCTGGTACTGCTTGGTGGGAAAAGATCACAAACCCTGAGTGCTGTGACAAGTAATGAAGGAGATCACAGCCCACCTCTACCTCATTAAATTGCCCCAGTTATAGGGCAAAATTAATTAAAAGTGATGAAGCTCTGAAACAGGCAAAAAATTCACATTACCCTATTTTGTGAAAGGGAAGAGCAGTATGTGGGTTCTGGTAATTAAATAATTAAAAGTACACGTAATGAAGACTAGCAGGACAGTGCTAGCTATAAGACTTTATAAGGAGATTACAGTCTGTATAGATTTAGCAAATGTTCAGGTTGTTTCTCTGCTGTTCTTAAGCCTCAGAGTGAAATGATGAGACAGAGTACCTAACAATCCTTTCACTCCAATGGCCTGCCTAGAGGGGGGGGGTCTGACTGCAATGTGTCAGTGGTGTGAAATCAGAGAGGACATTTCTAAGATAGGGCTTCTATTTTTTACCTGACTACGTATTTTGTTCTATCCAAAGTAAATGTTAAATATGTCAGAGACTCTTGCAGAAAGCTCCTCTGTTGCATGCTTCTACTATCCTTTAGCTCTGAAGTAATGCAATAGTAAAACTCAGGAAGGCGGAGCCTACAGGCACTCTCCAGCTACTGATATGCCTTGGAGGAGTCAGCATTGAGCTGGCAGGCTTGAGGCGGCTTGTCTCATTTCCACAAAATGATGATAAAACTGGTTCCCAGCAAACTTGCTAAGAGTAATGGAAGGTTCAGGGCTGGCACATTCCCTTGATCCAGGAAAGTCTCAAAGCTCCCTGATGCTGGAGGCAACACTGGAACAGCACAGGATAGGCTGCCAGTGCAGGAACCGTGCCTGTCCAGGCAGGCAACTCTCTGCACACCAGCCAGCGAAGTGCCACTGTTACTAGGCTGCCATGGTGATTTCATGGTACACAAATGATGTTTGCTCATTGAAAGACTGGTTTGGGAGGAGAGGAGAAGGAAGCCAACAAGAATAACTGAACTGTGTTAATTTATTTTTAGACTTTTATGGAGTCTACTCGAGCACTGATCTTTACATGGGTAAGACAGCTTACATATCCTGTCTCTATTTGGTACCTTTCCCAATCAGTTCCATTCTGTCTGATTTCCACCAAAGAGCGTTCTTGTTAGCAGGACAGACATTAACATTTAGACCAAATTAGATTTGTAGGTATTTGTGTGCATAGCTGCCACAGATGTTGTCAATCCTAGAATAAAGTACACTATTTTTCATTCTTTAAATAATTTTAAAATGTTCCACAGCACATTTTGAAAGATTGGCCAGAAGAAATTCTAGGAAGCAAGAAAATGCTCAAAACCATAAAATTATTTTCATATACCTTTATCTAGATGGCCAACATGCTATGCACACTTATCTTCTTTTATGTAAAACCACGTGTGAGAAATTACCGATCATAAAGGCATTACTTCAGTTACACTGCTCTATTCCAGTACACTACCTTTCATTTTGATACCTCATGAGAAAAAAATGAATATCTGAGAAATGCATTAAGACAGTTAGCTTATTAATGGCCAACCATATATAAGCTCATTTTTCTTGCCCTAGGCTTTTATGATCTCGCAATGGAAAATTTTTCTTCATATTTTTCAGAAATAACAGAAAATTCCAAGAAACGGAAGCTGCTGCTAGTAAAAGAAGAAAAGCTGAGTATCATCAGGGTTAATAGCTCCTATTTGAGATCCATGAATGATTACAGAGTTACTTTTCTATATCGAACTTTCAAGTTTCATTAATAATATGCTGCCTCTTCAGGATACAGGTGCACTCACCGTACAAAGGCTATTTGTTCATCACACGGAATAGAAGAACTAGAGGAACAATGGCTTCAAAGGTCTCATGTTTATACATTTTGACAGTAGTTTGCTGGGCAAGCGCTCTTTGGTACTTAAGTATAACTCGTCCTACTTCTTCCTACACGGGCCACAGACAGGTCAGTAGCATATCCATAGCCAGAAAAAATGTTTCCTTTGGCAACATAAGAACTCGACCTATAAATCCACATTCTTTTGACTTCCTTATCAATGAACCCAACAAATGTGAGAAGAGCGCCCCGTTCTTGGTCATTCTTATCAGTACGACTCACAAAGAGTTTGATGCAAGGCAAGCCATTCGAGAAACATGGGGAGATGAAAACAACTTTAAAGGAATTAAAATCGCCACACTATTTCTTCTTGGAAAAAACGCAGATCCTGTGTTAAATCAAATGGTAGAGCAAGAAAGTCAAATTTTTCATGACATTATTGTGGAGGATTTTATCGACTCTTACCATAACCTCACTCTGAAAACGTTGATGGGGATGAGGTGGGTAGCAACATTTTGTTCAAAAGCAAAGTACGTTATGAAGACAGACAGTGATATTTTTGTAAATATGGACAATCTTATTTATAAGCTGCTCAAACCTAACACCAAGCCAAGGAGAAGGTACTTCACTGGTTATGTTATAAATGGAGGACCAATAAGGGATGTTCGCAGTAAGTGGTACATGCCCAGAGATTTGTATCCCGACAGCAATTACCCACCCTTCTGTTCAGGCACTGGCTACATTTTTTCAGCTGATGTAGCAGAACTGATTTATAAAACCTCCCTTCATACCAGACTTCTTCATCTTGAAGATGTATACGTTGGACTCTGCCTTCGGAAGCTGGGCATTCACCCCTTCCAAAACAGTGGCTTCAATCACTGGAAAATGGCCTACAGCTTGTGCAGGTACCGCAGGGTGATCACAGTGCACCAGATAACACCAGAAGAAATGCACAGAATTTGGAATGACATGTCCAGCAAGAAACATCTCAGATGTTAAGATTTTTACAAATGTAAATACATTTTTTTAAATTTCGGTTGAGTTTGGTTATTTTTTGACAAAGTGATCTGCTGATTTACAGGCTAAACTGTGGGATATTAACTGTGAGAGGATTTTTAATGACTGATTTTTCATTCTCGCTTTGACTACTGGTTTACAAACTTCAGGCTCTTTTTCTTAAGGACATTATGCCAACTGAAAGGATCTAGAGTCAAATCTCAGATTTTGTATGGTATCATCTATTGCACATATCCGTTCTTGCATCTGTGTGTAAAAGGACAATAATAAACTATTAGGAGCTGCTTAACAATTCACACCCCAGCCTCTGAGGTAAGACTCAGGCTCTAAGAAATGAAGAATTACAAACATACTTTTATTCTTTTTTTGACACCCTACAACCGTCTCTATTTGGAGCGTTGTTAATAAATTAAGCAGTATACATTTGCACTGAACTTATATACCTACTTTGACATGTGTATTTTATAGTATGTGTGCAATTCCCAAATAGCTTACTAATGGTGTAATAGCAGAATTTAGACAGGTAAGAACATCAAAGTTTCACTGGCCTTAGAAACAAACCCACACACTGAAATATACTTTCATCCACCAAATGGTATTTCTTTTAATTATTTCAGAATAACCCATTTCCTTACACTTCCTAAAATAGCCCATAAAATATGTAACACAATTTAAAAATGAAGTAGAATCTGTAGGTGAAATAAGACAGGAGAGATGTAGGGAAAACTATCTTAAAAATCTATGAGAAAAGCATGAATATCTTAACTTTTAATTTCAAGGCAAGGAACTTTCTCTCATTAGTATCAATGGATTCTCCATAGCAATACATAATATGAATGCAAAAAGTGTCAATAAGCAGCATATTTCTTCAACATCAGCCCGTGCATTATTTACCTAAAAACAAGTAACACAAAAGCAGCTTAAGGGGAAGCTTTACTTTTTGCTGCAGTACATATAGGAACAAGATTCTAACAGATTTTTAATGGAATAGAAAAGAAGAATTTAGTCCAATAAAAGAATGCAATCAATTTTCTGTTGATTGGACAACAGAGTACAGAACAGTTATGTACAAATTCCACAGCAAAATAGAGGGCTTTTAAAGAACAACTTATTAAAACCCCCCAAAATATAGCCTTTTTAAAAACCTTTTAAAGCTCTCAGTTTACTCATCACAGTCAACACACACTGAGGTCCCCACTCAGGAGATCCCCTGGACATGCAACAGAAATCAAGTCCACAAGATTTATTCAAGTTTCATAACGTGCTTATATGTATTTTGAATATGCATGTTTATGAAATGTCATGAAATTTCCTCGATAAATTCAGGCCATCTCTGTTCAGTACCACCTTATAACAAAGAGGTGAAATATGATACTGCTCAGTAAGTAACTTGAAATGAGGAACTCACAAGTTACAAAAAACCAAATCTCACCAAATATATTATTAGCTGTAGATTACTCACACCATCCTCAGCACACACAAAGTCTCATTCATTGCAATTGGCATTATGTGTAACATATGCAAAACTCTTAAGTCTGTATGTTATTCAGGATGTCTATAAAGTTGTTGGAAATTAACTGAAGAAGAATTTAAAGGGAAACTTTGACCTGATTTTGCCATAGATGTACACAGCACTTTACGACAGTAACAGAGGAATGAAGATGCTACCCTAAAAGGTTTGCAGTTTCATGGCAAATTGTTAGTCTTGTTCACAGATGCAGCACTATCGTTTCAAAAGAAACTACTTGTAAATAAGGTAAAGTGTACCTGGCCTCTAAGTCACTAGCAGGAGTCATCTCAAGCAAATCTATGTCAGATCTAAAGGTGAAGCTACACAACAGGCAGCCCAGGAGTTACTCTTAACAGGAGCTTGTGTACCCTTCATAAATAAAAATAACCCAAAACAAAACCCCAGTATTTTTTATAAAAATGCTAAATCTCTTGCAGCGTAATTAAGAGTTATCCTTCCCTAGTCGATCTAGTCCTTGTTAAAGCTGCTATGTCCTGTCAAACTCAGAACTCCCAAGGTACAACTAATTGCGTAAGTGAAACATGCTGATTGGGTGAAGTTCAGATTTCCTTACACAAGTCCCACAGTATTCTTGTTTATGAATGGAAATGAAGGTGGAATTCATCCCCAGCCCTTGGGTAAATCAGACAGCACAGATGCCATCCTACCCAGAACATGCTTTGTAGTAATTTGAACCCACAGGCTGCAATCACTTCTGCTATCCCTCGGCACTGTGCAGTAATTTGGGGGTTCTGAATCACAAGCAAATGGATTTGGTTGCCTTACTTCTGCTGATGCTTCTGTGGCCTTTGGTTAGTAATCAGGAGGACAGCAGGGCTCCCAATCCAGATACCTCAGGGCTCAAGTAGCATGGTAGCCTTGAATTTCTCCTAGTACAAGTAGACTGCATTAATAATTGCAAGGTACACCTTGAAAATAGTATCTGAAAAAGTGTATTTCCTGCCATTTATAAATAGATAGACCTTCAACAGAAATGTAAATGTTCATCTTGAAACTGATGTACATATTTCTACGGCATTTTCTTCTGTATTCAGCTGTATATATGTGTAAGTCTGCTTGCTATGTAGCATTCTGTTATGCATGGAGCTGAGTGAGGCATTATATTTGTCCAGTGTTTCAAGAGCCTTAAGCATGTGTGCCCTAACTTTTGAATGTACAAGATACTTTTTCTTTTGCTGTCAAGTGAATTTAAAACAACACAACAAAAGCCTAATTTTCTACTTCTATTAGTTTTCTGATATCAGACTTCACTAGCTCATTGCATTTAGATTTATTGCTTTCTCTTTGCTCAGAAATTTCAATATTGGAACCTGGATATAGAAAGGTAGCAATACATCTACTCAGACAGACAGCTGTCCCTTCCACTCAGTAGTATTTGTGCCATGTGGGATACTGTTAAGAAACAAACGTTTTCAATAGACTTCCTTTACTCAAAAAAAAATTTACATTACTTAAAGGTCATTTTGTTTCATTGGGCGTGGGACAAATGACAACTTGGTTAAACATGCTGGCTTCTAGTCACCTCAAAAGTGACTGTAATCACATTTTGTTTCCAAAATGCGTATGAACAAAGCACATTAAGCAAAGCAGCTGGGGAGGAAGTGCCTCTCTTTAGGAGGAATTTTTTCACAAAAGTGTTTTTTCTTTTTTATTTTGCTAAAACCATGAGAGTATTTAAACAGAAGTCTCAAAGTTCATTTTTCACATTTCCTAATAATAATGTTAAGTATCAATTTTGATTCTTTGAGTTTTTTTTGTCTTTATATTGTAGACGGCAATGGCAATTTGTAAATGAAGAGTGTAATTAACTAGAAAAGCTTGTCAACAGTAACCGAACTTTAGGTGTATCATTATATATGACTGGCTGTACTTATGTATTTATTTGTCTAAACTGTATATATTGTTTTATCTATAGTGTCTGTAGGAGTGCATTCTTTTAGATTAATGTATTATTTACAGTTTTGTGGGATTGCCAGCAAAGCTGCTAATCAAGATACTATTTTTTTGTATCAATGTCAAATAATAATAAAAATCAAGTGAAAAATTGAAGGTGTCCTGTAAGTTTTCTTCTTCACTTCGTTCTAGAAATGTAAATTGTATTACCTGAAAACACAGTATCAGTGAATCGGCTCATTTGTCATGAGGAAGAATATTGTGCTGTAAAAGCAGATTTAAAAAAAAAAATTCAAAAAAATAAAACAAAACACTACTTTTATTCATTATTTGTGCAACAACTTCATCAAGCTGATGTCCACATGGATCAGGTGTACTACTTCATCTGAAGCCAAAGATGTAATATTAATGCAGCCATGGCAATGTCTGGCAATATAACAGATGGGTTCATCCTCTGCTCTGCCCTATTCAGCTGCTTTGGCATTCGCAGCCAGTGAGACCCAGGTTTGGCCGTTCTAAAGTGGCAAAGCTTTTTGACACCCTCAGCATGGCTCTTCTGCTACTTGCGTGGTATTAACATGCGGGCTCGCAGCCACCAAAAGCTGCACACAGGAAAAAAGGAGAAATGCCCCAAACCCCACATCTCATAAAACCACAATAAACTTGTTTGAGGTTGCTGGGTGACCACCAGGGTCACACATACAGAGGGAAGGGGTCCTCCCCAGTCTCTCATAGATACACATTAACCCTGACAGACCCTTTTGCTTATCCCCTCACAGCAAAGCACCATGAAATCAATAATGAATCACAATCTGAATACACACAGATTACCCAGTAAGTCTCATGTAGTGTTTGTCTCCTAACACAAAATATTAAGATACTGTTTTGTCTCTCAGGAAGGTCTGGGCAACTTTAGGGTCCTCATATCAAAATAAAAGCACAAAACAAAATAACACAAAAGTAGGAAAAAGTCCCTTTTCTTGTAAGAACTAATCAGAAAAATTCGCCTCTTCCCATTCTTCCCTTTGCAGTTTCCTATATAGAACAAAATATCTAACCTCTTTTCCACTGGCTTTAGAGCTCAATACCCAAAATTCATTCATGAAATGGAGGGGAAAAAATCCCATCCCTGAGAAGAAAGGTAGCTTTTGCATACCAAAGTGTATTTCCTTTCGGTCACCTGTTCCAGAAGTAGATGAAGACTGCAACAGAGTCCTCAGGCATCCCAGGAGTGTCTGCAGCAACAGAGCAACCTTACAAACTATAATGAGATGCTTTAAACCAACCAAGAGTTTCACATACAGTAAAACCCCTCCAATCGTTTTCATCTCCCTTGTTTCCACCAAAGCAGCCTAATTGCAACACTTACATGGGTGTTTAATTAATAGACAGCTTCGAGATATACAGATAATAGCACTAGTAGGGGGTAGATTTTATATAGCTTGATTATTAATTACAAGCATTCTATTTTCTCATTTACTTAATTGATTGTCATAGATTTCCAGGGAAATTTGCACTACCCTAAGTGAAAAAGTATGTAAAAAACCTTCTTAAAACTGCTGACACTGGCCTATTAAAGCAGCAACACACCAAAAAAGGAGATCTGTATGGCACGGCACATTGTACTGAATAGCAACTGCTTCCTTTTCTCTTGTTAAAATTACGAATTTATGAAATGGAAGAAGAGGAGCCATCTGGGGAGAAAAAAAAGAAAGAATGTACCTTATTTATTTAACCACACCTGCAATTAAGTTGTGTCACGTATCTCCTCTGATGACTTGCCTAACACAGGAAAAAAATCCATTTTTCTGCTAGGTTTGCATATTAGCTGACTCTGCATTACACCTCTGCCTCACCTGAAAGAGCCAAGAGCAAGAGGCATTTATGTATCATGCAAGATTTATCCTTGAGCATTTATTCTGCAATGGTAGCATTACATAACAAGCCGGACAGAATTAAGTGCAGTGATTTTGTAATGCAGATAACTTTTATTTGGGGGAAGCAAATACCCCAAACTTGAAGTGTGCTGGCTAACAACTACCATACCTGCATGTATCAAGCATCCCTTTTTTCTTTAAGAGCTCCTTTCTCTCGCCTATTTTCTATAGAATGAGAGCTCCGGCGGATCGATGCCGCGCTTATTCCACAGGGTCCCTCGTGGACACCCTCGCAGCACCTACGCGTGCAAACGACCTCACCTTCGCAGATAGTGGCGAACAGCCACTCACACACACAGTCCAAGCACGAACCGGGGACAAATGGCGAGAGGGGTTCTCTGCATGCAATTCCGAGGTGTTTAATGCCAACGCACCCAAAGGGAAACAGATGCAAGAAGAACCCCGAACCGAAAACCCGCGCCGGTTTTATCCCGAGAGCTCCCAAAGGCGGGCAGAGCATCCAAAAGCAATAGTCTGAGGGCTGGGGGGCAGAGGCAAGGTTGAGTGACATAACAGGGGCCAATGGGAAAAGGGGTGGGAGGGGGGAGAGGGCCAGTGACTAACAGAATCTAGATAAAGGGAGAACTTTCTGGCACAGTGCTGTAGGGACAGACCACTTTTAGGGTAACTTGGGGGGTGTAAAGTGGATTTAGCCACCGCAACAATTTTCTAACATGACCTCTTTCTTCAAGGAGAAATGGGACCCCTAGGTACCTTAGGATAGCAGTAAAAGCAAGGGGGGAAGCAGAGAGCACCCTAAAGCATCACTACAAGCTTTTTCCTTGATTTACCAAAATCACTTACCCTCACTCTGTTCTTCTGTACTTTTAATCTGCTTCAATCTGGTACATTTCCCTGTTATTTCCATCACTCTTACCATTTTCCTTATGTGATTTTACATAGCTCAGCATTCTCCCATCTAAAAGAAGTAACCATTCCTACAAGCCACAAAAATAAGAGCACAGTGTTTTTATGAAGAGAGGGCCCTTACCTGAAGAGTTTACAGTCCTACACTGTCTCAAACGTGGCAAACCGCATTCCGCAAGTTTCAGGGGACAAGTAGCACTTGAAGTAATTCCTTCAAGAATCTTTTCTTTGATATTGCCTCTTTTAGGTATATGGGAAAAAAAGATCTATCATCTTGCCTCTGCCTGCAGAGATCACTATCACAAGTCTAAGGTTGTTTGGCTTTTTTTCCTTATTCCTTTTACTTTTCCTCACATAACCTTGGATAGTTCATCAGAATTCAAAACAGCATTTTTTAATGTTCCCCTTTAACTCCCACTTAATCAAGTATACTTTATTCCACAATTTCAATGTTTTAACCTTTTTAGCTGCTTCTGCTCTCTGTGTTGCCTCCACTCTCCTATCTTCCCAGTACTCAGACATCTGGTATTGAATCTATTACAAGAGTATTTGCATGAAGGCTGAACACAGCAGTACTTTTCTCTGTCGCTGTCTTTGAGGTATCAAGAACTGCATTATTGGATTAGTTTCACCACATAGGAAAGCTTATCTTACTATTATCACATTTAAAGCAGAAAATGAACTTCTGCTAGCATCTGGAACAGACAGTAAGTCAACAGGGCTACAGCAGCTATAGACATGAGAGGTGTTGTAGAGGAAACTTCCCAGTCTGCCCATGCCCGAGGCTCTGGCAGTCGCACTCCCAAGGCCACACTGCCACAGCTGGGACCGGGGTAATACAGAAACAGCTCGAGCTGATGCCTCCGAGGAGCGTCCCTCAGCAAAGGAACCTGTGGGCTTTGATCCCCTCACAGCCCCAGCGCGGGAAAGCCTCGGCTCCCGCTGTGTCCCCGTGTCCATTCCCCCAGCCGGCACCACCGCCCTCCTGCCCTTTGTCATGCAGAGCGGGCAGCTCACGGCCTCTTGTCTCCCACCCAGAGCTCAATCTGCAGCTTCAACCCAGCTACCTGCACCAGAGTATTCCTCAACAGCTGTCTACACATAGCCATAGTCTTTAAAAGTATGCAGTTAATGAGTTTTATACAGAACACCATTTCCCCTCACAAAGGCCACAAAAAGGTCCAGACCATTCAGGACAAACTCCTCAAGGTGCACCGAGGCTTTATATAATGTTTACCATCACTTTGGCAGGATGGGTTATGAAATGAAGTATTGCTGCCTCTGGAGAGTGGTATCCCGTATGGATGAGGCTCACCATACTTCCCAAGCACCTCTTTATTCTAAGCATAGCTGTACTTTGAATTAGTAAAGCAGCTGATGCCAAGGTTAATGATAGGCTGCTTTAATTGGTCATTAAAAGGTAGTATTATCTACTGCCTTTTTTCTTGGATTCAGCATCTCTACACATGGGGATAAAACTAATGGGCCAGAATAAAAAATATATACAGCATGTCATTAAAATTACATTTTTTAATAGGGGAACATACATGCACACAGTGCAGGTGCTGTCATAGAAGTAGAGGTTATGGAAATACATTCTAATTTGTATTATACTGCAATTTAGCTGTTACTTCAAACAGATGGGTGAGTTTTGCAACATTTTTAAACTGATTTAATTACTTGCAAAGGTATTGGCTTGTGTTAATTGGTGCCATAAATTACACAATGGTTCACAGATTCCATTAAAAAGGACTTTGAACATGTAGTACCTATAGGAAAATAAACTGAGCCTTGCAAGTCAGTATTTGACAAAATAGTTATTGGTTGTTTGCGTTATCAGTGTGTTAACGAGATCAAAAAAGCCCACCATTCACACAAGACAATGTGCCTAACATGATAGATACTGATGTGTGATCGTATCTCAGAGACAGGTGAATGTTGGAGACAATATATCCAGCCATATGCCTAGAGGAATGATCAGACTAAGTAAATGTGTTACCCCTACTTTCCCCCAAAAAACCCCACTAGTTGTGTGCAATTTATCTAGTGCAGAATGATTACTGTTGAACTTCTTTAGGACAAAGTAATTTCCCAAAACGAGACATGGGGAAGAAGGTCCACAAGCACAGGTAATAGCTTTTGAAATATCTAGGCCTCTACTCTAGTCAATTTAAGGTTTAAGCTCCAGATGTTGCTTCTTGTCTCGAACTCCAGGAATTTCCAAAATCCCCTAAAGGCAACAAGTAGAAAAATGTCTAGCCTGTTAAGTACCACAGAAAAGCACACCTGTATTAGACAGCCAAACAAAATCTGTAGCGCAAGAACGGTCATCAAACTCTGTAGCAGCAGTATTAGGAAAGTTTCATAGCACAACCAGGCAAAAACCTTGCAGGATCTTTGGTTACACTTTGGCATAAAGTTTACACTGGGGAAGAGCACATTTTACCTTGGAGAAAGGATCATGGTGGCCCAAAGTGTTACATTTTAGGATTTCTAGGAACTGAGGAGAGTAAGGAGACTGAACCTTTAGCAGACAAAGTTACCTCATTTGTGACAAATCATCTATTTCCTGAACATTTAAAATGAAATGCTTTTAAATTTTTTTTCATAGTTTTGAAATTGCTGTGCTGGAAATGTCATTGAAAACAAGCTTGCACTTTTATTTCCTGCTGAACACCAGAGACATACCACTTCAGAGAAGTACGTTATGTTTTATTTGAATGCTGGGACAGACATATCAGTAAGTAAACTAAAAATCATATGAACTGTCAGTGTTAATACTACACCACCGGACCATGTTTTCCCTTTCCAGCTCTGATCATCAATAATTTCATTCTTTTCTTTTCTATGCCTTTCATTTCAATAGCACCTAACAGTTTACTATTTTTTAATGCATTGCAATTTCCATAAAGCTGCATTTTGTTTAGGTTTAAAGAAGTGCTTAATGTAATGCAAACTTTTAAAAGAAAAACCAGAAAAAATTGCATCTGGAAAATTGTACTTGCATGCACATGGCTGGCTGGCAGCATGAAATACAGAAATAAAATGAGAAACATTTGCTTTTTCCTCAGCACAGTGAGGATGGGTGACAGCTCACAAGGAGAGATTAGGGCAAACAGCACTGCCCTTTCCCAGCTATTACTTTTACTAGTTGTGCTGTTGTTTGAGAGTGAGAAAACCTGATCTAATCAAAGACTGAGCTCTGGACCAGAAGACCTTTAAAGGTCCCTTCCAATCCAAACTAGTCTATGGTTCTGTGTTACTGCTCTTCGCAGGGGGTTGGACTAGATGACCTTTTAAAGGTCCCTTGCAACCCACACCATTCTAGGATAGGAAGCAAAAAGAACATCACATCATCACCACCCACAGGTGAAGAAACTCTGGACAGGAGAAGGAACAAAGGAGCCTTATATACAAGGACTAGACACAAAAAATTTGGGAACTGCAGAAATTTTAGTGGAAGGGATACACTACGGATGACAAAAATACTCATTTCTCTGAAGCCTATGTCCGATAACAAAGCTTTAGAAAAATAAACATGTTCTGAAATTTCATGTACGCCAGAGCTTCTAATTTGCATATTTATTCTCCATTTGCTTTAATGCCAGGACGTGTATTTGCTTTAAGCAATAATTCACAATGGGTGAGGCAACATCATCTGTGTGATTTTCAGCTGCCTGGAACACATCAAAAAATTGTCAACAGATTTATCTTAACAGTTCTGAAAGAACATATTTGTGAAACTGCAGTTTTAATCACATCAGGACCCACACCTTGATGAAAAGCAGCATTTTCAAGAGGAGTAGTACACACTCTGTCTTCTTCCCACAACTCTAACATCCTTTCCAATAAATTCAGTTCACTGCATTTAGGCCAAAATTACACGTTTGATATATCAAATTTAAATTATAACACAGACCTAATTTAACCATAAACCGCATTACATTTCCTCAAGTAGTAAGTCACCAATAGGTAAAATTACTAAAGCTTACTTCATTTTTTTTTTTTCCAGAAAAACTTCTTCCATGCTAGCTTGAAAGAACATCCACAACAGAAAGAAGTAATAGAAATGTAAATGGCCTACACCAATAACTTAGCTCACCTGCCTGATTGTTACAATGGAATTTATATAGGTACCATTTTGTATCTTGTGAAGTGCATTTATATCCTTGTTCCTAGATTTGTCAATATCTCCACATTATATACAAATAATCTTAGTGTTAACTTACCATAAATTCAGACAGTAATATGATTCAGTTCTACAAGAACAAACCATCTCTGAAAACCTCTTCAGAAGGCAGTAAGTTTGCATTTAAGTATAAAAAAATTACTTTCAGAATTAAGAGATTTCTTTTGTGACTAAAACAAGGATTGTGATCATTGTTAGATAAGCAGTAGAAGACCTAATTTTCACATTTTGTTACCTATTTATATTAGCTAATGTTAGCATGCAAGCATATTTGTCTCCAACAGCAGCTTTTGAAAGGCTCTTATTGAGATCTGAGCATGTACAGGATTTAAATGGTTTTGGTTTGTTTTTTCAAATGCCTTTAAAAGTAGTAAGAAATTGTAAATTGCATAGATTTATTTTGTCAAGCATTAGTAATGCTCCATTAGCTTAATTTGTGTTGACAGACAAACAGAAATGAGGTCTAGTAAGAAAAACTCAAGTTCAGAGATAACAATCAAAGAAAAACACAGCACAGACATACCAAAAGCTCGATATTGTAAGAGAGAACCAGTCAGGTTTACAGCTACAGAATGGGTTTAGGTTTGTCCACCACATAACTCTTCAGATAGCAAAGCCCTGCTAGATTTTTTCACAGTTACAGTGGTAGCTTTAAAACCCACAAATGACTGCTGGAGTAAGTAAACTAAACTCCTGGGGGAAATTGTTGTACAGAACATTTAGGAATTGCTCAACAGGCAATGCAGCTGCACCTTGGGCTCCAGAGCTGAGTATCAAGAACTAAATCATGTAAAGCTGTGAGCAAGCTCTGAAATGGTTTTCTAGAAGGGGCAGTCTCCAAGCTACAGTAGTTTTAAGTTCTGAAAAGAGTCTGCATACAGACCTCTGCACGAACCACAACACAACATCTGTGGGTCCCGGAGACTTCCTCCTTAGACAGCAGGTTGTCCATGGAAAAGCAAAGGCAAGGGAGGGCTAGGGAAACTGAACAAGGGGCCCAATGCCTCACATTTCTCTCATGTCAAGTGCTGTGATGCTGGAACCCAGACAAAAAGATAAATCCACTTGTAAAAAAATAACATTTCAGAACAGAGGAAAAAGAAAACAAAGTATTTTGTGAACTGCAAGGTTCACAACAGTTTTATGTATCTATAGACTGGGACAGAAGAAGAAATACTGTGAAGAGCTGAACAATTACTGATGTGATTTTTGGAAAAATCAAATGCCACTTATTAAATTGGTACGTGAAGTAGTAGAGCTTTGTTTGTGTAGGAAATTGCTGCCATGTACTTTCTAGATAGGAAGCAAGGACAGCATATAAACAAGCAAGAGCAGCACAAAAAGGTGTGCTTGCTCAAGGAAGTATTAAATACTTTACCAGGATCTTCGTCCTCACCCTGAGGTTTTTACAGTCATGTACCTCTCTACAAAGTGAGTACTGAAACCACTGAGAGAAAATAAAGAATTGTACAAGAGAAATGTGCTGATGCAGGGTGAGAGAACCAGAGGCCAGGTACTTGTTCTCAGGCACTTACAGTCAATATAAGCTAGGAGGTAACAAAATACCCTGTATCACTGGCAACACTGCGCTTGCCACCCTGCTCCACAGAATTTTCTCCTCTCCTCTTTGAATAAATAACAAGCACAGGCTGAGCAGCAAGACTGCATCCAGGCAATGCTCTGGAGCTCCATCCATGCTCCTCACACCTGCACTCTGTACACACAAAGCTCCGTGATCCCCAGCAACCAATGCCCTGCGGCACGGAGAGAGGATCGGCCCTGCCGGGCAGCCTCTGGACCTCCTTCAATGCAAGACCTCAACCACCTCCAGAAATCAGAGCAGACCCAGCTGGAGCAGTTCTAGAGAAGGCTTACAAAAGCTGCAAAACTACAAAATAAAAGTTATGGTTACAAAATATTATGGTATAAATAATTTCTTCTATGCATTGCCTTGGCAGAAATTAATGAAAATAAATACATAAGGAGGTATACTTGGTAAGTGTTAGCCCCACCAATACCTCACCTATGCAATAAAACAAGCCTTTTACGATTATTAACCAGTCAAAATTTAAACGTAGGCTAAAGAGCACACTTTGCCTCAAATCAATCTGAGACCATATTACCTGCATGTTTCATTATGTCAAAGTGTATCCCTTGGCAAACCAAAACGCTACCAAACATTTTCAAAATACCAATATCATGGCAAGTAACACTGTCGCTTTTCTGACATCTAACACACCTGCTTACTCTCCTGAACTGAAACAGAATGTTTGGTTTACTTTGCTGTAATAGTTTGCATCCAACAGCTGTCTTCAGTTTAAACTGACACCAGTTTGGTATGACACAAGGCCAGTGGAGTACTCTTCCAAAGGATATTTTTAGGCCTTCAGCTTACACCAGAAAAGGGAAAGAATATTAAAGTTACTTAAGTACTGTTACTTTTAGCATAAACTCTTTATGTTGCCTAAGCATTTTATAGGGCATATTCAAATATAACAGTCCCCCCAACAATCCCTATTTGGATTTAAATACATACAGCTTTATTGTAAGACTTCATCTACAATTACTTTATTAAAAATTAAAATCTTTGGCTATGAAAAAGCTCAACTAAACTGACAACAGAATATAAAGATGATAAAAAAGGGGAAAGAGTAACGCTCACTCATTTGCTTAAACACAGCCCTGCTTTGATTTCCACAGATCAATCCAAGCTATACTACCTTCAAACAGTACAGACCTCAGAGATTCAGACCTTAGCTGGCCTTTTAAATCCACACACACAAGTACACAGAAATCCATGAGCACAAAGCTCTTTAGAATGAGTAATTTATGTAACACTAAATAGTAGCTCAGTAGCTCTCATCCAAGAGTCTAGATTAATCTTTGCAAAAATCCTTTTGGAGGAAAAAAAAAAGAAAGTATCAAGCAATAACAAGTGCAGGAGTTTCCTCACCTTTTCCATCTTTTGTAAAACATCAGGTTTATGGGTGACTTGGCTGTGCCCCATCTGACAGGCAAATTTACAAGGTTAGCACTCGTAATCAGAGACAATCAGGAAATTCTTTCTCTCTGGTGTCATTTTCTGCTTGGATAGCTCTGCTATGCTATTATAAATAGGAAAAGCTTGCAGCACAAGTAGGGTAGAAGACTTTAGAGAGATTTTAGTAATCACCTTCCATTCAAATCACACCTACTCTTTAATCACAACTGGATCCTTTTCCATTTTATAGCCCCAGGAGTAAAGTGAGGAGCTCATAATCAACACAGATTGGGAGTGAAATTTTAGTCCCACTGAAGCTGTTGTGACATATTATTAATTCATGGGGCCGAGATTTCAATAATGGTCCTTCCCTCTGGATTCTCTGTTCTAATTCAAAGTGGATTTCTCCACCCTCTTCCTATTTCTCATAATATAGAGTAAATGCTCCAGTGCTTTGTTTTAATCAGAGGTGATCTAACAAGGAGAGAGAAGAAAGAGAGAAAGAAAAAGATCCTGAATGCAACAGGATTCTTAGCTGATTCTATGAGATGATGGGGATAGTTTCAGGTTTAACAACCTCAATCAGATAACTATTGCACTTTTCCTCAATGCAAACACTTACTTCACAAAAACCTTCCCACAGAGCTGAAAAAAATAGTTAGGAATTTTATTTAATTTCACAAATTGCCCATCTTGCACTGTCAGAAAGCTGCAGCTTTCAGTTTATGCTGCAAGATCTCTGCAACAGAAGCAACCTAGAAAACCATAAAATAGATTTCTTTGTACTTTGTCTAAGTAGAAAGTCCCACAAAAAAGGCATAGTAAATTTACCTCTAGGAAGGTACTTTTTACATCAGAATGGAGCACTGCTAACTTCTTGCTCGGGCACATTCAGAGCCAAAGGCCTCAGCTCAATTCTCACTGCGAGAACAACGAGCAGACTCGGTGAGGCTGGGACCTGGCTGCTGCACCATGGCACAAAGAGCCTCCTCCCACCAGACAGCACGCGAAGGGAGCAGCGGGAAGCAGGACTGATTAAACCTCAGGGAAGCCTGGGAGAAGAGGAAGCATTTACACCCCCACCTGCCTTGTTCTGAAAAACTCGTGTTTGCTTACCATTTGATTTTATACTTTGTTCTTTCTTGGTCAATAATAGAGTACTAGAGCAATGCAGGGCATTGGCAAAAGATACTCATTTGCCAGAATGAAAACAACCAAACTTTCAGCAACCTTAATACAAATACCAGCAGGTGAAGGTAACAGTCTTCAAAAGCTTTCCTTGCCCTTTACATTACAAAATATCACAGGTACAGTACAGGTGGGGGTTGGGG